>JAFIRS010000043.1:1115000-1645218 GCA_018342105.1 Gonioctena quinquepunctata
TTAACGTTTAAGTAATAGTCTTCTTGTTTTTTGTCTGATCGCTAAATAACCTAATACCCTGTGTAATATTATTTCTATTATTTTTTATGTTTCTAAATATGGTAATTGCATCATTTTTGTTCATCATAATTATTTTTATTAATCTATTTTTGTTTGGTATAATTTTTCCAACTCTAAATATTGTTATGTTGTCAAGATTAACACTGACTTTCTGAAGTATTTCTTTAGCTATTTTTACGTCTTCTTCCTTCCTTTGCCCTGGAGTTGTTGCTTGTGACTCTCGAACATTAGCTATCATGATATTAGCTTCTCTCCTTTGACGCTCTAACAAATTCCATAATGATACTTTCAGCTGGGGCAGTTTCGCTAACTTCATTTTCTTTTATCTGCTTCACTTCATTTCTCAGATCATTTATCTCAGTTTTTAATGCAATTTTTTCAGTTATTAGAGACTCGACTTCGGTCTTGAGAATATTCATTTCACTTCTTAAAGAGGTAACTTCCGTTTTGAAACTTTTCATTTCTCTTAATAGTGCCGGAACATTCCTGAAAGAAATGCGACATTCTTGACAAAAATACGCCCAAGTTCTTTTTGCCAAGACTACAGCTCGAAGCTCCGATGAACTTAGCCCTGTGCATGTTTCTGAGGGATGTTGCACAGAGTGGCAACTGTCGCATACAGCATATTTATCTCCGAGATCTTGGTTACATTTTGTACACGCATCAGTCATCCTGAAGTTGAAAATTCGCAACAGAAATTGCTCTCTGCTCCTGGACTATAAGAGATAGAAGGTTGCTTATCTTTGACCAGTTTTCATAAT
Source organism: Gonioctena quinquepunctata (assembly GCA_018342105.1). Lineage (NCBI taxonomy): Eukaryota > Metazoa > Arthropoda > Insecta > Coleoptera > Chrysomelidae > Gonioctena > Gonioctena quinquepunctata. The sequence continues at coordinate 1,115,822 of JAFIRS010000043.1, forward strand.
CACTGATTAGCATAAAGAATTTGCTGTCACTGGTTGTTTTCTATTCCTCTGATTTATTTTTATATACACTATATTCACTATTGGTTTATGTCAATGAAATATTTGCTGTTGAAAAGCACTCCAGCTTCACCAATTCACTTTCTAATAATAGCTTGATTATGTAGACCACACATAAATGCACTTTTTGGTGTTTATCCCAAAAAAACTATGATGTGGCTTTCAGACTATTCACTTTTAAAGCAAAGGCAACTTTTTGCATAGTAATTCCACAGATCCAGAGAATGAACTGAATAAATAATTGAAGACCCTCCAAAATATTAACCAATAGACATTATATACAGGGTGTGAAACTAACTTGTTGAACTTTCGTTGATAGTCCATCGAAAAAATTATTCAACAAGGCTGAATTATTAGAAGAACTGTTCATTACACTATTTGAGGAATGCATTAGAATTGTCTCCTCATTCCTTCGATGTTCCCGAACAAGGAATGAACAAAATTAAGAGTTCAAAATACGTACGGAACAGTTTGGTGTTTGGCAGTAAGAATAAACTTCAGCGAATTGATATTTGACAATATTGACATGGATATTAGGATATTTCGATAATCGTTGTTTGTGTTTCGATTTTGATTATAATATAATTACGGTTTTTGAATATCATATTCAATTTTATAACTTCGAGATGATGTATTTTATTGATGACTCATAACCTGCCTAATGACCTCCATATAGGGTTTGCGACGGCTATCGGTTTATATGCAAGCTGCGTAGGTAGGACAAGAATGTTGAAATTACTTCTCATGCACATTGCTCACTGTTTTCTCGTTGATTGCTAAGTGAGATCTTTCATTCACCAGCCGATCAGAAAACAGTAGTCGAATCTGGCAAACGTCATGTCATTCGTGGATAGCATTCTAATTCCCCGATGGAGGCGCGCACGAGAATCTTAAAAATATTTCTCCTGGCAACGCAGCAACGGTCCTTGTCAATTGTCAACTTGGCCTGGCATGTAGATTTGTTTACTTCTCGTGCGAAATAAAATACTGTGTGTTTTACTTCGCGATTACGATTTTTTCATAATTGTGGCTTGTTAAGTGCTTTAAATTGATGCTGGTTCTATACACTAGTTTTGACTTTATCTACCAGTTATATGAAACAATGTTCGTTTGTTATCATTAGTGTGAAATTGACGTTACTACAAAGGCACAGTTTGAATACGTTTCGTCGGTAGCAAGCAACGAAGGTTAATAAGGATTCTCAGACTCTCTTTCTAGATTTTTCAAACAATCAGTAAAACGTTGAGAAAGGAAACATTCTCGATTGAATATTGATAGAAAGATTTTTCTGTGAATTGAAAAATCCACGATAAATGAAGTTATTTTTTGTGAATGTCTAACAGAATGATTCCACATCTGATTTTATGAACATCCTGTTTATATTTTCAACAAATCAATCTATCATACCCCATGACAGTTTTTAATATCAGAAAACACTAATTTCAAAGTGTCTCTCCAAAAGAAATGCTTTTTACTTTTTCCATCTTTGCAAAGTGAGATTGCTTCTTGAAAATGTGTTTCCCATTTCTTCCGGTCTTCCTGATGATCGTGGAAGCCTGAAATAGATTTGCGTCGACAAAAATGTATTGAAGACCTAGTGAATGCGATGTCTCTCCTGCGTCAATGTTACGAATGATTTCTGGTGAGTACTCTCTTTTGGAAAACATTCTTCTTTGCCTCATTCATCTTTATGAGTTCATAATTAAGACTGGAATAGAAAATCAAATAACTATCTGAATGAAAATGCAAATTTTCATTTTCAGATTTTTCTTTTGAGTTAGGGCCTTCTTAGAATATCTATCAGATGTAGTTTAATGTCCAGCGTGGCTTTAGCCGGGGAAGTACTTGTTTTCTGTTAGACATTCACAAAAAATAACTTAATTTTAATCGTGGATTTTTCAATTCACAGAAAAATCTTTCTATCAGTATTCAATTGAGAATGTTTCCCTTTTCAACATGAATACCCCACAAGAGGTTATCTTGACGATGGAAGATAGTGACTAAAGTTTATCTTTCAGTCGCAGATGATTCCACATCTGATTTTATGAACATCCTGTTTATATTTTCAACAAATCAATCTATAATACCCCATGACAGGTTTTAATGTCAGAAAACACTAATTTCAAAGTGTCTCTCCAAAAAAAAATATTCTAACTTTTTCTATCTTTGCAAAGTGAGATTGCTTCTCAAAAATGTGTTTCCCATTTCTTCCGGTCTTCCTGATGATCGTGGAAGCGTGAAATAGATTTTTGTCGACAAAAATGTATTGAAGACCTAGTGAATGCGATGTCTCTCCTGCGTCAATGTTACGAATGATTTCTGGTGAGTACTCTCTTTTGGAAAACATTCTTCTTTGCCTCATTCATCTTTATGAGTTCTTAATCAAGACTGGAATAGAAAATCAAATAACTATCTGAATGAAAATGCAAATTTTCAATTTCAGATTTTTTCTTTTGAGTTAGGGCCTTCTCAGAATATCTATCAGATGTAGTTCAATGTCCAGCGTGGCTTTAGCCAGGGAAGTAGTTGTTTTTTGTTAGACATTCACAAAAAATAACTTAATTTTAATCGTGGATTTTTCAATTCACAGAAAAATATTTCTATCAGTATTCAATTGAGAATGTTTCCCTTTTCAACATGAATACCCCACAAGAGGTTATCTTATCTTATCAGTAAAACATTCCACATAATTGAATGTTTCTTGTATCTGGCGATTGCCAGTGTTTTTTCTTGCGTCTCAGGTTAGGTTGGACAGACAATGGTTCCCAAAATATGGTTAAATTTACCAAAAAGATTTTTTTTTTATTCTCAACTTTTGTGAATCGTAATAAAATTGCATTATAAACCCATCATTCACGGGAGTGCAACAAGTTAGTTTAGACCCGGCAACAGAGTGAGTTAGAAGTGCTTGTGTACGGGAGTTTATATTGAACCAATGTGAATGCAATTCTGGCATAATGATCCTAAAGACCCAGAGGGGGTTCTCAGCCTATATTTGTGTAATTCTATATATACGGTCAGAAACATACGATTATTTTTATTCGAAAAAAAAAAAACCTTCATTTGACCTCTATGTTAATGTAGGTATGTTTGTTAGTATGTCCGTGATTTTATCGAAACGCATCTTACCGATTTGAATGCAGCGTCTTGCATACTGATCCTATAGATTCAAAGTACGATCATAGTTCTTTTTACAAGCTTTTATTTAGTTAGCCTTGTCAGTTAGTTCGTTAGTTAGGGTCAAATCTTGCAAGTGAATTTTGACCAACTTCTAGTAGTCCGATCAATTTGAAATTTGGCAGATGTTCATAATTCCGGTAACAATGCTTCATTAGAGAGATTTGTAATTATGGTCCGATTTGATTCAAAATTGGTATGTGGGGGTTTCTGGGGTCGGAGATTATGATTTTTTTGGCAAAATTCATAAATTTGAGATGGCGGCTCTAAGATGGCGGACGAGTTCTATGATTATGGTCCGATTCGATTTAAAATTGGTGTGTGGGGGTTTTGGAGTCGGACATTATGATGGCGGCTGAAAGATGGCGGACGAATTTTGTGACTATGGTCCAATTCGATTCAAAATTGGTATGTGGGAGTTTTCGGAACGTAGAATATGAATTTTTTATCAAAATTCATAAATTCAAAAAGTAGGAAGAGTTTTGTGATTATGGTCTAATTCGATTCAAAATTGGTAAGAGGGGGTTTTCGTTTTCGTATCACACACCTAGGTGCGCATATCCGTCACGTCTGATCGTAATTCTACGTGCCTCGCTGCATGTATATACCATGTGATCGCTAGTCAATTCATATGCCTCCTCCAGTTTTTCTCAAATATAAGTTCTTGTTACTCATTAATTATTTGTCTATTTCCTGTCTGTCATTGGTAGGTGTTGGAACAATGTAGATGTGGATTCTATGATAGTTTTCGCTCTCTTTTGCGAATGTTGATTCTTCTATTTGTTTGGCCAATGTACGTCTTCTCGCAGGCTCCACACAGTATTCCGTAGATCCATTGGCATTTCAGTGGTATATAGTCTTCGGGAAAGTGGGATATATTGTTTGGTTCATTGTGAACGTTGTTTGAAAATTATGCCGTTGAGGATCTCTTCGTAGCAACCTCAATGAGATATTCCTTTTCTCCGTGGATGGATTGTAATTCCATTTGTATCATTTACATTCTCAATTCTCTTTCTCTTTTGGCGCCTCTTTTTAGTAGTTTCTTTCGAAGCTTCACTCGATTTGGAGTGTACGGATCTATCTACTTTGGTTTCATCATTCAGTTCATTGAACCCGTATCTCGTAGGGGAACACCAAGGTTTATTCTTGAACTCTTTCGAACATCATTCAGATTCGGTAGTGACATTTTGTTCCTTCTGATTCTTGTGATGGCTGGAAGGACCAATGTAACAATTCCCGGACTCTTAAACTTTGGGAATTGTAACTAATTTCAAACTTGTCAAGTCAAAAGAATAACAACATTTTTTCTATTTGACAACTCCTTAAAAAAACAAACCCCTCATACACAAGATGCTAAAATAATTTATAATTATCATGTGAAAATATTCTTCAACAGCCAATGTAATTTTTTTAACGTAAATTGTATAAAACTTCATTAATTTACTAAATATTCAAAATTATAACAACATGATGCTCCTACCTCAAAAACAATATGTAAATCAGTACCATTATAATTTAAATTTAAACTTTGAAATAATTTCCGCGCGAAATATCTCAAAACTACTAAAATGTACATTGACCCTTTTTCTACCAAGGTACAGATCTGTCCATGAGCAACTTATCCTTGGCAAATTGCTGAAAGTATGCGCATAAACAAAATGCTTGTGAACACTACGTAACACGCAGCAGTTGGGAACTCTAGCCAGATGATAATTCATTATTCTTTTCACCATTAGTTATTTATCCCATCAGGAAGTAGCAAAGTTTTACTATTTAAAAATGTTCAAGAGTTGTTGATGTCTATGTGCCCAAGTCTCGAGATTATTATCAACATATCCCTCCCAGAGTTTTGGTTTTGAGCTTGATCTTGCAAGTGCTTTCATTTCAACTTTTTTCATAAATAGATTCGCAATGACCGGTGATAATGTTGATCCCATTGGTTCTTCCTTTATTTGTCTGGTTGTCATAAATGATTGCAGTGATCTTTTTAAATAGTGTTTTGTAGCACATATTTGTTTCTTATTATCCGTTGAGCTTTCTGGGTGGGTTCCAGGGTGAAAAAAGATGTGAAGCAGAAGCTTACTGATATGTCCTCTGAATGAATGGTTTGTAACCTCAACATTTCTGTCAAGTTATCTGCATTCAATTCTTTCTACATGTGATTGTAATGCTTTGACAAAATATCTCGCTAGTTGATGTACCGGTGATCCCATAGAATTCACTATTGGCCTGAGTGATGCTCCTGTTTGATGGATCTTGGAAAGGCCATATAACTCAGTACACGTGGAAAATGTTTCTCCTAGAATGGTATGGTCTTCGACTTCCTATCCACCCAAGAATCTCTGCAGAAAATGACAAACAAATTGAAGCCTAAAAAACATATCATCACGTTGGCAGGGCACTGCATCAAGAACACCTATTCCATTCATGACAACAAACGATACAGACAATTTGAGGGAGCACCAACGGGATCACCATTACAACCGGTCATTGCAAATCTATTCATGGAGTGGAATTCTGATGAAAAATCAAATTGCAACATCAAGCTGGAAAACAAAACTCTGGCTGGGATATGTTGATGATATTCTCTTGGCTTGGCGCCATAAAATCCACTACGATATTAGAACAAGACTATCATCTAGCATTCTTGGATATTTTCATCAATAAGAAACCCGATGGTACACATAGTGTATCGCAAGAAAACCCACATCAATCGATACTGGAATGCAAACTCACATTACCATCCGCAACAAATACATTCAGTAGCCGGAACACTAATTACACGATCAAGAAGATTGGCAGGGGACGAACACATACAAGAAAAGTTGAACACCATCGATAAAACCCTCCATACGAATGGAAACTCCAAGAAAACTATAAAAGCAGCTTTCGAAAAGAGAAAGGATGGTTCAGAAACCACCGTTTGAAATCCTATTCCTAAGTTCTTCATCTGCATAATATTCAAACGTTCACAACAGACCGAACAATAAAGTCCACTTTCTGGGTTCTTAAATACGGCTTAGTTCACGAACATCAACTTCAGTAGACTGATTGAGACTTCATAGGGAACTAGGGGCGAGACCTGTGAAGTAGGCACGAAATTCTGAACCCTACCTGAGTGACTACAACTGAGGAGTAGGCAAATTGAGACCTCGGTTGAAAATCATTTTCTTTTCTGAGTTACAACACCTGAGGTGAAGGCAGTTGGAGAACTCAAGGAAAATCACATTCCTACCTAAGTGACTACAAACTAGGAGTAGGCGGAATGAGACTTCGGTTGGAAATCACTTCCCACTTTTACCCCCGTCAATAATTTATATTTATATAGCATTTCCACTTCTCTTGAAAATGGCTCCCAAATGGAAGCCGAAACGTCAAAGTTATCGAATGTCCAGATAACAAAAACCGGTGTCATTTAGGGTCTTCAAGGAAGTGTTTTGGGGCCAATATTATTTAATTTATATTCAAATGATATATTCTCTTACAACTCTACGACGACACGGCCGTAATATATAATGCTAAAACATGGAAAGATTTAAAAAATAAAGTTGAGTATGATTTGAAAAATTTATTCGACATTTTTAATCACAAGATATCAACAGTTAATCATAAAAAAACATACATAGCCCCTTTTACTAGTTATAAAAGTAATTTACCTACCTATAAAAATAACTGTCAATAACATCGATATCTCTCTGAGAAACGAAATAAAATAGAACTAGATTCTCACTTGAGATGGACACTTGTCAGACGTTGCTAAGACGTTAAGATTTTTATTATATAAATTCAAACAACTGAGAAAAACACTCTATTTACCAAATCTTAAAACAGTATACTACGCACTTGTTGAATCTCGTCTGAGATACGGTGTGTTGGAACAGGTTAAAATACTCCAAAAACAAATCTTAAAATCTATTAATTTCAAAAATATGAAATACAACACAGAGCTACTGTTTAAAGGAGCAAATGCTATGAGTTTGAGGCAACTGTATATCTTTAGTTTGGTAATTTACCTATTTAAAAACCGTTCTGACTTGCAAACACTTGACCATCATTACCAAACTAGAAATAAGTCCAAAGACTTCGTATAAACAAACGCAGCTAAAAAATCTATAGGAACTAGATATTTTCAATTCACAGCACCACGTTTATTTAACTTTTTTCCAGAAATGTATAAAACCTATATAAAATTAAACTCACCATCATTCTCAAAAACCATCTTCAAAAGATATATAAAAACTCTTGATGCCGATGTCATTGATAGAATTTTCGTTTTTTTTTCATATACACGATAGAAATAAAATATGTGTATTATATTTTCAACCTCTTCACTGTCCAGTGTACCCCATGCCCAATCTTGACGGTATTAATGGGTTGCACTGATCAAATTATATGTATTTACACTTAGTTGTAAGTTTAATGTAATCCTACCCTTTTGGTTTGTTTAGTTAAGTTTACTCTTTTTATCTAGACTGTCTCATAATTATTGTATTGTTCAACCTGAATAAACATTACTATAATTTTTTTTTACATGCTTCTTTGAGTTTCTCTTCCGTAGTGTGGTATTGGTCCCCAAAACGTCATCAACGAGACATCACCTGAAGATGACAAATGTGATTTTGCCAAAACGTCATGAAATCGGACCTTTTGAGAATCAATACCGAAATACCCGGAAAGAAACCCAAGAAAGTAGTTCAATATATCACATCCGCAAAAATCTAGGGAATAAAATCTGGAGGGTATGAATTAACTTATGGTTCTTATCCAAATGTTCACATAGGCCAAACAAGATGAACATGCAAAAAACCCATATCCGAATGAAAATACAGTTTATTGCTAACGATTTTGAAATGTCACATGTAGAAAAGGAGGGACATAAACTCGTCTTTCTAGAAAATTTGGGAATCAATATACACAAAAAATCCTAATATTTGCTCAATGGTCAGATTGATATAGATAACACTCTCGATTACATTTATACCTCCTACTATCTGTACTACATGGAGAAGAAAACCAATACAATTTTGATTATATCCATAGTAGAGTGTTTCAAGTTCATTTATTATATCTGATACTTTGTTGAATATTTCAATGGAAAAAAAAATCCCTATCCATTTTCCCAACTGTCGGTTTATTTTCCACTGTTCGTTTCATTATTGTCACCATAATTGTCTCTCCGTGATTGCTTTATTTTGTCCAATTAGTTCCTACGCTGTCGACTTTTTTAATTCCCGTACATTTTCGCTCAACAACACGAACATTGTCGCCTTTTCATCGAATTAACTCCGTTGGTGCTGGGAATAGCATCGGAATCTCTTTTACTCCATCAGTTCCATTTAACTCAAACCGAGCATTCTTTATGGCAGCGACAATGGCACTTGTTGCATTCAATAGCACTCTCGACTGTCTAATTTACGGTCACGCTAGTGACAAAAATATTCAGTAGCCGCTACTTTGATTTCTTGCCCGTGAAAGCGCATTGAAGAGGAATAATCGAGAACATATTGAAGTTAAGAGTTCTTTCCTGATGATGATATCTGAGAATGGTTCCTAAAATGATTCCGGGTACTGGTAGTATTTGAAATAATTGAAGTCGGTTTCACTCAAATCTACAACATATAAGTTTTGCTCATGAATATGTTTGTAGGACAGTGGGGATTGACTGATGTGTCATTTCTGGGTGAAGTGAATAAAACTGAGCAAATGCTTTTTCCTCAAAAAATTGAGCAGATGCTCTTGTTAGATGTGAATAAAGAGAAGTTACTCAATGGAAACCAAGAGCACTTGCACCAAAGGGGAGTCGACTATTGACTCGAAGTACCTGCTCCTATTGAGAATTAGGGCTTGCTTCAGAATGTGAATAGTACTCGAGAAATTGCCGATCCACTAATTCATATACTCAGCTTGGTCAAGTGAAGACGTTTTCATTAATAATGGCAGAGTTTTCACCTATTGGTGCCAAAAAACTCTGGAGAGTTCGCCGTACTACTCTTGCAGTCGATTAACCGGCTCTTCATCGCTTTGATAAAATTAATGTGGAATGGATGAGCGATCATTCCCATTCCTCATTCGATCCGGTTTTGGATCTCCTGAATTGCTCTGTTCTTCTTTTCCTTCATTATAGGGGCAATACTTTTTTCTAATATGACTCAGTAGTATTTTATAATGTTTATAAACGTGGCTTAAATTTATGAAGGTTTTTCCTTTTTCGGAAGCCATAAGAAGAAAATACTAATGTGGTTTCCTGTATAAAGGACATGGGGAAGCAAACCTGATTGTCCGCGTATGCTTCATTGCTTGAGAAGGGGTAAGAGCACTTACTCGTTACCTGATCTTGTACTCTAGTCCATAATTGAATTTTCATTCACATCAAAAGAGAGCATTTGCTCTTGGAAACAAGACTTACTTATTATTTTCCAAGCATCTCCTCCGGAGCATGCACTCCAGCATTATTCACTTCACTGTCTGTATATGCTTTATGTACACAGCAATCTGAACAATCCAAGATTGTTTTCATGTGGAGTAAAAACTTTGAAAATGGTATCATTTTTGCATATTTCAACTTCAGGTCAATTGTTATTATATGATAGTGGTGAATCATTGATTGTTATTCTCCTTCCGCGAACACAATAGTTTTAGGGCACGAAATATTTCCATATCGAAGTTTACCAGTAGTGATTTATTGTTTCATATCAACGGTAACAATATGCCACTCAGCGATGCAGAGTGGCCACCAAACTTCCTTTCAAATTATAATAATTGTTACTTGGTGAACCCAGAATATTTTTCTCAGAATTTCCTTGACGTCGAGTTTGATCTAGCTATCAATCCAAGCGTTCGAAAAACCTTACTTCGACAAAAAGTGTTCGAAATGTAGAGCAATCCATCGCAAACAACAAGATATGTGCTTCGAAATAATAACCCATTCAAATAGGCAATTAACTCATCGAAAGAGGCACACGATGCCAGAATGAAATCCAAACGAGTAGAATTGATAAAACGGATCTCGTTAATACTGATCAATTGCGGAAGCAATGGTCCTCAGGAAATGTGCCCCCGAGCTAACCAAGTCTTATCTCGATTCTTCACGCCGCCACGATTCTTCTTATAATGTCAGCAACGGCAAAACAGCTCTACAAGTACGCCCCATTCACAAAAAAGAGAAGATGACTTTTTCAAAAAACTATAGGCTGATTCGGCTTCAGAATGTTATTCCAGAAGTGATGGAAAGAGCATGTGAAATACCTTGACCAATCAGGTAGATATTATCAGCAATAGGCAATATGGATTCCTCACCACGGTTCTACAGGATATTTGCTTCAGTCGGAAACATTGCGAATTGCTATAGCCCTAGATATATACAAGCTCTCGATATATTTTGGTACTGAGGTCCTATGTCTGAAACTGTCATCTCAAGTATCTGTTTGGCTATTTAGTTTCCTTGCAGAGAGATCGATAACGGTTATAGTAGATGGAGTATCTTCCAATACAATGCTTATCCATTCAGGCGTTCCCTCAAGCTCCATTCTATCGCCTAAACTGTTTTTCCTACATACAATCATATCCATTCTTCCGCAATTACACTCTTTCCGAATTTCGTCTCCAAATATTTCATGGCATCCCAGGAAATTCGAGTGGAACAAAACAAGAATTTGAGAACTGTGAACGGGAATCTGGAGAAAAAAACTGAATTGGGGATTCTGGTGTTATCGTAGATGTAGTATCTTCCAACACAATGCCCATCAATTCAGGCGTTTCTCCAAGCTCCATTCTAGCACCTGAACGTTTTCTCCTACATACAATCATATCCATTCTTCCGCAAGTAAACTCTTTCCGAATTTTGCCTCCGAATCATTCATGGCATCCCAGGAAACTCGAGTTGCACCAAACAAGAATATGAGTACTGTGAACGGGAATCTGGAAACAAATTCTGAAATGGGGACTCTGGTGGAACTCAATGCAGCTAAGACCCATGCTCATGTTTTCTCCAGAGAATCCGATCTCAGTATGATTATTGTAACGATCGCAGGTAAATCAATCAGCGCGCAATCGTCAGTATCTAGCTTGATTAATATTAACATCACTCTTCCGTGGTGAGATTTTTTTCATGTCACATCAAAGTCTCACTATTCATAACGCTCATGTTTGATCCGTTCTAGAATGTACACACGTATCGGCTCTCAGGCACATCCTGAACTGTTCCATTCCATTGAGAAAGGAGCAGTCCGTTAGTTCGACTATGCTACCTTGACTTATACTCTAACAACTCTGGAACACAGCAGAAAACTGTATCACCCAATAACCAACTTTGCGACTATGCTAGTTGACCAGAGAACGATTATCATGCGCTCGATCGCAAAATGCTAAAATGGTTCTATATGAGAGGACTGAGATTCTGCGAAAACGTCTAATTTTATGTGAATTCAACCAATATTTTTCAGATCCCTATATCAGAGTTTCGCAATTGGGGACCACTTTTCTCCCAGCAATATGAACTAAACTATTGATAAAACCTACGAAAATACCTGACGGGGTGTAAAAATTGAGTTAGAACAAATTGTTGAGATAAAATAATTCTCCATTTATTCTATCAAATGGAGCTACACAAAACCAATAACACCTCACTGAATAATGAAAATGTAACTATTTCATACCATCACTGTTGTGCCGGATGAAACACAAAGTGCTTCGTGTATGTATGTATTTTTGAGCAATCAGCGGAAATTGATCAGTATTGGATGCACTCTATACGCACTCAGTGTACAAATTGAATAAACAAAAACGGTACAAAACATGAAACTAAATGAAACATTCCGATGATTCAATATTGGAAGTGATAGGTTTTGCATGAACGGACAATGTAGTCGGAAACGGAGAATAACTTCAAAAAATTGTTCTTTGATTGATTATTGATTTCGATGTTTTTTTTTGTCCGAGATGTCTATTCACATCTTTAGTGACTGTATGAAATATATGTCCATTGAAATTCATCGTTTTATAGACTGAAACTTCATTATAAAATGTCCTGGTATCGCACTATGTAAATATCCTAATTAATTTACCATTGGTTTGACGCCATATCATACATCCAATCATTGGCAATCGCCACTAGAGCAAAGAAAAATCTAATTCCCAAAAATTTTATGTGTTTACACCAACGATAAAATCTTCTTATGGGTTGCTTTGAAATGATGGTTCACACATTTAAGCAATCCATAACAGATTCAAAACCAAGAATATAGCAGTGATATTATGCCTATCCTATTTCCATGATTCAAGATTAATTGTTGAGATTATTGGGTTATATCCTTCCAGAGTCCGAAAACCCAAATAACTTCGAGTGTAACTCACACACGAAATATTCCGTTCCATGATCAGATTTATCTCCAGAATTAGCTTTTACAAAACCATGAAAAAATATTAATGAATCCTTCTTCAAGTTGTTTGGAATTGTACACTCAACTCTTTGAGTCAAACAACTCCGGAGAAAACGACCCTCGACACTGAGAGGCAGACGAGTTCTTCACAAATGTAGAATTTTTTTTTTTTTTTTTTTTATGTTCTGGTTCCCACGAAAAGGGATATCCTGTAATGTTCAGAGAACATCGTGGGAACCTAGGGAAAGAAGGTAGGAGTTGGTGTTCTTCTTAAATTTCTGAAGGTTGTATGCCTCGGGAACACCTCCCTAGGCAATGAGTTCCAAAGCCTCGCTGTTCGTTGGATGAACGAGTCTTTGGAAAGTGATGTTCTGCAGGTTTCCAAAGTGACCATGAAGGGGTGTGATGACTGAACTTGACGGGTTAATCTCGAAGAGACTGCCAAAGCAGGAACGATTGTTGATATTTCAGAAGAGCATCGCCCATGAAAATATCTATAAAATAGAGACAAATCGCCAACTTTTCTACGGTGTTCCAGACAAGTGAGCGAGTTTGTAAGCGAGGCATCACCGACGAGACAGATTGCCCTTTTGGACAGAATCCAATAGCCTCAGGATATGTTTAGGTGCCGCACTCCAAATATGGGAACAGTATTCCAGGACAGGTCGGATCTGTGCCTTATAGATCATAAGCAGCTGACTGGGGTGAAATAGCTCTTGGCACGAAACAGAAACCAATTTTTTGGGATGCACTTTTGGCAATGGACCTCACGTGATTTTCCCAGGAAAGGTTATTGCTGATAGTAATACCAAGCATCGATATGGATGGCTTCAGTGGTATGGTTACTCCTGACAAAGTTATGTTAGGCACAGTGAGATCGGCTTTTCTAGAGAAAAGACATGCTTGTGTTTTGTTTGCATTGAATTCTACCAAGTTATTAGATCCCCATTCGAGAATTGTTGCCAAGTCCATATTTATATTATTAACATTTCTTCCTCGTTCATTTCTGGTTTCACGGGCTGATATAGGGGCCCTGGAAGAGAAAGCGGTATGGAGGGTACTATCATCGGCAAAGCTGTGTACTGGACATGAAGTTGCTTTCAACAGGTCGTTGATGTGAAGTAGAAATAGTGTTGGTGCGAGAATGGATCCTTGCGGAACACCAGCATTTATGAGTAGAGTGTCAGATGAAACTCCATCGACCACTACATGGAGAGACCTGTTTGAGAGAAAACTAGCAAGCAGAGAACACAGCTGAGGGGCAAGCCATAAGACGGAAGCTTGGCGAGGAGTCCCTGGTGCCAAACTCGATCGAACGCCTTGGAGATATCTAATGCCACAGCTAAAGTTTCTCCATGCTTTTCAATAGATAGCTGCCATATATGTGAGACGTAAGCGAGCAGGTCACCAGTTGATCTCTGATGGCGGAAGCCATATTGCCTATCGTTGACAATTCCTGAGGCTTCCAGATATTTCATGAGCTCGATGTTGATGGCTTTTTCCATGACCTTTGAAATAATAGATAGCAGTGCGATAGGTCTGTAGTTGCTAGGTAGGGCCTTTTTGCCTTTTTTAGGGACTGGCTGTACTCTTGCAATTTTCCAATTGGACGGAAATACCCCCAAAGTGTAAGAGTGGCTGAACAACTTGCAAAGAACAGGTGTTAGTTCGGGGCACATTTCTTGAGAACAATCGGCGGGATTCCGTCAGATCCACAGGCTTTGTTGGTGTTGAGACCCAGCAAAATCTTTCTGATAGTACGTTGGCGAAAGGTGATCTCGGGCATGTGACTGTCAATAGGTGTAATGTTCGGGGGTTGTTTTCCCGATGAATCCAGAGTGGAATTTCCAGCAAATAGGTGCGCAAAGATATTGGCTTTTTCCTGGGCAGTCGTTGCTAGTGTTCCATCTTCTTTGGTTAAACTACCAGTCTGCCTCATATTTTTGTTTTATCAGTTCAACAACTGCTTCCTGGTACACAGTACATAATTTTGAATCAGTGCGGCCGATACTCGATGAGAATCTATATTGAATTAAACAACATTATGATGAAACATCGTGATTGTTATCTCCCAAATCGGTGAGGTGTCTTTTGTTCACTAAGGTGAATAATGTTCACAAAAAATATAAACTATTTGAATTCATTACTTGAAATCCAAGAGGAATTCTGGGGAGAGTCGTTCAAAATTGAAACAAAGTTGAAACCGCATTGCGTTATGAAATTTATCTCGATGTCCCAAAAAGGCAATATCATACTTTCATGAAAAACTACAAAGTTATGATGGGAAAAATGTCCTGACAATAAGGAACATATAACAATTGAGTATAATGAAACCTCCTCTGCAAGCTCAAGAACACCCTCGATGGAATTCGAGATGACTGAAATATCCGTACTGCAGGAAGGATATCTGCTATATAAATCATCCATTATACCACGACGTTTTAATAACGCCGGTATCATAAATCTTGGAAAAGACATATAATTAAAAATGCCGTGACCGTCAATGTAGACACTATAGAAGATTTATTGTCATCATAGTCCACACGGAAACGAATATGTCGATTCGAATGAAATGCGATTGTATAAAGAGAATTGATTATTTGATTGTATCGGGAATTATTGCCACGTGAAAACAAATAAATGCCCGCTCTTTGGCTCTATGAATCCATTTCCATTTGTCATGCACCACAAATGTATGGATGTGATGATTCTCACTGAACAAATGTCATGCTCTGACTGAAACAATTCTCAAAACCATTCGGGGATATTTTTTTAATAGTTTTTTTTTGTCGATGTATAGAGTAAGTACTCTATTTTATCCAAGGTTGGTTGGTTGGTTGGTTGGTTGGAAACTGACGAGCCAGAGACAGGGTTGGCACTTAGCTTCCCTTGACACTGAGACCAGCTGGGGTCTATCGTATCATTCTGTCGTCAGTGGTTCCTCATTCAAATAGGTTTGTGCCTTTAATTAGGTTTAGTAGCCTGTTGATGAGGTTTTTCAGATTCATGCCTGTTTCCGGGCTGATATCTCCGAAGGTTCTGTGTCGCCTACTACTTAGGGCGTCACAGTCGAAGATAATATGAGAGGCTGTTTGCTCCTCTTCCATCACATAGCCTACACTCCACGGTTTCCCTGCGTACTCCCATGGTGTTTAGGTGTTTTCTTAGGCCGCAGTGTCCAGTCAACAGACCTATTATTATACGTGCCTTCGTTCTGTTCAGGTTCAGGTTCAGATGTTGAACTGAGTGAACATTGGTGGCAATTTATCCACCCAATTATTAATATTTGATAAAATTCTTAACTCATATTATTTTTTTAAATTTTTTATTCAATTTTCATTATTTTTTTGGCAAACTGTAGATGAAATGACTAATTTCAACTTGCATTTGTTAAATGTTGACGTATTAGTCATTATCAAGTTGCTTATGTTAGATATAAGTCCTTACAATATTGATGAGTTCACTGATTATTTTAAATAGAGTCGTTTTATTCTGTCTGAATTTTTGAATGTTTTTAAATGTGCAATATGTGTGTATGTATGTGTATGTGTATATATGTATATATATATATATATGTATATATATGTGTATATATTAGTATAAGTATATGTATTTGTTTGTATATATTATGCTTTGACTTTGTTAAAGTGACAAATTTGTATTTTTTTACTTATATGAGTTTTTTCGTGACTTGTCCTATAACTTGTCAAAGTTCTCTTGAATGGACCAATAAAATCTATTCTATTCTATTCTATTCTATACAGGGTTTATTAAAAGGTTATTGTACAACCCTAATCTCAGAACACACTGTGGAATAATTTCGTAGCCAAATTATTTCAAAAAATCAATTTTCGTTAAAAACAATTTTTCCTACAGTTTGTCTTTAGGTGCTCTGGTTCATTTTTAAGAGCAAAATGAACTTGTCACCAATAGTTTACCTACTTTGAGAAATGTAATTTTTTGACGAGGTGGCTTTGCTTGTTGTTGCCCTAATGACAGTTTGTCAGCTTAGTTTATTAGTCTAGCAAAGAAAAGACAAGATATTGTTGAGGTTCCATAAGCAATTATTGCAATTCAAAAAGAGAAAAATAAGAAAATTTTATAAATTGATTTCAACTTCAAAATAAACCAATTCAACTGTAACATACCTAACGTGAAGAACTGTACTTTTCACAACAAACTCAGCTTGATATTTGGTATTATCACCTCTAGCTCTTATAACTGTTGGCATATGTTAGTTCATACTATCAATAAGGTTACGAATAACATCTTGAGGAATATTTTGCAATTCCTGCTGAACGGCTAAACGAAGCACATTTACCGTAGCCGTAGCTACTTTGCGATCTCTGACTCGCCTACCAAGCATGCCCAATACATGCTCTATGGGGTTGAGATCAGGCGAACACGCTGGCCAGTTAATTTTGTTAATACCAAATTCCGCGTGGTATTGTGTAATACGCATTGCTGTATGTGGCCGCTCATAATCTTACATTAGGATAAAGCCATCGCTGATAAATCTACTGAAAGACACAACGTAATTGCTCAATATCTCCTCAATATATCGGTGGCCCATCATGGATCCATCGATCATCACCAACTCAGTGCAGGCCTGTCGGGTTATTCCTGCCCAAACCAGTACTGAACCTCCTCCATAGCTCAGACAGGAACCGAAATTACACTCAGAAAATCTTTCTCCGGTCCTTCTCCATACTCTTTTCCGTCCATCTGGAGAACTTTCCACACTCAAAACCATGGCAGGAAAAAAATCACTGTCAAACTGACATTAGGGGAACAACGAGCAAAGCCACCTCGTCATAAAATAACATTTCTTAAAGTAAACTGTTGGTGACAAGTTCATTTCGATAAACCAAAAAACAAAATGTAGGAAAGGAATGGTTCTGAACAAAAATTTGAATTTTGAAAGAATTTGGCTACGGAATTATCAGCGATAATTGCTATTGTACTTGTTTCGCTAGAAAAAAAAGAATGAAGTTTGAAAACTAATCTGAATAATAATAATAATAATATTGTAGGAAATTACTATCGATGATGCTATAAATGAAAAGTTGACAAATGGCCTAAGACACTACACACGAGTGAAGTAAAAAAAATAGATAAATGGACATAAAAAGATTAATGAAATAGAATAAAATAAATACAATACAGATAAAATTAATTAGATGGAATTATAAAATTTTTAGTATGATGAATGCGGTTTAATGTAAATAAAATACAATAATATCAGGAATAATAGGTGAAAGTATAGAAAGTATACATAAAAAAAATGAATTAACAGAATATATTGGAATAAAATTCACTGTTAACAAATGGATCTTTCAGTTTCCATCGGAAATTTAGTACGAACCATCTTCCCATTTCAACGAGAAATAGTTTCAGTTCGATATTGAACATTGCTCTCAAAGTTACATTTCTCATATTGTCTGGTATTGTTTCAAATAGCTTACTTAACTGCAGAGGAGGAGTATTCTCTTAGAGTGATACACTTCTTCACGATAATTGGGTAAAATGCGTGCAGTGATATGTGTTGTATTCACTACACTGTTTCGTACCAAAAATGATATAATTGTCTAAGGTCCATTTCCCGATATTCTCTTTATAAATTATGTGACGAAAGCCGCAAACTTTTAGACAAAATTAATTTAAAGAATGTTCTTAGTAGTATTTTCAAGGATTCTGATGTACTCGTAGAGCTGCATACCGAAAACTGTACTTGCCAGCAATTCGGATTTTATCAAATTCCTGATCAGGGCTCAACAGCAATGGATTGTTCTTCAATTATACAGTGCAAACTAAAAAATGGTTTTGTACTTGCCAAGAAGTATCATACATTCAATAAAAAGTGTTTCATGGTGGGTGTTATATAAAATTGTGATCGTGAGAATTGCACGAAATGCTATATAGGCCAAACAGCACGTTATTTGAAATAAAAGGATATCGAAACATGAAAGAGATACTAAAAAAGAAATGATATCATTTCTACTGCTCAGTTGAACCTCTTTTGATCTGAGGGATTGAGTACTGTTTTTTCTAATTTGATCACACACATTTCCGAGTGATAAATCCACCTTTTTATTGGCCACTGTTTTTTCCTATTCGACAAAAACTTGTTAGTCTGAAGTCGATAAAAGTCCCAATATACGTTTGCTTGTGGTTTTTAAATGTCTGTTAGTCCCTTATTTTATTTTTGTATATCTATATTGTTTAATTTTCGTTCAACAATTTCAACTCATTCAACTTGGAGCAACTATTTTTGGTAAATACCCTACAACATTCGATTTGTTATATTTATTTTAAAAAATCCAGTGTTACAAAGCCTTGATGAAGAATTAAATAAAATTAGAAATGTTGACAAGAAAACTATAGTCTTTGTTTATATTAAATTGATCCTCAACCAAATAATCTGGAATATCGTGCTACCCAAACATATATTTCAACATATCTAGAATGAAAACTCACGAGTCGTTTCTCCATTTCTGGCACACGATTTCATATAACATGTTTCCTTAACTCGTGATTGGCGAATCCAGAATCCAACCCTATTTTGAATTTTTTTAATGAAATCGAAATGACAGCGTTTTCTTGGATTTCAATACGATTTCATCACTTCATTCATGAATGCAACAAGTGCGGTCTCTCTGTCATCAAATCTTAGTGCGATGAGAGGTGGAAAAATCTGGGAATACACCAGCTAGCAATGTGAATCATACCATTAATCCTGAAATTCCTTAGGTAGGTACCCAGAGGCTCAAGGGGATAGTTTATATCACTACCTGCATAATTAAGATTGAAAATTCTTTACTACTGAACAAAAATGTTTGTGAAATTCCCGTCTACGTCCACCGAGCTGATCTTTCTTGCTGTCGATTTCGTGAAAATGTTTGCGAATGCGTTAACATGTCAAGACGGGAGCTCACGGCGTTTTACACAATAACAATAAGCTCGAATGCACTTCGCCGGATTCAAGAAGTATGAATCCCTGTTGGAAAAGCATTAGGATGGGGAATTGGGGAAAGGGATAATATTTTCCACTGAACGATTTCATGTGACAGGAAAAAAGCTCTCGGCATTCTGGGAACGGATTGGAGGAATATTCCAGTAGTCTGGACTATGGAATCAATTCAAGTATATTTTGTAAATCAAACAAGGAAGAGATGGAGATCCACGACTAACCCTATTGAATCAGATTTATTCTTCGTCTTCTCAAATATATCTTGTGCAGCAATCATACTTGCTACAAGTTAAGCAAAATGCTCAGACAAAGCAGCAAGCAAAAGCCAAGATTTCGATTTCTAAAATAAATAATTACAATCGATTTTGGTGAAACATTGTTGTACTCGGATGATATGATCAATGTTCTGGGATGAATCTTGAGCCTGATGTGAATGAAAATATTACACTTTCATAATGATGTCACATTCATTATGAAGTACCACTTCATTAAAATACTCTATTAATTATTGTCCGTTTACTTGCACTTCGAAAACACAACACATTGAATAAATCAATTCAAGTTCACCACTAAAATATTGTGCACGATACTGTTTCTGAATCAATATTTCTTAGTAACCGTACTCTACTCGAATAAATCACTACTCGTGATCTCGCGGTACGCTCGACCTTATATATAATCGTCATTAGCATCCAGAAGCTTCTTACACATGCTTGTCGATTCGTGGAAACATCACGATGATTCCATGTTTGTTTCAGGAATCTCCAACCGTTACGTCGTCTGACGTACGATAATCACGCAGTGGTGAACTGTCTTTATTTTATAGAGACTCCTTTGCGAATACCGATTCTTTTACTTGTTTGGTACGTCTCTCGCATGCCGTATTTTTTAGATCCCTTGCCATTCCAGTGCTATGAGGTACTTGGGATTTTGGAGAGTTGAATTTATTGTTTGGACTCTTGTAAACGTTGTTTGAATATTATGCCGAAGAAGAATTTTGCTTATACTTTCTGTGGTCCCCTTAACATATGGTGAGGATGTTATTTCAATCAATGGTTCCTGAGCTCCTCTTCTCCTGCTCCTGGCTCATGATATTTGGAATGAACATTTAACTTGGTACACTTTTCTATTCCTAATCATGTCCCCAGTAGTCTTTTCCAGTCGGGCTGTTTTTAATAAAAAGTATCTACTTTATTCTGCTGAGCTCTCGAAAAACTGCTTAGAGGTTGCAAATGAAATATTTTTACAGAAATCGAAAATGAATATTTGTTTTGTAAACTCACAGGGGAATTTGAATTGAATCAACAAATATGCGGATTTAGATTCTCTTCTCAAAAAGAAAAATAGTCACATAAAGTTTGTGCTGTTCTCCTTATACCTAGATGTGTGTTCTATTTCGCGAATTGTAATTCGTCTATTTGTTTTGCCAATGTACTCTTCTCGTTCTCCTCTTAGCATTCCAGTGGTATATAGCACTTGACATTTCGGATATTTGACTACATTGTTCTGTTCCTGGTTTCAATATCAGGCCGATAAAGAACTTTGCTAATCCTGTCTGCGATCCCCTTTATATATGGTAAGGATGTTATTCCAACCGATGCTTCCTAAACCCTTTGTTCTTTCTTCTGATTTTAGATGCTGCTTCTATAGTTTTCTCGGAGTATCCATTCATCTGGCGGGTTATTACGATTGGTGTGGGCTTTCTTGTGATACATTGTGTGGCTAGCTGATTCTCTAATTCTATGGTGGCTTTCAGTTATGGAAGGATTTCATGGAAATGTTTTTGATGACCAGGTAGCCAAATCACGAGAATATCACTTTTTCTGCGAATTCAGAAGATTGGTGATAATGGCGATCCTATTGGTGCTCCTGGTTTATGGATTTCCGGAAGACAATACAACTTGAGACAGTTCTTAGATCTTGGAATGATATATTATTTGACTTCCTTTCCTTCTCCAGGTTGTTGGTTTTCCAGTAATTTTTTTGTAGGTTGTTACGTCTAGTAGCTGGATCATCTTTATTTCATTGTCTTCAATTATAATTCCATTGTTTCTGTAAATAAACATCATTATATGATGTTCATAATCACCGCCGTTGCATTGCTTTCATCTGCTAATATTTATATCGGCTACCGCCGACAATTTCATAGTTTAACTGATTATAATTCCCACACTCCGGGATGAAATTGAAAACGAAAATGAATTGCGACATCGAATTTCTGCAGCTACCGAGGTTGAACGCCATGATTCAAACAAATATGGTATTACTAATTATTGGATTCGTCGGATAAATGCATGTGTATGTGCTGATGAAGGACATTTCGAATATTGTTTGTAGAAGTTCAGTGATATTTTCCATATGTTTGTTTATACAAGCCATACCTTTGAACAAGCTAAGCTTGGGGTATTTCTCTATTTTTCAATTTACAGATTTTCACTTTTGACACCCTTCTAGTTTCTATTTGCGGAGTTTACTGAGACACCATTGCTTTGTTATATAAGACCTTTTCGGCAAATTACACTTTCACTACTTTCCGACACATTTTTTTGATAACTGGCTACTTTATTAATAATTTCACGAATGCAATACTCGTTACTCTAATTGAAGTTGATATACTTCTGAACTAAACATTTTTACCTGAGGAGTCTAGAGCACTCCCAATATTACATATTTAACTCGTGAACGTCTGAACACTTCTGATCTCTTTGGTAATGTGTAGCTCATATTTATATAGGAACAATAGCCGGCCTCAAAAAGCACGCGTAGTAATACAAATAATTCATGGGTCGGTCTACCGCTTTTATGTTTCCCCTCGCATTCCAGCGTGTTACAAATATCCCGGCGTATGAGGGAATTATCGTATATGAATTTATCACCCGTCGTCTTTTATGACTGTTAGTTTCAGATTTACGAACTATTAGTTGTCAGAATACAAGGAATTTTCAAATTTATGATGCGTTTTAATGGGTGGTACTAGCATATCAAATAAACTCCTTTGTCGGAAATCACCCCGCATTCCTTCCGTCCAATTCAATAGTGTTTGCACAGATGTATTTTGGACGGGGAGAAACAGTCATTCACCTTTTTGTGTCGCGTCACAACTGCTGGTAACATACATAATTCATTCTTGAATAATTTTGTAAATCATCTGAACAAGAGTTTCTTAACTTCCGAATTAAATTCATATGTAACAGCTCCCCTCTCCACTCCTTTACCCACAAATGTTTTATATTTTTAGACTCAACTGCAGTTAACAATATAAGAGCCAAGAAAAGATACTACTTTCGTTTTGTTAATCTCATCATAAAACACATACACTACAAAAACAAATATAGCAACAAACGACTGTATTGCACTGTTCGATGACGTGCTAATGTGTGTTGAAATTACCAAAAATCGACAGGCCGCCTCCACAATGGACTGCCACAGTTTTTGCCCTTCGGCCAGGATTGTTTTCCAAACTAATAGTGTGTGGTTGTATACGTCCTGGCCTGAAGGCAAAACCGGTTAGTCCGTGGCCGACAGGCCACCGGTAAGTGAGTGGGCACCTTTGGACTGACTGGCTTTACCTCCAGGCTAGGACGTATACATACTATCGGGTTGGAAAACAATCCTGACCGATGGGCAAAAACTGTGGCAGTGGAGGCGGCCTGTAGGTTTTTGATGATTCCAACACACATTAGCACAGTCCGATACAGTCGTTCGTTGCTATTTTGTTTTTGTAGTGCATGTGTTTCATGATGAGATTTACGAAACGAAAGTTGTTTCTTTCCTTGGCTCTTGTATTACTAACTGGAGTTGAGTCAAGAAATATAGGACATTTGGGGGTAAAGGTGTGGCTTTCGAAAAGGGGGAGGAGGGATTCAATTTGAAAACTCTTATTCAGAAGATTACAAAAATTATTCAAGAATGAATAATGTATGTTACCAGCAGTTGCTCAAGTTGGTCAAACCATACGTACCGAAAGATACTTGAATGCGACCGGCTATCACCGCTGAATAAACACTGATAGTTAGATGAATATTTTTTTTATACTACAAGCAACTCGCTGTGGGCAATCTCTTTCAATTTCATATCTGAATATGATCTTGACTTCATTTTCCATAGAGCAGGATGTCGATGATAGATTTCAAAGGAATATCGGATGAATTCTTCCGAATTTGCCTGATTTGCTAATTTTTATTTATGAACCCCAAAATGAAAAACTGGACTGTAGCACTACTCCAGTATAAATATACAAATTTTCAAATGGAGACTGTCAACCAGGCCGAAAGCAGAATTCAGTCCATTTTGAACTCACACATGCAGTTTTCAAACAAGTTTGAGCGAGGTGAGCCACAACGTGCCAGTTAACTGTTTGTGTGTGCGTAGAAATGGACGAAGGTTTGATCGCCAGCCAGATCGACAGGCCGCCGGTAAGTTAGTGGACATCTTGAATGAGAGAGCATCAAGAGACGATCAAGGTTAACATTTTAAATATTGTTTTCTCCTCTCGAGGCCGAGGGGATCAGTATGACCATGGACATAAACAGCGGAGTTCCACAGGGATCTGTGCTGGGACCAACACTGTGGAACATTCTGTACGACGATCTACTGAAAATAAAATTACCAGATGGTACTACACTTATTGGCTTCGCAGACGATATAGCAATGGTAGTAACTGCCAAAGAGGAATGTACACTGATGAATACGGCAAACACCGCACTCATCAGAATCACCGAATGGATGGAAGGCAGAAATCTGCAGCTAGCGCCCGAAAAGACAGAGGTTGTTCTTCTGACCACAAAAAGGAAGATTGGACCGATAGAATTCAGAGTTCAGGACACCACGGTGAAGGCAATAAAGTATCTGGGAGTATGGATCGACACGAAGCTAACGTTTGCCGAACACGTTAACAAGGTTATCGAAAAGGCAGAAAAAACCCTTGTGGCCTTGACCAACCTGATGCCCAACATTGGAGGGCCGAGGGCATCCAAAAGAAGAACCCTGTCGAGTGTGATACACTCCCAGTTGCTCTACGCAGCCCCAGTATGGCACACAGTTACTGAAAACAAGAAATTGGAAAAAAAATGCCGAAAATCCAAATAAGGGAATAAGATTGCAGCCACAGAAGGGGGGCCCCGAAAACCTTAGAAACGGAAAGGACTTAAAGGGGAACAAGGAGCCCATCGCGTACGACCAAATGGCAGGAAAAATGGAGATCTGGCACCTACGGCCGGTGGACCTACCAGCTGATACCGGATATTGCAGTCTGGTTGAGTAGACCACACGGAGAAGTGGACTATTATCTAACGCAAGCGCTCTCAGGACACGGATGCTTTAGAAAATATCTCTACGACAGAAAGAGATCGGAGACAGATAGGTGTACCTACTGCGGGGTAGTGGATGACGTGGAACACACGCTTTTCGAGTGCCCTAGATGGCACCGGGAGAGAGATGAGTATATGAGTGAAGTGGAAAGGACATTTAACGCGGAAAATATGATAAGTAGCCTGGTGATATCGAAAGAAGGCTGGAAAATAGCGTATAAAACCATCCGACAAATTATAGAAACCAAGGAGAAAGAAGAGAGAAATAGAAGAGATTGATAAAACAGAATCAGCCCACCACACTGAAGAAATGCGAAAGCGGATTCCGGTGCGGTGATGCTGCAAACTACTGAAGGGGAAATTTTTTCAGTCGGTAGGCGGTTCCTTAGGGACCGAATCCGACACTGGCCAGCCGATAGAACAACAGGCTGGTGCGTCTTCAGAAGATTTTTTACCCCTTCAACTAAAAAAAAAAAAAAAAAAATATTGTTTTCTCCTCTTGTCGACTTTTCATGATGAACTGTAGTGTAACGAATTGGTTCATACCCTGTTTACTGAACTCATGTTATTTTTTCTACGAAATTCCATTCGTCACTTTTTTTTAAATTGTTTATCTTTTTGAGTAAAATCAAATTTTTCTGAAATTTTCGAATTTTCATTCATACAGAATTGAGCTTATATTATGTCGCACATTGGTGTCATTGATGCATCGGATAATGTCACTGCAGTGGGATAAATTTAGATCAAACATGTTCAGCCGTTTGGTTTCTGAGAGCAATTTTCTTCCTAACAATCCAACATCTTAGTCGAAATTTAATCTTTTTCACTCATAATTTCGCTATAATTCTCAATGTATTATATCAACACTTCATTCTGTTTTTTTCAAGAAATACCTACAATAGCGTATTAGTGACTCTACGTGAATATTCGTAACAAAATGAACCGTTATCAACGGGCAATACAAATAAAATCTCTATCAACATCAGAGTATAGTGAACATTTATCTCCCACACACAATGTCTTCCGTAGTGGTGGAAACTGGTTTATCAAACATCATGAAAATGTTCGTAATGCTGTTATCAGTGAATGAGGATTCCCCGCTCACTTTACGAGGCACTAAATTCAACTGCTCAACTACAGTTTCAGCAGTAACGACACTAAAACTGGACCGACTTTTAATTTCACGCCTGCTGAGTTTCACTCCATTAATGAAGCCATTCCTGCTATCTCTGATGATGTTGGATGTCAACAAATTAGCACCATGGAAAATGAAATATAACGCAATATGTTGGGGGCCATTCAGGGTGGTTTTGAATTTTTCATCACATGTAAACCTATTCAGGTGGTGAATCGGAGAATGCCTTCCAGTTGATGCCAGAGTGTGAAATACTTGGAGTGGATCAAAACTAACACTGCACTGTTTCAATGTATTTTATGCCATGAAGATTAGCAATACAATCTTCTTCCCATTTCTAATGCTGAAAAATAATACCTATAGTCTTTTTTTCCTTTGAGCTGTATTTTTAATAAAATATTTTACTTCGAAATGTGTATTACTGTGAACTGCTGAACCTAGGAATAGGGATTAGGGGGTAGAGATTGTGAAATTCTATGAAAATCAGAATGAATAATTAATATAGGCTGTCCTGCTTTGAATAGGGAAGTTGGTATATGATTTCGGTATAATGGAAGGCGACAGATAATCCACAAACTATGTCTATGTGCTATATTTTTCATACAGTGCTTCTCAGAAGTCCTCTCCCCCCCTCTTATTATTGGAACGATTATACATAAACAAGTGAAATTTGGAAACTGAATATTAAAGGTTGTAAACTTCCCTACTAGTGATGATAGATGACGAAATCGTCAATGACGTCACCAGGCCATTGTGACCAATAATTTTGAATGGAACCCTACGGCAAGCGACACCTCTTTTAAAAGGTATCAAAAAAACCTATTCAATGATACTAATTTTCTTTGTGTTTATGGCAGTTTTAATGGCTCATTAGAAAACATTAAAATTTAAATTCTTCAGTATGATATTAATTACAGATTTAAGAATCAGTATATACTTGAAGAAATTCCTCGAAGTGACCTCCATTTACTTCCTGACAGTGAAATATCCTATTTTTAAACTCTTCTCGTACTCTTGCAAATGTGTCTGCGGAAACAGCCTCACAGTCTGCCACAATACGTTGTTTCAAAACGTCAATATTGTCAGGTTCAGTGGCGTAAACCTTCGATTTAAGGTACCCCCACAGAAAAAAATCCAAAGGTGTGAGGACCGGTGATCGAGCTAGCCATTCCGTTGAACCTCGTCGTCCAATCCATCTACCACGATACTCCTTATCCAAATACCGTCTTACTGCACCGTAATAGTGTGGAGGAGCACCATCCTGTTGGAATGTTATTTCCAAATTGCCGAATTCATCTGGATTATCTTCCAAAATTTCAAGGATTAACGGTTCTATTGCGTTTTGCAACAGCTCCAGATAAATCTTACCAGTTGAATTAGTATTTAAAAAAAGAGGACAAACGATGTGGTTTCCCAGGATACCTGCCCAAACATTCACCTTCTGGGGAAATTGGGTATGTGCTTCACGAAACAGGTGAGGATTTGCGTCACTCCAATACCTCACATTCTGTGTATTTACATTTCCATTTAGATAGAAAGTACTGTCGCCCCTAAAACAAATTGTTTTTACATAGTCTGGCTGTTGGTTAATTTTAGTTTCCATTTTTTCACAAAATTCTAGTCTTCGGTCTGGGTTTTCGTCTGAGAGTTGATGAACCATTTTTAATTTGTATGGATGAAATTTGTTTTTTTCAACACCCTGTGTACTGTACTTCGACTGACTTCACAGGTAGATGCAACGTGAGTTGTTGAAGAACTTCTGCCAGTATATCAATTTTTTTCTCATCAGAAATTTGTGGTCTGCCAGATCGTTTCGCATCATGAATACCACCCGTTGTTTCAAACTTACGAAGAAGCTCCCTCAAATAAGTCCCCCAAACGGGGCGATCGGGAATCCTCTCATTAAAAATGCGTCCTGCTGCATGAGTATTTTGTCCAGTTTCACCAAGAATTAGGATCGCCTCTACTTTATCGCCTAAGTACGTACCATTTTGCTTCTTGAAGCACTTAAGCGTTCGGCTCACAACAGTTCAACAAATTATTAAAATGTACAAAAATATTAAAAGTACCAAAAGCTGCTAAAACAGTTAAACGTTCGATCAACAATACACAAATTAATAAATGTACAAAAACTTGGACAATTACAAAAACGTCGAATTAGGGAGACTAACAAAAATGTCAGCTTATTTGACAACTAACCAGAGGCGGAGCTTGAATTTGGAATTTTAGTATTAACTGATTTAATTCATCACAGCTTTGCGTTTTTTAAAAGCGAGTTGCCAAAACTGCCATAAACACAAACAAAATTAGTATCATTGATTAGGTTTTTTCGATACCTTTTAAAAGAAGTGTCGCTTGCCGTAGGGTTCCATTTGAAATTATTGGTCACAATGGCCTTGTGACGTCATCTTTGACGATTTCGTCATCTATCATCACTAGTAGGGAAGTTTACAACCTTTAATATTCAGTTTCCAATTTCACTTGTTTATGTATAATCGTTCCAATAATAAGAGGGGGGGAGGGGACTTTTGAGAAGCACTGTATAAGTATTCAATACTTCTAGGAAAAGTGAACGTTCATCCAATCAATATGGCAGCATCTAGAGAAGTCATTCAGACGGAACTGCGCATAACAAATGGTTTGAGTATTTCATACATCCAAATATCAACAGTAAATAATATGAAAGAACTACTGATGATATTACGGAAATTGTCACAAATAGTCGCTCCTCCATGTACCCATCATCATCAGAAGGGAAGTATTATTCGAAATGACGATCCCTTTTATCAATCACTTATGGATCCATCAATTCCATGAAAACAAAAATAAATCGAGAGCTAACGACTTTTTGTAGCATATTTTTCCACGCTACCATAAAACAAAGAATGAATGCTTGGTATTCCACAAAATAAACCACCATTCAAACTCACTCTCGCGAATTGCACAGCCGCGGAAATATTGTGCCACCTGTTCGCAAGCATCAAACACGTGTCTATACAGATGATGCCAATAAGTTTTCAACTGCATGCGAGTGTATGTGCATAAAAATTGACCGTGAGTCAATCTTTCATAAATTATGATTCTTTCATGTCTCTATATATGGCTCCATGATAATATTTCTAAGGCATATTACAATCATTTCATTTCATCGTTCCCGGTATTTGAACCACAGGAGGATATTTTTTTTTTTTTTTTTTTGAGAAAAAAAATCGCATCAACCATTTCGGTTATTAGCGAATATTACTATATAAATTTTTACATTTTGTTTCTAATGTCTATGATTTTAAGGAAAGTTGTAAGATTGTGGAGTATACAATTTGGACCTAGAATTGTTTCCAAAGTTCCTTGTATCTTGTTATCATTTCTCTGTGGAGTGAAGAGTGGACATTCTACCAGGATATGTTTGATTGATAACTTTTCGTTACACGTTTCGCACATGGGTTCGTTTTTGTTATTGAGGAGGTGGTCGTGGGTGAGCCGAGTGTGTCCGAGACGTAAACGGGTGAGAAGCACTTGGTCGCTACGATATTTTGGTAGATATCGCCACGGTTTCACTGAGGGTTTCACTTCACGAAGTTTGGATGTTGATTGTCGCCATCGATTTTGCCACGCACTTTCTAAACTATTTTTTATCGTGTAACGAAAGTCGCTTGCCACCACTTGAGTTATAGTTTCAGAATTTGTATGGGTTATGGCTTCTTTTGCTCTTCTATCCGCTTCTTCGTTTCCTAATATCCCAATGTGTGATGGGATCCAGATGAATTTTATAAGTTTTTGCTTCTGTTCTGCTAGGTGGAGCTGGTTTTTCGTTTCAACTGCGAATGGGTGGGAAGGGTAGATTTGTTGCAGAGTCTCCAGTGAACTCAGCGAGTCGGTCAGGATAAAAAATTTCTGCTTATCAGATGAGTTGATTAAGATGGTCGCACGATAAATGGCATATAGTTCACCACTAAAAACAGAACTGGATGGGGATAATCTGAATTGATGGCACGTTCTAGGACCCACTACTGCTGCACCAGTTCCTTCAGATGTTTTAGAGGCATCGGTGTACAGCAAAGTATAATCCTCATGATTCTCTAGTATGGCTCCGAGGTTGTTTTTGATAACAGCTGGATTTGTTGACTGTTTAGGAAATTTGCTGAGGTTTATGAGACATACTGGTTTGGGTAAGGTCCATGGGGGAAAGGAGGTAAGAAGTGTGGAAAAACATTCTGGAAGGGGGATATTCAGTTTTCGGGTGAAAATTTTGATCCTCTCATAAAATGGTTTCGGGGATCTGGGTTTATTGTCGTATAAGTTACTGAATTTGTTTGTGAGGGTATTTTCATAAGTGGGATGTTTTGGTTGGGCCTTTAGTTTTGTAGCATATACTATACTCAGATATGTTCTTCTGTCTTCCAAGGAAGGTTCGCTGGCTTCACAGTATAGACTTTCCACTGGTGTAGTTCGATATGCTCCAAGTGCTATGCGTAGAGCCGAGTTTTGTATCGTGTCGAGTCTTTTCAGTGAGGAATTAGTAGCTGAGGCGTATGCGGTTGAACCATAGTCCAACTTTGATCGAATAAGTGTCCTGTACATCATGAGTAGTGTTTGGCGGTCCGAACCCCATTCTCTGTTTGCTAGGGTTCTAAGTAAGTTGAGTCTCCGATACCACGAAGAGATCAGGTTTTCTATGTGGGCATTCCAGTTAAGTTTTTGGTCCAGGGAGGATATTTTTCATGTTATTGAAAATTTTTTCACAGTAACAATAGCAGAGAAGCTAGACTCGAGAGTTTAAGACGCATTGAGATGAATATGATATGGTGGTTTCTAACAATGAAATAATTGTAGATGAAGATATATACGCAATTCTAGTTGTAGATGATGATAATATAGATTGTGGAAATCATTAAGTTTCCCGAGTAAATAGGAAAAATCGGTTGGTCAATGTCAATATTTTCTGTATTGCAACCAGCAGATTTTCAGTTACATTTCGTTTTATCGGAAGAAATTGGAGCTAATTCATCAAATTCACTTTTGAGTGATATTGTTTTGAGAATGAATAGGAGTATCAAAAAATATCTAGAAAAAATGTGTACATACGACTCTTACTGAAATCAAAACATATACAGAAATGAACATACTTGGGTATCAAGCAGTTCCCTAGTTATCGTGATTATTGATGCCAATATAGGTGACCCGTACATATCGCATTTTATATATTCAAGATCTCAGTATCTCAACTACAGCTCATCCGAGTTGAACAAAGAAAGAGTTCTTAAACATTGCTGAAAAAAGCGATGTATCTTTGCCAGCGACATAAAAACAATGTGGGGGCAGGTCGTTGACGGTCGTGTACGTAATTGCATATTTTGGGCGGATTTTAAATATATTTTCATTTTCTACTGTCATTCATGCACATTAAATTCTTCCATAATTAATAATCTTCATTTCTAAGTTAGGTAAAATGGCTAATAATAGGGTGAAGGGGGGTTTACTTTATCCTATTCCGTATACTGAACAATTGTTTCTTCATGAATGTCCTAGTCTAGATTGTTTAATTATTAAGTATCTATTACTCACGCTATCATATCATTCTTCTTTTTGTAGTCGCATCAAAGATTGAAAAGAAAAAATAATAGTTCAATAAAACTTAAAAACACGCTTTTATAGAAAACCTTGGTGTGTAATGTACTATATAATTATTGATACCATGCACCCCACGCTTTTTTTTAAATAAAATAATTTTTTTCTTATTTTCAATTTTTTTAGTCTGGTTTTCTATAAAAGCGTGTTTTTTAGTTTTTTTAAACTATTATTTATTTCCTACTTTTTAGTGTGGTTTATTTATAAAAGCGTGTTTTTTTAGTTGTTTTTAAACTATTATTTTTATAATTTTTTTGCAAATTGAAAAATGGAATAATCTTATCAAATTAGGTAATCATAATCTCCGACCCCAAAAACCCCCACATACCAATTTTGAATAGAATCAGACCATAATCACAAAACTCGGCCGCCATCTTGAATTTTCCAATTTTTACGAAAGAATCATAATATTCGACCCCAAAAACCCCCACATTCCAATTTTGAATAGAATCAGACTATAATCACAAAACTCGGCCACCATTTTAAAGCCGCCATCTCGAATTTTCCAATTTTCACAAAAGAATCATAATATTCGACCTCAAAAACCCCCACATACCAATTTTGAATAGAATCGGACTATAATCACAAAACTCGGCCGCCATTTTAAAGCCGCCATCTTGAACTTTCCAATTTTCACAAAAGAACCATAATATTCGACCACGAAAACCCTTAGATACCAAATTTGAAGCGAATCGGATCATAATCACAAAACTCGGCCGCCATATTGGTGCCGCCATTTTGTTTTTTACCACACAAAAATTTCTTAATGCATTGTCACTGGAATTATGTACCCCTGCCAAATTTCAAATCATTCGGACGACTGGAAGTGGGTCAAAATCGCGCCCAAAGGAGTCGGTTACAAACTAACAAACATACAAGTGAAGCTAATATAAGGCGTGTAAAAACAAAAAGTAAAAAAAACCGTAACCCGAGTACGGAAAAAATAAACTAGAAAGTAAGAAACAAGTTAGGTGGCGATTGCTATCATCGTCTTATTGACTAGACAAATCTTTTGATTTCATATGTTAGATATTCCTGTTTATTTAGTTCGATCGAAATCTTCTGGCAGTTTCACATTAACGCCGTGGTGGTCGTGCGTTGTCAACTACATTAATATTTATTAATTACCACTTTTGGCATTCAATCACAACATGGGCTGTGGGAATACTGCCGTCTGAAAAACCACATGCGAAAAATTAGGCTGGAACATCATCAGACTGCCGATTCTGCAGCGTGAAAGACGAATTAGCAGGGTATATATTATATGACGTATATATGATGTAGCCCTGGAAAGAGATGGGCTACTGACATTTGGATTTATCCAAGTGGAGCCTACGGATATCAAGAGAATATTACCACGAACAACTTTGAAAGATATAATAAAAAATTTCAAACCCCACTTATAGACTTGGAGCACCTCTGTAAGTGGCGCCGCAGAAGCGGAATCGAGCGAATCCGTCCGTATAGTGCAATTTATCCGCTTGCCCATTTGATAAATGATAAAGTTCAATAGTTTAAATTTTTTGTTACAAATATGAGAACTGCGGTTGCGTTGTGATTCGGCGTGTATAAACTTCGAATTAAATTGAGTCCCGATTTCGGAAATTGCGCTAGTAATGAATAAAAAGCAGATTGAGACGAGTCCGCATAAGGCTGCATTGAAGGGCTGAACACGGGCAATGCGTAAATGTGATTCGCTTGTCATCGTAGTGTTCACATGTAATTTATTGTCAAGTTGAAAATTGTTTTATATTCGTGATGGAGCGAGGGCCTGCAACTGGGTTTCTATTCATTGCAAGCCACATTGTTTTTTCGATAATCTGTCTGTAAAAAAAGAGACACCATTATTGCGTTCTTGTGTCAGGTGCGGAAAGTGACAAAATCATTCCAGCATACATGCGAAAGTGATTGACCAAGTAGCAGCGACAACAAATCATTACTCTGTCGAATTAGAGGTGACTTTCACAAACAATTATAACATTTAATAAAAACTAACATGTGTAATGTTGCAGTACATTACAAGAATAAAAAAATATCAAAGAAATATGAATGAATATGAAAGAAATATAAATAAATATATTGGAAATATTGTTATTTTTTCTACATGCATACATTTTCACAATTTTTCGTCAAATTGTTCGTTTACTGTCAGAATTTTATTAAAAAAATTATTTCACATGTTTACATGAATACATTTTTTTAATTTGTTTCATGTATGCTTTTTCGGATTACTATGATTATTAGTATAAAAAAATTAATTGTTAATCTCAATGTGAAACTTTATCAAAAAATTCTCAATTGATCTTTTTTCCTTTCGTAGATTGATTGTCACAAATATGTTACCAGAGCTTCCTGCACTTGTAGACCGAATACTCCTGGCGACTGTAAACACGCTCACGCAGTATTTTCATACATGAACGCTTCCTGAGGGACGTCCAAAAATTTGATCTGAGATTATTTACGGCCGTATCGTTCATTGTCGTTCAATTATTATACGCGCACTTTCGGCACTAGATCTCTTT
Source organism: Gonioctena quinquepunctata (assembly GCA_018342105.1). Classification (NCBI taxonomy): domain Eukaryota; kingdom Metazoa; phylum Arthropoda; class Insecta; order Coleoptera; family Chrysomelidae; genus Gonioctena; species Gonioctena quinquepunctata. Next base: position 1,149,994 of record JAFIRS010000043.1, read on the forward strand.
TTACACGCTTTCTATTAGCTTCACTTGTATGTTTGTTTGTTTTTTTGTAACCGACTCCTTTGGGCACGATTTTGGCCCACTTCCAGACTTTCGAATGATTTGAAATTTGGCAAGTGTACATAATTCCGGTGACAATGCATCAAGAAATTTTTGTGTGAAGAAAAAACAAAATGGCGGCTCCAATATGGCGTACGAGTTTTGTGATTATGGTCCGATTCGCTTCAAAATTGGTATCTAAGGGGTTTTGTGGTCGGAGATTATGATTCTTCTGTCGAAATTGAAAAATTCAAGATGGCGGCTCCAAAATGGGGGACGAGTTTTGTGATTATGGTCTGATTCTATTAAAAATTGGTATGTGGGGGTTTTTGGGGTCGAATATTATGATTCTTCTATGAAAATTCGAAAATTCAAGATGGCGGCTTTAAAATGGCGGCAGAGTTTTGTGATTATGGTCTGATTCTATTCAAAATTGGTATGTACGGGTTTTTGGGGTCGAATATTATGATTTCTTTTGTGAAAATTGGAAATTAATGGCGGCTTTAAAGGGGCCATTTTGATTATGGTCTGATTCTATTCAAAATTGGTATGAGGGGGTTTTTGGGGTCGGAGATTATGATTACCTAATTTGATAAGATCATTCCATTTTTTAATTTGCAAAAAAATAATAAAAATAATAGTTTAAAAAAAACGAAAAAAACACGCTTTTATAAATGAACCACACTAAAAAGTAGGAAATAAATAATAGTTTGAAAAAACTAAAAAACACGCTTTTATATAAAACCAGACTAAAAAAATAGAAAATAAGAAATAAAATTATTTTATTTTAAAAAAAGCGTGGGGTGCATGGTATCAATAATTATATAGTACATCACACACCGAGGCGATACCATGCACCCCACGCTTTTTTTATAAAATAAATTTTTTTCTTATTTATTTGAAGCTTTTACCCGCCGAATTACAACACAAACGCCGGTTTGACGTTTGCAACCAAAAAATTCAAACTATAGAACTTTGTAAACACCCTTTTAATTGAAGAGGTAAATGCAGAAAGGTGACACTATACGGACGAGTTTACCCGATTCTGTCACTGCGGCGCTGCACGTTAAACTCCTCCCCCATGCTCCAAGTCCATACACAATGCTGCGCGGCATCGCTAAGCCTGTATGTTGCTGTTCAGTATTGTGAGCACTGTACAAGAACGAACGAGTTCCTATTGAGTCATCCTATTTCGTAATAGATAAAAGTATCTTCATTTGAATTATTATAAACAAAATGGCTAAAGACAAGCATTATGATCCTCATGTAAGGAAACAGAACATAAACGTTACAATGAACTGCAACCCACGAACGACAAAAAAAGTATCTAGATAATGAAGAAGCAGAATATCCATACGGGAGAATTTGGATCTGACGAAAACTATGAACCAAGTGAGCATTCCAGATCAGGCAGCGATGATAGCAATTCAGAAATCGATTCAGAGGGTCCAGCCAGATCCAGATCTCTGGAGCAGAATTCACAAACCCCGGAAAAAGCTGGTCTTTCTGGAGATGATAGTGACCGAGAGTGGGGCGAAACAACAGCCCCAATTCCCGATTTTCAATGAGAGTAGCAATAATTTTTTAATCTATATATCTCCAGACTCAACACCTCTAGAAGCATTCGAGAGCCTGTTTACTTCAGATATACTCAACTATGTGTACTAATAATCACGGAAAAGCCCGAACCCACCAGAACAGACCCAAAACAAGAAACAGCCGAACTGCAACTTTCGAGCTAGTGAGCGAATAAGACATGAAAAAGTTCTTGGAGTTAGGTTTACATCAAAGACAAATAACAATCAGTAACTTGCGTCGTTATTTTTCAAACAAAGATGTTCTGTATTTTCACTCAATATTCAGTTATGGTATGTCAGGTTGAATATTTAAGTAAATACTGCGGAATCTATGTTATTCGCAAATTGGCTCACAGAAGAAAGAAAAAGTGCCGCTATTCATAAACATGTTGATGAACAATTTTCAAGCAGCCTATGGACCAACCAAAGAACTTTCCATCAATTAATCGTTACTTCACCATTGCAGCGGGCTGAGTTTAAGAGACTATATGAAGAATAAAAAGTATCGTTATGGAATGTAGTTTTTCGAAATGACAACGTCCTACGGATATCTTCTCAATTTGGAAATGTACAGTGGGGCTGTAGCACGAGATATTGGTTCAGGTCAACCAAAAACAGACGCTTTCGAACTAAGGCTAATGGAACCTCAACTTATGAAAGGACATGAATTGTACATTTATTGCCACAGCGTTGAACTTTCCGAAAAAATAGTGCGATACCAATGGCATCCTAGAGAGAGAGAGAGAGAGAGAGAGAGAAATCAATAATTTAGCTAAGAGCTAACATACAAATGAGAAATAGTACAAAAAAAATATTCTAAAGCTAATTTTAAAAGTTTGAAAAAACAAATAAATGTTCAACTTTCACAAATTAAAAAAAAAACGATCACTACAAAACATGATAAATACATATATTTCTCATAAGGGAAGTAAAGTAGAGTAGTTTTGTTTACAGTAACAATTCGTGAGCTATTTAAAAGATGCTCTTTCAATGTGTTAATAAATACTCGAACGTTTCCTGATGCTGTAATTAATTCAGGTAAGTTATTATATTCAGTCATTTCTTCATCATATATATTTCGTTTGGTTTTCATTAATGAGGTAGAAAATATTTGTACGTGGTTTTTGTCTGGTATTATAATTGTGAATATCTTTCCTGAACCGAATATTCTCGATCAAATAAGTCGGAAGTAAATTATTTAAAATCTTATACATGAAAACTAATGTGCGAAATTGAATGTATTCCTTGACTTGAAACCAATTCAATGTCCTTTGCATCAATGAAATGTTAGTGTATTTAGAACTTCTCAGAATAAATCTCATACAACGATTTTGTAATATTTGAAGTTTTTTCACGTCTGTACTATTACACATGTACAAAATTGTGGCACAATAATCAAAATGCGGTTTTATAATTGAGTTATATATAACTTGCCTAGCATATAAGGTTGAATCCCTACTCACACGATACGCAAAACCAATCTTTTTTGAAATCTTTTTACAAACATAGTCAATGTGTGGTGAAAATGACAATTTTTGATGTAGAATGATTCCCAAGTTTAGTATATTCCAGTTTTTCCAATATTACACCTTCAAATTCCACTGTAGAATTATGTTGCTCTACCAGATATCTGCTTTTTCCTATTATCATATAAGTTGGTTTATTAGGATTCACAAGCAGTTTGTTCGTTTTCATCCAACTTTCAATTTTTAATAAAACGCTGTTCAATTTTTCAATGGCAGCATCCACACATGTACCAGAAACATATAGAATTGTGTCGTCAGCAAGAAGGTGCATTTTGCAGTCACCCAGCTCAATTGAAAAAATATCATTTACAAACATTATGAAGAGCAGAGGTCCCCTTGAGGTACTCCACTGTTCACCTCTATTTTGTTGAATACTCTTCACCAATTTTTGTCATTTGATATCTATGTTTCAAATATGATTCAAACCACGCGTGAGTTGATTCGTCAAAGCCAAAATAATGTTTCAACTTCAAGAGCAAAATGTTTCTATCTACAACTTCAAAGGCTTTTTTTAAGTCTAGAAACTCTAGAACTGTGACAAGATCTTTATCCATTGAATATTTCAATTCACTTATAATTTTTTGAAGAGCTGTTTCACATAAGTGCCCTTCTCTGATACCAGACTGATTTATTGATAATAGTTCATTTTAAATAATAAATTGGGTTAATTGTTGATGAACCATTAACTCCAATATTTTTTCGAGACAAGGTTATGTAATAATGGGCCTATGCTCCTCAACTATTTTCGTCCTTCCGACTTTTGGTATAGGTATTATCAAAGATGTTTTCAAAACATCTGGAAATTGAGATTCGGTCAATGATGTGTTGATAATATTCAATAGGGGATAACCAATATTACTAAAAATATTCTTCACCACTTTGAAATCGATTTCATCCTCAGAATATTTATTTTTTTGAGTAAATATTATTTTCCTCAAGTTTGACAATTCTATATTTCTCAATTTGAATAGTTCTTCTCCATTTAGATTCAAGGAACTTAAATAAAGGCAAATTTTCATTGATCTTAACACCGTTTATTTTTACTGATTAAATGGTACCTCACATTGTGGATTAACCACTTTTTTCAACGTCTTCCACATAAGTCGAGAATCGTATCTAACTTCATCAATTTTTTGTTCAAAGTAATTTAACTTGGTATGTTTCAAGAGAATAACGACTGCATTTCTTTTGGTTTTATATTTGTGCCAATCTTCATCAGACTGAGTTATTTTGACTCGATTGAAAGCAGAATTTCGCTCAAAAATAGCATTTTCAACATCTGTATTGAACCATTCCTTTGATGGGTGTATATCTTTCGATTGTAGAGGACACTCTTTATTCAATAAATCAGTTAAGTTGTTTATAAAATTTTCAAATAAGTTGTTAGGATCTACACATCTATAAAGCCACTCACAATCGATACATGCTTTTTAAATTTTTTCATAATTTAAATTGCGAGAATAAATAATTTTATTTTCAACAGAGATATTACTGAGATCATTGAGAAAAATACCAATGGTTTCATGGTCTGAAATTTTATATGTTTCTGGTCTTACCTGTTTTGCAAAATCATTACTGAGAACAAGATCTATTTTACTTTCACAACCAATTTGAATTCTAGTGGGAAAATCGACGAACTGCTTGAAGTCATAAATATTGCAAATATTTGACAGTCTTTTCATGTAGTTATCATCTGGTAGATCCTATCTTATGTCAAAACCACCTACAAATACATAACACTGAGATAAATCAATATTGTCTAAGTAGTTTTCTAAAAATGAACAACATTCTGTACAGCTTGACTTACTATTTGGCGAGCGGTAGATACAACTAAAATTCCACATTTTGGCATTTATTTTGATTTTAATCATTAAAAACCAGTAATTTTCTTCCACTGATATATTATCAACTATATGGAAATTGAATTGATTGGAGACATATATAATAACTCCACCCGTATATCTGTTGATAGAATTGAATCTGATACAGTTATATCCATCAATAATAATTTCCTTATCCAAAATATCATCATTTACTCTAGTTTCACTCAAACATAAAATAGCAGGCTTTGTGATATGTATAAGATTACAAACCTCATCAAACCGTGCTAAGAGACTTCCCGCATTAATATAAACGATAATACTGATGAAATGTTTCATTTGATTATCGAGCTATTGCTTACTGTTCCAGCATCTTTCCGTAAAAAACGTTTTTGAAATTAATTGATTCCAACATATTTCAGCCATATTTCTGGATTGGTGAATCAGGCATAGCACTTCCAGAATAAAGATGCTTATTACAGTTAAAATTCTTTGTTGAACAAAAAGTTGTCTACAGCTATCCCTGTAGTTAGCCCTACACAAGTATCCAAGAGATCTCTTCTGCAGTACAAATACCTGATTTAGGAGTGTTTTGATCACAAAATCCCCAAAACGCAATGCCATATCTTAGATGGGACTCTACAAGGGCAAAGTAAGTGGATCTGGCTGTAGATATGTCAAGTTCATTGGCAACAATTCTGACAGCAAAAGATCCGGAAGCTAACTTCTTACACAAAGATGTGACATGTTCATTGAATTTCAGCTTGTTATCAATGTGCAGGCCAAGAAACCTAGTACAAAGTGTCTCTTCAATGTTAATACCATCAAGTAGTAAGTTATCATAGCTGAATTTGAAGTTAACAATTTTGGTTTTATCCACATTGGAACAGAGCAAGTTTGCATCACACCATTGCTTAACTTTCGATGAATCTGAAGAGACCACTTGTTTCAAGATATCAATGTTTTTCCCATACCATAATAATGTGGTATTATCAGCGAAAATTGTGAAGGATCCTTCAATTTTTATTGTAGCGAGATCGTTTATGTACATTAAAAACAAGATCGGCCCAAAACAGATCCCTGAGGTACTCCGCAATATAGTGCCGAAAAATCAGAACAAACATCGTTCGTTTTCACTATTTGCGATATATTCCCGAGGTATGACCTAAACCAATCGAGACATATTCCTCTTATTCCTTAGTGATGCATTTTCTGAAGCAGTATTTCATGGTTAACACAATCGAAAGCTTTCGAGAAATCGCAAAACACTGCTGCAATTGCTTCACCTTCATTCAAGCTCATGTATACCTTTTCCAGAAAAGAGAAAATTGCGTCATTAGTATTTTTGGAATTCTGAAACCCAAATTGACATTCGTTTAATATTTTTCCATTTGATAAAATAGTAACGATCTTTTCTTAACTAGTTTTTCTATGATTTTAGAAATTGTGGATAACAACGAGATTGGTCTGAAGTTTGTTTTCATATCATAGCTCTGGAAAAGCGAACAATATATTCGAGAAGCTTCAGCAAAGACGTAGATTAGTTTCATTTGTCCAATACCCTGCAATCATCAAGAATAGGATCAATTTGGACGCAATCACACCACTAATCAAACTGTGGAACAAGCGTAAGTGTGGATGATGTGGGTGATAACCATTCAACTTAGTGAACATAATCGCTGCATTCCTGATAGATGTAATATGTCGCAGTTTAGTTCAATTATGCAAGAATTAATATATAGCTCTAGGATGATGGATTACTCTTCAGAGAGTAGGTGAATTCATAACGTAATGATAATGGGAAACATCTGAAAACAATGCAGAGTGTTCTCATGCTCATCATATTTTGAGGGAGGAACGATGAACATCTAACACAATATCCGTGTTATTTTCAACACAGAAAAAACTCCTCATAGGGATCGGAGCTCTGTTCCTCGAATTGATTGAGTTATGGTACCTCTTTTAAATATAGTAGTCATAAAAATTATCATTCCAATTAGAAAAATGTAATCGCATCATCTGTCTATTCTCCCCCCCTCAGCACATAGACAGCATTCATGGTTTATTTCTTGATGACTATGATATTTTTACGAAAGCGAAAATACTACGCCACTGCATGTTCGTCACGCTCCTGAATCGTAGGATAAATCGAGAATCATCGAAAAGTAGCCGATGCTAATGACCCAACAAAAGACACCGTACGCGAGCGAAAGCTAAGTGTAAATGAACGGAAAATAATGAGTTCAGCATTTTGATAACTATGAATCACAATTAGTCACAGTATTCAGGTGTTTTGTCAAGCCGCAGTATCCGGTTAGCAGACCTATAATTGTGCATGCCTTCATCATGTTACTGGCTCAATCATGTCTGTCGAGCCAAATATTGTTGAGATAGTTCGTTTTTCTAGGTTATTACATCGGAATTTTCCGATTCCAAATACTTGTTCTGAGCTTGTGCATTATGTTTGGAATGTGTTTTTGTTACTGGATCCGTCTCTTCATGTCCTTCCTTCTACGTCTTTGTTTTGTTTTACCAGTTCGCAGAGAAAACTAGTTCTGATGATTTCATTTGCAGGGAGTTGCAGTTGAAATATAAGTTCATTTTCATCTAAAACAACTGTATAGATTCATCTGTGTACATGCCCGTATGGCATGCATTTGAGCGATTATGTATAAACATCAGGAAGGGCTATATAGTCCTTTCTTGACCGTGCTTCCTGCACTATCACTCCTGTTCCTCCATATCTTCTGAAGCGATCTTTATCTCACGCTGTATTCCCGGATTACAGTGATTCCACTCTCGCTTCCCACTTATTCTAGTGAGCTGTACTTCGATTGGCTTACCATATGAATAAACATGGAGTTTGACAGTATTTCCAGCTCAGGTTTTGTTGTTACATAGGTGATTATGTATTTTTTCATGAGAAGAGACCATAAATTACATTAATGAAGGAGACCAAGAAGTAGAAAGAATAGACCCAAATACAGAGTACAGGGAAGGACGAGCTAACAGCAGAAATATTCGAATATGCAGGAAAAAAATTAGTAATGAGCATGCAGAAATCATGAGAAGTGAACAACCGAGAAAACGTACCAGAAACTTGGGAAGAAGCAAATATACACCATATTCACAAAAAAGTCATAAGACGGATTATGAAAATCACATAGCACTATTTAGTGTTGCTTATGAAATTTGAGCCTCTTATCTGAAAGATACTTTAACACAGAATTTAGAAAAAGAAGTTGGAGAATATCAGTATCAGTGCGGCTCCAAAAGAGAGATCAGTAGCAGAGCAAATATTTAGTTATCAGAAAATCAGTTTATTTTTTATTGAGCGTTCGATAGAATCAAAAGAGAGAACTATACCCATCACTAAAAGAACTAGGGGTTGATAACAAAATAATCTATATGAACAGGTTGACTTTGGAGGCAAAAACTGTGTGAGAATAAAAGAGGCCGTAACCGACAATTTTGAAGTGACAGAAGGACTAAAACAAACTTTCTTCGTTTCTCTTCTGTTATACCTTAGTGAAGTGCGATAAGAAAAGCCTGTATCAATAAAACTGGATCAATATATCATAAGGGTTCTGAATCTCTAGCTTTTGCAGATGTCTTAGTATTAAGATCCAGGAGCAAACGGAAACTACAAGAAATTACAAGAACAAAAATTAATGAAAAGAAATTGAAATATATGGTTTGGTCAGAAAGTAAGTTCAAAAAAGGTAAAAAAATGGAAATTAAAAAAATGGAAATTAAAACAACTGAATGGGGGACATACAAATTTGAGGAATAAGATGCCCTTACTTACTGAGTAACAGAAATCGGAATATTATATATATATATATATATATATATATTTACATATATATATAATATTCCGATTTCTGTTACTCAGTAAGTAAGGGCATCTTATATATATATATATATATATATTTATTCATATATATATATATATATGTGGTCTCTTTCAAATTCGTATCAGATATTTCGTAGAGTTAATACCTATCGGCCACGATAACAGGTCTAAGCTTCACCGCACAGATTATAATTTGATGCTTTTCACATTTTTGTACTTGCCGATAGGTATTAACTCTACGAGATATCTGATACGAATTTGAAAGAGACTACAGGCCGTACTGATGATTGAGAAACCATGAAACAGGCTGTAGACGGATGGTGATTTCTCTTGGATTCGTAACAGATTTCTCTTATTCTCGTTATTTGTTTTGCGTTACTCAGAACGCACTAGGAGTACGACTATTGGTGTCGTGGGTTGGCCTATGCTGACATCTGTTGGTGACCTACTGATGTGCACGAAATTTCGTGTCATCAAAATTCCACGATAACAGGTCTAAGCTTCACCGCATAGATTATAGGTGTCACTATCTATAATTTGATGCTTTTCATATATATATATATTTACACGGTGTGATCTTACCTCTTGCACAACCGCTAACAGATGATAGTCTATAAAAAAATAAACAGATTTTTACGTTAAAAAGTCCTTAGTTAGCGAAAAATAAATAAAAAATGTTTTACCCAATAAAATTTTCTTGTTTCGCGGTTTCCAAAATTTGAAAGAATTTGACAAAAAAAAATGTTTTTTTTCGAATTTTTAACCACTGTAATTTGTTATAAAATTATATATATTATATATATATATATATATATATATAGAAGTAGGAAGGCAATTGTGGCATTGCAGACAAATTTCTCAATTCCAGAAAAAAAACATTTTCGAGCAGGATTCGAACCCGCGACCTCCAGATTGCTATCAAATACACAGGGTTCACATCTGCGTTTCGCGATACCGTTTTTTCCCAGAATTTGAAATTAGTTGTTGAAACATGGAAAATGAAATATGAAATGTAACGAATCTACGTGTGTTATCAATGACCATCAAGAATACATTTTACCTATAGGTAAAATTTGTCATATTAATTTGAATTGTATTTCGTGGATTTCCTGCATCGAATCAAAAACGCGTATAAAAAATTATAACTTTCCCGAAATTCACGCGGGCAAGGCTGCGGGCATAAGCTTGGACTCTTATCTATCATATCAACTTTTCTCATAGTTTATTCATTGGGTAGACATGCTACCAATATGAATTCACAAAACATTGAAGATATCTCTATTTCTGAACTTGACCAACTTAACGAATCAGTAGCGCTTGTGAAAAACCGGGAAAAATACAAAGTATATATATATATATATATATATATATATATATATATATATATATATCAATCAAAATCCAGTTCTCAGAACCTAATGAAGATATTCTCTTGTTTCCATATCTCTGGTCCAGATTCAGAAAGCGTAATTTTGCATGCGAATGACTCGTGACTTGGCTGTTATGTAACATCAGGCAAAGTTCAGAACCATCCCAATAAATCTTCAAGTCGGTTATCTCTACCCTTGTAACGCCTGTTGAGTTTAAAGTCCTGAAATGATGTGCTCCTCCAAACATCGTGGGCAATCTCTATTAGGAATAATTTCAGTCTTGATGCTCATGAGACTACAGCTGTGCGCTATGAATGTCAGACGGCGTAGTATTAAATATGAAATTAGAGATATAAAAACAAGCCTCCTTCAAAATTGAAAGTTGGATGGGTTTCATTTCTATACCTTCAGCCAGCTGAAGTTAATGAAAAATATTTGAAATAGAAGGATTTTTAGGTATATTTTCTTTAGTGCTTTTATTAATGACGACTAGCTTATGCCAGCGTGGATTTCGAGAAAGTCATCCTCTTTAATTCGCTTTTTTGATTCGCTGCAATAAATTTAGAAAATACGGTTTCGATAAATATGGAGCCACTCTAACATTTCTCATTCCTCAGCGGGAGTAAATGAAAATGATCCATATTGTCATAACTATATTGCCCAAGGGGCCTAAAAATGGGTTGGGAGCTCAGGATAACTTTTGTGATAACCAGATTATGAACTCAGAATCCAAAAACAAACATACAACATTCAATAAAATAATAAATAAATACAACAATAACTATACTTACACCTAGAACTATACAAAGCTTCCAGAATGGCAGCTCACTAATTGAGACTACATTCTTGTAAATATGGAACTCTTCAAAAATAGTTATTTCAACTTTAGCTTCTAACCTCTAACACCCTTTTATATCCAACACATTTTGTCCGATCTGATCCATTCCAAATTGACGATAATTTTTTTTGGTGGATTTTTTTAGTTTTTTATTCAATGAGTTTAAGATTACTGAGTTGAGTTTCAATTTTGGGTTACTAATTTGGAGACTATACCTTACATAAAATCTATTGAAATATGTTTGATCAGTTTTCAAGTAAAACTTCTTATTTTTGAAGATTATTTTATAAATCATCTTTGTGGTTTCACTTTTCTGGAAGTTTTGTCAGAAAAAATATGAAGTATTGTTCAATTCATTTTAAAGAGCAGATTCGATTCCAGAAAAATAGTAATTTGGTATGAATTCATCATAGCGATGGCAGATAAACGTAATATGAGTAGGTTAAGTAGTTACACAGTTTTTTTTTCTGGGTTTTTTTCATTTTAGTGAAGTTTTGATAAATTCAATTGGGACATTTTTTTAGAGCATGACATAAATTAGTTATACATTATATAGACATTAACTAAATGAATTCAATGATATCCAGATGTTTTTAATATTGACATGATATACTTGTTCAAATATATTTTTTCTATCCAGTTATTAGAGTAAAAAATATGAATAATAATTTTCGAAAAACCATTTATTGGGGCTGTTTAATTTGTTAAGATTTTTTAATAGGACAATTGATGTTTTTTAACTAAGAATAAGAATTGAAATAACTATTCGGTATGATACATTTTTCAGAATTGGTTCAGGAATAATGGGATATATCTGATATCTCAGTGGGTCTTTGACTTGAAAATATATATGAGTCGTAATGAGGCTTTTTGTGGGACATGTTTTTCGAAGGTCAATATATGGTACCTAACTTATTGGTTAAAATGAATACAAAGGAATTATTCTTTCGGTGATGGTATGCTCAATACGTTGTAGTTTTTTTGACTTTTTATTTTTTTGCATTCATGATTTGAGAAAAAAAATTTATTTGCTTGACAAACTGACCCACATTCATTTTATGTCTTATTATTGATTCTATATGATGATTTTTTTGTGATGAATAATGTGTTTCAAAAATTGTGGGAATTATCTTGTGAAATGCAAGCTGTGATTGTTTATTCAAAGATGAATACACGAACTGAAAGGGGGCTTGGAAGAAATTTCAATGAAGTGACAGAAAGCCTATCTTTAGGAAGATATTATTGTGTATAATGGGTAAATGATGATGATGAATATGTATTGTATTGTTGTTGAAGTCTCGAAATGTATTCGTGGTAAGAGATATCACGATTTCGAGAAAAATGCGGGAAAGCAAGCCTGCGAGTGTTCTCCAAGATAATCAGCGAATTCATGGATTGTGCACCCAAAAGGTGTACTAGCCAACCAGCAATCCTTCATGAAATGTCTGATATCACCATTTTATTTGAGTTGTTATTATGAAAAGTAACAAACAAATATCATAGTAATGAGGACGCTAGATTGAAGAGGGACTCTTTCAGGGATAATAGCTGAAAATATGTCTTGGAATATGGAGTTTTTGTTCATTAAAATCCGGGAGATATAAGAATAATAATATATATATATATATATATATATATATATATATATATATATATATATATATATATATATATATATATATCTATATCTATATGCTACTCTATCATCAATGATTTCTGGTGAGTAGGTACTCTGTTTGAGAAACATTGATCTCCTTCGTCCATAAGAGTTATCAAGCAGTACTGGGTGAATATCAAACAACTCTTCGAATAAAAATGCCAATTTTCACTTTCAGATTAGTTTTCCTCTCACAATATGTATTATTCATAGTTAGACGTCCATTTCGGCATAATATCTATCAAGTAGTGGTTTTCTGTTAGATGTTACTGAAATTTGCTTTTTCTTTCACAGTAGATTTTTCCATTTACTGAAGAATATTTCATTTCAATTTTCAAGTGGGCCTATAGAATCATCTATTATACTCAGAATAAAATAAACGTCTATATACCACAATCGAAACCGGCGTGACTTTTGTCTCAAGAATTAACGATTCTAGAAAAAAATTGAACCTTTTCTGGTGGATCTAAATGAAAATAAATTGGCAGCACACCAATGAATTCATGAGACACGTCATCAAATGAGGTATGTTTCCAGTAACAGACACGGTGGGAATGGTTTGAATGCAAATGACTCAACAAGTGATGGTTGAGATGGAATTGGGTAAAATACCATAAATTTTATAATTTTTTTATAAATTACTGAAAAATATATCTTTCTCATGTCAAATGTTGCGTTTCAAATTAGGTGCAATAATGAATGACGTATGGTGTTACTTAATAATCTTGATTTCGATAAAAAACAATCTGAAATTGATTTCCATAATAGAACACCTACGAAATACATTTTTATTTTACATCGCTGCACTTTGGTTAGGTATTCAGCACTCAAACTGAGAACAATTCACAAATCTTGTCAAAATTCACAATCGGAGGATATTGTAATATCTTATTCAGTTATGAGGAAGCTAGACATAGTGGCTAAATTCTGCTGAATGTTTTCCAAACAGTGGACCGCTTTCAGAATGTAGGATTGTTACTCGAAGACTGCTAGAAACGGGTAGTATTTTCTCCTCGAGATGAAAGTCACGGATATCAACGACAAGAAGCAAGAATTCGAGCCGAATAACAAATTTGTGTTTTATAGGGTTGAAGTGTTACCTGAGGTATGTCAGATCATTGAGGCCCTCACATTCTTACAAGCATGCATTTTATCAAATTTAAAAAAAGTGTTTGTATTTATCAACTAATAACATAAACAGTTTATGTGGTAGACTAACCGAAGTCTCCGGTTTATGTATAAAGTGACGTCAAATATCACAAATTGTGTTATGAAATATATTTGTTAATTTAGGCAAAAATTTCATAGGAATTTTTTTTCTATTTCAATAATATCGCCCGCTCAAATATTTGCACTATTTACGACCTGTTTATTAGCTTTTTCAGTTAGACCTAAGCATCCAGTATGAGAGAACAACATTCATTACAATTGAATATTCTCAGTCCATCCCTCTCAATCCATTCCACCCACTTGAAGAAAAGTAATTGCTTTCCCCATCTCATCATTATTCGGTGGAAGAATTTATTCATATCTCTCGAATATTTTTGCTCACTTTCAATATCACTACCGTTGTCAGTCTGAAGAGATCAGATTGAGGGGCATTCCTCCTACGTACTCCAACTCATTTAGCAATATGGGGTTTATTTGCACCGCCTACAGTACATTTCCCAAATATGGAGGGTTTGAGGCTATGTCAGGAATGTAGCATATCCGACAACAAAGTTTGTGCCTCCGGCGGTATCATGTTATTATGTGGAGATGGAAACAGTCAAAGAACATTGAAGGCAAATTCAATCTCACAAAAACTCCATCAGAGAGAAAAATTCAAATTACAAAATGATCTGCGATGTACCAGTACTCTGTCTCATACATTTTAATACTCTGAGAGAGTTCTCACTCTATATTGATTATCATCAAATCTGTTTTAGCATTGGGCGCAATCCACCAGTGTGACTTTATAAAGGTTAGGGAATGGCGCTTGAATATCAAAATACTCTAGGATACTTTCATTCAAGTGTAACATTCGTGATTTGATTTTTATAATGGTCCACTAGAGCGTGAATCCAACACTCAATATTCTGACTGAATACTGGACACAGATATGGCATTTTTTGCCACATTTATTTTTTCAGCAATAAAAGTGTCGTCTCGGTTTTATGCAATGAAGGTTGCTGTTAAATAACTCAGTTTCATAACAGAAAAAACAGTAGTCTACACTCTGGTGCATATATTCCAATGAATCGCCATTTGTTTCTCTGAAAGTATAAACATTTCCCGTTCATCTATATCAAAATATATGTCTGGATTGAGAAAATCACACCCCTCCAGTAAAATTCGTCTGAAACTCCTATTATGACATCAATTGCAGGTCATAGTAACGTTTCTACTACGGATATACTTACCATACTAGTTGACTCATAAACCTCCGGAGTAATGGAATGGGTTTTCAGAGATTGCCACAACGTAACGAGAATACTAGCAAGTTGATGTAGTTTGCATCTACGATTGTCCGTTTCACAGTAGCACTTATGGATGAGACCAGTAAAGTCACCAAAAGTGTGAATAGTCTGCATTGCTTTGACGAAGCAATGGTGAGAGGGGCCAATAAACTCGGTTTCGTTTTCGGCAGTTAGATCCTGTCTGGCAAAAAACACACGTCACAATTGGACAGGAAATAAAACTACAGAATCCAAGCACGGAGACTTTCTACTCTTCGAAAATATTGGTAATTGCTATGCAAATTTGAGGTGAGCTGAAGTTGGAGACTGAAAAATGGCTAGCCAGGAAGGTTTTGCAACGCCAGAGACCGCGTGATGAGTATAGAGATCACTAACACTAGATAAAGAGGCGATGAGAGCTATTAAACCACCACCTATACGATGAGCCTGAGGCAGTCCGATTCGACCATCAACTAAAAACGATATCCTCATTCGAGTTCTTGGCTCTGACGAGAAGAATATTATTGGAGGAGAAGAGAAAATCTGGATAGAATATGGAGGTTCCATCTATAATCTCTGAACAGGTTTCATCCAAATATCTCTGTTAAAGAGTGGTTCTCATCAGAAGGATTCTTTCATGATATTATTACCATGTAACAAAATGACAGAGATATCAACTGAAGGAATGCAGAGGGCCGTCACCCTAGTCCCAAGATATATGATTCTCGGATCCTACCCAGCGCAAACTATTCCCCCTACTCTGTGTCTCTCTTTTCACCTATCTCCCCCTACTTCTCATCACCCTTTCATGAACACCAGTTATGGGAAAGTCGAATTTGACCTCCAGGCACGCATTTTTTATCTCTATATATGAGATTGAAAACGATTTTTCGATTAATATGTGTTTGTGATAAACAACAGAGCAAAAAATGTAATTCTCATAATGATCAAGTTTGCGATCGACTCAGAGAAAGCCTTCGATAATGCTTAAAGACAATTTATTTGGAAGTTATGAAAATTTGTCAGGGCTGCTTTGCTGAAAGCACGGGGTTAGACTAAAAATACCTTATTTTATATACAGTATCCGGCAGATTTTTGGCAACAAATGGGAAAAAAGTTTATTTCAAATTTTTCGGAAATTTTTTTTCCTCATAAAAGTTTTCGCTTCCACTCAAACTCCAATTGCACCATCCTAATTTTATTTATATTCATTAGTATACGAGGGAGGTGGAATAATTTGAAAGTAGCTTGAGAGTAAAGTACCTTTATTTTTCAAAATACACCTAAAGCTCATTTGAATAAATGACTGACAATTTGAAGATAATCCTAAATTCAGAATTACAGCCTCCTATTCCGAAAACGAGTTTTTACTGATTTTTTTATTCACCACCCTATGTATTATGAGAATTTGTAATGTCATAGAACACTTATCGTTGAATATCACCTGAATGACCATATGAAGTGAAGCCCCGTCCAACTATCAACTAGAAAATTGCATTAATCGGACTTGGTGCGGACAAAATCTCATTTCTTGTTGCCATTGAGAAAAAATATTTTTTTTCATAATTAAGATATAACAAATGGCATCTGCCGTTCAAAAACAATTGTAAGCAATCGAACTGTGTTGCAAAAGATGTCATTTGTTATACCTTAATTATGAAAAATATATTTTTGTTCTCAATGGCAACAAGAAATGAGATTTTGTCGGCACCAAGTTCGATTAATGCAATTTTCTAGTTGATAGTTGGACGGAACTCAACTTCATATGGTAATTCAGGTAATATTGAATAATAAGTGTTCTATGACATCACAAATTCTCATAATACATAGGGTGGTGGATAAAAAATGGAAAAAATCATTGAAACTTGTTTTTGGAATAGGAGGCTGTAATTCTGAATTCAGAGTATTCTTCAAATTGTAAGTCATTTATTCAAATAATCTTTAGGCGTATTTTGAAAAATAAAGGTACTTTACCATTAAGCTACTTTCAGATTATTCCACCTCCCTCGTATACGAATGGACATAAATGAAATTGGGATGGTGCAATTCGAGTTTGAGCAGAACCAAAAACTTTTATGGAGAATAAAATTTTCTGAGAAATTTGAATTAAACTTGTTTTTCATTTGTTGCCAAAAATCTGCCGGACACTGTATGCATACTTAGGAGTGACTGTAAAACCATATATATAAATATATATATATATATATATATATATATATATAGATTTTGCACGTACGCTATGCGCTATCCCATTAAAATTAACCCACAGCTTTTAGTATTGGATTAGGAATCCAAACACGAATCGGCATGAATGGAAATCGTAGGTCGGTTATATTTACCCATTACGTCTATTCACACATAAGACTATTATTCCTACCTCCCTGTGAAACGTTGTGGTACGTTCAATAGAATTTCCAGACAATCTGGCTTCCTGATATTATTTTCGGAAATATCGATTATTCCATCGCTCCTGGCGTTTGGTATACATTAGTCAAGTTCACGTCCTCCTGATCATTGGGCGCATATTTGGTATGTCGGGACTGCTTCCATGAAAAGACAAACAAATTTGGACTTTTTAGAACTGAATTTGTATATTGTGTACTTCAAAAGTTTCTGCAAGCCAATATTTGTGCACTTCTGACAGATATTTGTTTTTCGTTTGAGTAAAATGTGAGGTAGTGATATTTACAATCTAAAATATTGGTTGCAATTTTCATCATCACATTCATTTGAACTTGAAAATGAGTTTGAACAGTTGATGAAAGCAAACACAGTTGATTATGATATAGTGTGAATTGATTCCATTTCCTTTTCTACAGCTGCCAAGTAAATACTTAAATAATGAGAAAGAACTGGCTGAAAGAGCTAAACTCCAGAAAGGAGGATGGTTGATTTTCATCAAATATATATAACGAATTTCTTTATTTTTGAATGCAAAACTCAAAATTATCTCAGTTATTTTCTGTGGGTTTCATGTGGATTTGATGATATTTGACGTATCAATATGTAATATTATATTTTTAATTGGTTCTTAGGTTTGGGATTTTTGTAAAAATAAAACATCTTATATATGCTAGACGTTTCGCCCTGGCCGGAGGCATCTTCAGTAGGTTTTTTAATAATTAATTTTTAATTTTTTGTTCTGTAATTAACAATGACATCTGAAAAGTAAAACATTTTGTGTTATGATTAAAATGAAAATAATAGTTGTTGACATGTGCAAGGGAGAAATGTTAAGTCTGGGGGAAGGGTGTGGCAGAAAAACGATGTTTGTACGTACCTTGGCGATCATCATTGTGAAGATGACTCATTTTGTATTATTTATATTTGCTATTCCTTAGTGTGGTAAGTTCTAAAGGTTTTATTTTAACACAATGTCGAGAGCGACGTGGCATTGGTAGTGTATTCGACAGCTAGAGAGCAATGTGTTCATGGGGGGTTCTGTTTTACGGTAAAAATTGTTGGTGTACCTGTTAGGTCGATTTCTATTGTTACTTGAGTGGGTGCGGAATTTTGGGGGCGATATGCGTATTGTTGTTGGGAACTTGTTGAAAGAGTATTCATTTTATTTATTTTTATACTTTTTGTTTGTTGATATTACTGACTATCTATGCAAATGAGTGTATGTGAGGTATTTGTGTATTGTGTGGTATAATTGGCTGAGGTTATGTATGTCTGTTCTATTATTCATAGCGTTATAATTTTTTTCGATGTAAATCATTTCTTTTATTACTCTTTTCTCTTTGTTGTTTTCGTGTGCCAGAATTTTTGTGTTATCGAAATTAGGGTTGTGATTCTCGGTTAGGATATGTTTGTTTAAGGCAGTACTGGATCGTTTCATGTACTTGTGCCCATTAAGTCTGTTACATAAGAGTTGGGAGGTCATACCGATATAAACTTGTTGCAGTCGTTGCACGGGATACTGTATATTAAATTAGCTTTCTTCATTTTTGGATCTTTACTTCTAATAGGGGTGTACAGTTGTTTGAGTAAATTATGGGATTTGAAGCTAGTTTGTATGTTGTGTTTGTTTAAAATGTTTTTTATGTTCTCTGATAGACCTGGTATATATGGAATGGTTGTGAAAGTGTTAGTAGTAGTATCATTCGTGTTATGTTGTGTTGAATTATACATTTTGTGTGTTCGTTGTTTTATGATTTGGTTTATTAAGTGTAATGGGTAGTTATTGTTGATGAGAGTTTTGCGGATTTTATCTAGAGCGTTTTTTCTTAATTCCGGACTGCTTAGTATGAGGGCCCTATCTGCTAGGTTCATAACTACCCCTCTTTTTGGGACATTGAGGGGTTCGAGTTGTAATTCACGTATCTGCCAGAAGATGACGGTTTTGCGTACCATTCTGTTATGATTTTGTTGTTGCTTTTTATTAGGGTAAGGTCCAGAAAATTGATTTTGTTGTCTTTTTCTTTTTCTATGGTAAATTGTAATTTTTTGTGAAAATTGTTGAATTCGTTGAGGAGTTCATTTAAATGATTATTTGGGACTGCCATGATACAGTCATCAACATATCGCTTGAAAAACGGAAGTGTGAAGTTTAATTTATTGAGGATCGTTTCTTCCAAATGTTCCATAATAATTTGGGCAATGGTACTAGAAATAGGGGATCCCATTGCGCATCCACTGATTTGCTGGTAAATATCATCTGTACTGGCAATAATTAGTTGATAGGGTTAGTTCTACTGCTTTGATGAACTCATCTTGTGTAAGAGGGGTGTGGTCTTCGAGTAGGTGCCATTTTTCATTCAATGGCACACGATTCAATGGCATTCATTCTGGCACACGAAAACAACAAAGAGAAAAGAGTAATAAAAGAAATGATTTACATTGAAAAAAATTATAACACTATGAATAATAGAACAGACATACATAACCTCAGCCAATTATACCACACAATACTATAAGACACAAATACCTCACATACACTCATTTGCATAGATAGTCAGTAATATCAACAAACAAAAAGTATAAAAATAAATAAAATAAATACTATTTCAACAAGTTCCCAACAACAATACGCATATCGCCCCGAAAGTTCCCCACACACTCAAGTAAGAATAAAAATCGCCAACAATTTTTACCGCAAAACAGAACCCCCCATGAACACATTGCTCTCTAGCTGTCAAATACACTGCCAATGCCACGTCGCTCTCGACATTGTGTTAAAATAAAACCTTTAGAACTTACCACACTAAGGAATAGCAAATATAAATAATACAAAATGAGTCATCTTCACAATGATGATCGCCAAGGTACGTACAATCATCGTTTTTCTGCCACACCCTTCCCCCAGACTCAACATTTCTCCCTTGCACAACTATTATTTTCATTTCAAGTATAACACAAAATGTTTTACTTTTCAGATGTCATTGTTAATTACCAGAAGAAAAAATTAAAAATTAATTATTTAAAAAAAACCTACTGAAGATGCCTCCGGCCAGGGGCGAAACGTCTAGCATGATATAAGATAGTTTTATTTTTACACAAGAATCCCAAACCTAAGAACCTCCAACCAAAAATAAATATACCAGAATTCAAGAAAACCCACACTTCAAAAAAAAAATAGATATATATATATATATATATATATAGTATATATATATATATATATATATATATATATATATATACCGGGTGATTCTCTAAGGTGGCTCACCCCTATAACGTATTTATTATTAAAGATAGAAAAATGAAATTTGGGGGTTGTGTATTATAGTTCAATTTACATTTTTTGACATATTTACTTGCTTTGCCGTACTTTCGGTTTGACCGGAAATGACCCCAACTTTCGATTTTTAAATGGGACATCCTATATATTTCAACTTATTTCATTTCGATAGAGCATGACATTCTAAATCCAACGACACCTCACTTGTCAATATTTGACAAATAAAGTCATTTTTATTTCAATTTTTACTTTTCGATCTAGAATGCCATGGATCGTGTAAATCGCTTCATTATTGATCAAGTAACATGGGAAAAATACGACTTTGAGGCTTATGACTTCACAGTCGTTTTAAGAATTATTTAGAAGTCGCAAATTGAAATTTTTTCAAATGGAAAGGGGGTGGCTCGTCGGCTTTTTGTGAAAGATCATTTTCTTACGAATAATTTGATACCACACACATCCACTTTATTTTCTGAATAATTGCAAGAAGCGATCTTACCTAATAACAAATAATACGTATTCGGTATACTTATGCACTAAGTCCTGTTATTCTAGTTATCCGTGACAAACAATTGAAGCTGTTGCTAGGACTACCTAAAGAAATAGGCTAATGAATATGCTGTCACTTTTAAAAATTTATTTGTTGAGTAGTTAATAATTTTATATGGAAAATTATACTAGAAACGAGAAAATTGGCATGTTGCTAATTTACGGAGAAGCATAAAAGAATGAACTGATGCAGCTCGCATTTATGCTCAGAGATTCCCAAATCGTCGCCATCCCACTCGGTATTATTTTCCAAAACTGGAAAGGAAAATGCGAAATGAACCAGAAGAAAATGCCAATAACTTCATCGTCAGTGAAGAAAAAGAAGTAGACGTATTGGCCTATGTTGAAGTGAATTGTACGGCGTCAATTTGCCAAATTGTTTCTGAGTGTGATATAAGTTATTCGTCCGTTTGGAGAATTCTTCACAAATATAATTATTGATCATTCAAGTACCAACTACACCAACAGCTTTACGATAACGACCACAACCAAATATGAACTTATTGCAACTGGTTTTTGACTAAATACAGAGAAGATGTACGTTTAACATTAACATTTTTTTATTCAGATGAAACTCGATACACCAACTTGGGTCTGTTCAATCGGAATAATAAAAGGTACTGGTCTCAAACAATTTTACATCTGATGCAAGAAGGAAATTTTCAAGAGTGATTTGGTTTCAATTGCTGGATGGGTATTATCGGAGGAAAACTTTTGGGGCCAATAATTTTCGACGGACAACTTACTGCGGAAAGTTATCTACAGTTCCTTAGAAATCAAATTAATGATTTAATTGAAGATTTGCCACTGGCTAACCAAGTTGATATCTATTTTCAACAAGATGGAGCGCCACCTCACAATTCTCAAGTCGTAAGAGAACATCTGGATGACACGTTCCCAGAAAAGTGGATTGGTACTTATGGACCTATTCAGTGGCTTGCGAGGTACATTCTTAAGTTGTCATATTTTTTCATAATGTATTATTTCTTTTTCATATTCTAGATTACCAGATATTACTCCGCTAGATTTTTTCTCTGGGGAATAGTAAAAAATCAGGTCATTTTGAAAATTTAGAACCTTATTGGACTAATTTGCGACTTTCGAATAATTCTTAGAACGTCTGTGAAGTCATAAACCTCAAAGTAGTATTTTTCCCATGTTACTTGATGAAGCGATTTACACGATCATAAAAATAAAATTTTAATAAAAATGACTTCATTTCAAATATTGACCAGTGAGGTGTTGTTAGATTTAAAATGTCATTCTCGATCGAAATGAGTAAAAATATATAGGATGTTCCATTTAAAAATAGAAAGTTGGGGTCATTTCCGGTCAAAACGAAAGTACGGCAAAGCAAGTAAATATGTCAAAAAATTTAAATTGAACTATAATACACAACCCCCAAATTTCATTTTTCTATCTTTAATAATAAATACGTTATAGGGGTGAGCCACCTTGGAGAATCACCCGGTATATATATATGTATAATAATAATAATAATAAGAATATTTATTTGCAATTAAACAGAAAACAGAGAAATGGCAAAATTTACATTATTCAAATAAATATTATAGGAACCACAGAAGCAACAAAAGTTACTTGTATGTGTGTAGTAAAATATAAATTGAGTAAACTCTAAAGAATATTATATAAACTAAATCATAAGAAATATAGATATAACATACATATGGGCACAAAAACTAAACTAACTAGAATAATATTAATGCATCTATAAAAAACACCAAAGTTCTATTAAAATACATATATTAAAAAAAAAAAAAATAAATATATACATATATATACATACATATACACATATATACATATACACACACATATATACATATATACATACATACATATATATCTAGTAAAATCATTCAAATGTAAAAGTTCACAAAATAAAATCACACAATTATAGAATAAAAACTCGATTAGTATGTTTAAAATTGATGGAAATACTTTTTTTTTTATCTTTTGATTGGGTAAGGAATTATACAATTCGGGTCATATGATTCATGATGGATCTGTTGTAGAAACCTAATTTTTCCGGTCAAAGATTTCACTAATACTTCTACGAGGCTTACATGATATAAATCTATGAATAACTTTTTTCAATCGAGAAAGTGAATGGGTATTTTGTATATTTTCTGGTAAGGAGTTGAACACTGTTGGACCTAGAAAACGATAAGATCTCTGCCCTATAGTTTTGAGTGCAAATGGAATTGTATAATTATTTTTGTGGCGTGTGATGTAGTTATGGCTTGGCCTATTGAGTTTTTGTAAATCTTTATATTGATTCAAGACAAGTGTTTTATAAAATAATTGCCTCAAGTCGAATATACCGGATTCTTCATGTAATTTGTCACTACTATATCGAAAAGGCTTATTCAATATTAGTCTTATAAATTTTTTTTGGATAACTTCTACTGGACGCAAGTAAGTTTTTGATACTCCACCCCACCCTATTTGGCAGTATATTAGGTGACTTTGTACCAGACTATAATAAATGATTTTTTTCTGTTCTTGATTTAGCCTGTCTTTGAGCTGACGGAACTTATATAAAACAATTCTCAATTTTTTCACAAGGAGTTTCATGTGAAAGTCCCATCTTAAGTGAGAGTCTATGATAACTCCTAAATATTTTATATGTGTTGCTGAGTATATTTTGAATGTGCTTCGCAGTGTAATGAATTTGAAATTTGGTAAAGAAGATTTGTAGTTACAGAACGGTAGATAGTAGGTTTTTTTGAAGTTTAAGGAGAGCTGTTTGTAGTCGAACCAATCTTTTATAAATTCCAGGTCCCTCTCAGTTTGTTCTTTGACTTCCAACCATGTTTCCCCAGAATAAAAAACAGCAGTATCGTCTGCAAAACTAATTATTCTGCCACTAGCCCCTATTGAGAATAATTCGTTGACGTATATGCAGAATAGTATTGGTCCTAGAACCGTTCCTTGCGGTACTCCACATTCAATTGTCTTTTACTACTCATTATAT
The DNA here is from genome assembly GCA_018342105.1 of Gonioctena quinquepunctata. Lineage (NCBI taxonomy): Eukaryota > Metazoa > Arthropoda > Insecta > Coleoptera > Chrysomelidae > Gonioctena > Gonioctena quinquepunctata. Next base: position 1,174,342 of record JAFIRS010000043.1, read on the forward strand.
TTCCTATTCTCACTATTTGTTCTCGATTTTCTAGATAAGATTCGAATAGATTCAATGTGTTTCCTCTCATTCCCATATTCTCTAGTGTTCTCAATAGGATTGAGTGGTTCACAGTATCGAATGCCTTCGACAAATCAATGAAGACTCCTATTGTTGGTTTGCTTTTATCAAGGCCATCGTAGATTAGGTCTGTAAGTTGTAATATTGCGTTTTGGGTAGATTTTCCTTCTTGAAAACCATATTGTGATTCGGATAATATTTTATATTTTTTGAGAAATGAGTTTAATCTAACTTTTATCAATTTTTCTATGATCTTGCTCAGGTTTGTTATCAAGGATACCGGTCTATAGTTAATCACTTCATCTCTACAACCATTTTTATATATAGGAGTAACTATTGATAGTTTCAAACACGATGGGAAGTGCCCCTTTTCCACTGCCTGGTTGAATATGTATGCTATCGGTCCTGCAATGTACTCAGCTATTAGTTTTAGTGTTTCACTTTTTATGTTGTCTATTCCGGGTGCTTTATGATTTTTAGCTCCCTTATTGTATTTAAAACTTCTGTTTTACTTGCTGGATTGAGAAATATTGAGTTTTCATTTATATATTGCCTAAATTCATAATTTGATGACCTTTTTATTCTTTTCGCTAGTTCTTTTCCCGTATCTATATAAGTGCTATTGAAAGTATCAACTATTTCATTCATATCATAGGTTATATCTCCTTTTTGATTTTTTATGGAATGTATTCCCACTTTTGGGTCCTCACAAAACATTTCATTTATATGTTTCCACAAGTTGCCAGCATTATATTTGTTTTCGTTGATTTTGTTTTTGTAGTATTCGTTTTTGGTTTTTTGTATAAGTTTATTGAGAGTGTTCTTATAATTTTTGTATTCGGTTTTCAGGTCTATATTATTCGGATCTTTTTTCAACTGAAGGTACAAACAATTTTTCTTGTTTACCGACTTAATCAGAGATGTCGATATCCAGTCTTTCCTCTTTTTTTTATTTCCTTTTATTGGTATATGACTAGTGCATTGCTCAATTTCGTTTTGTAAAGTCATCACAAATTTCTCAGTCATTTTATCCAAGTCGTTCTCTAACATATTGTCTGACCAGTTTGTATTCTTTATTTTTTCCACAAATTTTTTCTCATTGAAACGTTTTATAGTTTTTCTCTCATTAATTTTTCTGTAATTATTTTCATCAGTTATTATTTGGACAATGATGGTTGAGTGATCTGTTATGTCTGAGCAGGTTACGATAGGTATTATATTTTCAGTATTTTGGCCACTTTTCTCATGAAGATGTGGTCAAGACAGGATTCTAGGCGTGTGGGTGCATTTATAAGAGGTATGTATCCATACTCTGCCATATTGGTTAAATAATCGTTAACATTATCGTCATTTTCGTCGAGAATGTCAATGTTGATATCTCCTACAAAAATATTATATTTATTTTTATTCTTTGTTTGGGATTCTAGGTGATTTTTTAGATTGTTATTGAAATGTTCGATACAAGTGGAGGGACCTATAAAGGCGTTAATTAATATGGAATTCCCATGAAAATCAACTTCCAAGTTCAGTAAAACTGAATCATTGAATGGCAATAGTTCGTGGTTTTTATACATTTTAGTTTTAATATAAACAACAGTTCCATCATTCTGATTCAAGTTCCCTTCATTGTAAATCATTTTGTATCCTGGCAAATTGAATACACTAGTGTCTACAATTTTTCTCGTCTCTGTGAGTACAATACAATCATATTCAAATTCAAACTGTTTGAGAAAAATCAGAAATTCGTCTAGGTTTTTTTTAATACTTCTGATGTTATTGTGTATTAGTTTGAAATTATTTGATTGGTTATTGATTTTCAGCACTTCGTTTGTTTGAAATGCTGAATCTAGCGTAAAGGCCTCTGTTTTTGTCACATCAAAGTATCTTACATAAGGATCCATTGTTAATTAACTAAAAGTTTGATAAAATGGAGTTTGGTATAGAGTTAACTTCTATGAATTGAAGTAAGGGGAATTGGAAATGTAGATTTACAAGTTTTAGGATAAAATTTAGATCTAGGCATTAGTAGAATATATAAAACAAAATCACATTACAATGACATTGAATAACGATCAAGAGTCTTACTTTAGTTGTTATGTTTCTTCTTTCATTGGTTTTTGTTGATCGAGCGTGTTCTCGGTTTTTCCGGTACTGGTTTGTAGATCGGTGGTACGGTTTTTTTTGCTACTGAAGTTTTTGGGGTACTTGGGCCTTTTCGCAAATCAGTGGAGACTTTCTCTAAAGGTTCAACTATTGGGGTTGAAGGTGCACTGTTATGTTTGGTTTCCGGATAATCTTCTTTTTCTAGGTCTTCGACTCCATAGGATATTCCATCTACGAATAGTCTGTCTCTTCTGATGTAACAATCTCTATAATTTCCCTCTTGCTTGGCGAGAAAAAGATGTTTTCTTAGTATTTTATTCTCACTTCTTTGGGTATGTGTTAGATCGTTGGCTATGGATATGTTTCTTCCCTTTAGCTTATTACAATTTGTTAGTACTTCTTTTTTCTTAAGGTTTGAGTTGAATTCGATTTTTATTGGGCAGTTGATTGATTTTCCTAGAGGGTAGATGTCACCAACATCACCTTCCCGCAGTTCCACACCAAGTATTTCGTTCAAATCTCTGCACAGGTATATATATATATATATATATATATATATATATATATATATGGTGGTCCTTATTTTGGAAATTTATAAATTTGAATGCTTTCAGAGGCCCATAGGGCTCAAAATAAAATATATTTTCCAAGTTTCAAGTCTCTATCTTAATGAGACCTTATTATAGTATCTATCTCTCAGAATTTTTACAGATTTCCAGCTATTATAATTTCAAAGTTTCACATAGATAAATATTTTTGTTCAGTTTTTGTTTTTTCAAATTTTGTTTGTTTAAAAATCAATTATAAATTATTCTTTAATCGCTTTACTTCAAATTAATTAAATCCACAATAAAAAAAAAAACGTCATTTAATAAAAAAAACATTTTGTATTTTATTGCAGTAACAAATTATTTTTCTCAAACTACTGAGTACTGTACTTTTTCTTGCACCTGGATTCTGTTTTCAGTTCCGATATGAGCTGAATTATAAATTGTTTTTGATCTTCGTTTTTGGTTACTATGTTACTGTATCCATCCATTAACTTTACTGCTTTCTTTGCTATATCATCAGCAACTTTTGAGTTTTTCCTAACGCCAATCCTCTATTATAATTATCATTTGATTCCAGTCTGATGAATCAGTCATCAGAAAATCTAAAACTATAAAATTATAATAACTAAAAATCTGTAAAAATTCAAAGAGATAGTTACCATAATAAGGTTGAAGTGATAGATCATAACAATGATAGTCATGTCAAGTATATAAATATAAAATGGTATAGAAACATTCACAGCATTCTTAGCAGATTTTTGTTTTCCATTGGATATCTATGCGACTGAGCTTCAGTTTTTTTTATATGGATGTGAATGTAGGTACTAGGAACAGTCAGATATTTTTTTATATGGTTTTCAGGAGTTTGTTCTTTTTGAATAGTTGCGAGTTATTCGTTTTCTGGGCAATAAACACTTTTGTGGTATGATATTTATATTTCTTAACTATTGCTTTTAACACATTTTCAAAGTAAGTTTTCACATATTGCGAATAATATGTTTCCTTTCAATTAAATCATCCGCTGATGACACTGATATCCCTGTCTCCTCATAACCACATAAAAATGTCCGTTCCAGAATTGCCCTGCTTATTCGTTTTAAATATTATATAACATGTATGCAAAATTATATCATTATTAAAATGCTCGAGAGAGCATAAACTTGGACAATTTGCATGAAAATTGTCAGCAAATTGCGGTTTCACAAATAGCCGACATCACTCACACCATGTGGACCCTTTTCAACTCGTTCATCTTCTTTCAGGTCAGTAATAACGCAAACAAAAAGACCGGAATAACTGACAATCCATTTGGGGGAATTAGCCCAAATTTCGATGGTTCACTTTAATCACTGGAAAATGATTATGCAAGAAAACTAATATACATTTATTCGATTGAAAAAATTACGTATTTAAGGACAGGGTAATATATTTGTTCATTATAATCTTGGGATATTTCACAATCCAAAACAAAGTTTGGTAATTCTCCAAGTTTCAAAGGAAATTTTACATCTTCATTTTGTAACTAATCAGATGCAGTTATTGGAAAATGTTACCATGACAAAATTTCGAAAATGTTTCATTTATTAGGGTAAAATGGCGGCGCTACACGATGCTACGACTTCTCTCCAACGTTGGAGGCTGACAGTGGGCAGCATCTTTGGCCGACCATTAAACCTGCGAGGTATCAATGTCGAGCGCCAACCTAACGTTCGCATTTGGCCACGTTCGGGCTATTTGGCCTGAGTCAAAGGAATTACTCCAACGTTCGGAGGAAAACATTCGTTGATTTTATGTACGGCTACACGACTCGTTCGAAGTAGTTTGAGCTATAAAGTAGTGGTAGTGTTTAGAATTAAATTATTGTGAATTCTTGTATTTTTAATTATAATTGGCAACAGTTTCATATTCGGTAAAACACGATTTTTTTAATTGTATGTGAAAAATAATACTGACTATCACTAAAATAGCTACTTAGAGTTATGATACATCGTCTGACAATAATATTTTGATTGTCGGTTCTTAATTAATTCATGTAAAGGTACGTTATGAAAACCTGCATCTATGAAAATGTATTATCTGACGACGGATTATCACTCAAAATGTACTTACTTCTCCAATAAAAACATTCCTTTCCAAAACAGGATGAATCCCGATGAGCCCGTCTACATAAATGAATCAGAAGTTAACAGAATATTGTTCAATAAATGTGTCCAGTTCAAGAGGGAGAAGAATATTAAGTTTCTGTGGGTGAAATATGGAAAAATTCTGATGAAGTCAAGTGAAAAATCGAAAGAGATTGAATCAGAAAACAGCCTCTCTGATGTCCATTAATAATAAGAAAAACGTTCAACTTTTGCTATCAAAATGTTCAAGGACTAAACTCCAAACTTAATGATTGTCTAACTAATATATGCACATCATATTTCGATTTAATCACTATTACAAAGACTTGGCTAAATCCATCGGTTTATGATAACGAACTAATAGATAATAGATATATATTGTTTCGAAAAGACAGAAATTTTATTGATACAGGTAAAAAAACAGGTCGAGGTGTGCTCGTTGCCATTAAAAATAATTTTAAGTGCGAATTATCACCCATATCCTGTGATATTGTTGATATCGACGATTTATGGATAAAAGTAGACATTTTTCACAACACGTTTTACATAATATGTGTGTATATACCACCAAAAGCTCCTATCCAATATTATAACGCATTTTTCGAAAAGTTACAACAATTTTTTGTTAATTTGAATGAAAACATTATTATAATAGGTGATTTCAACATTCCAAGAGTAAAATAAATATCAATGCTTGATAATCATTCGAATATTGAATTGGCCTACATACAGTTTATTGAATTATTTGAAATGTTCCAATACAATAACATTCCGAATGCTAGAAATAGATACCTAGATCTCATAATCTCGAACCAAAAATTAACACCTGTGCAACATCGATAGGTCACCAACAATTGTCAGTATAGGCCATTCCACAACACCAAAAGTCACGCTCCTAGTGCGTTCAGAGTAACGCAAACAAATAACAAAAGATTGGCCTATACTGACAATTGTTGGTGGTCTATCGATGTTGTACGAAATTTCCTGCCTTCGAAACCCACAGTAATAGGTTTGAGTTTCACTCCGCAAATTATAGATGTCGCATCTATAATTTTGTGCATTTCACATTTTTATCCTTGCGGGTAGGTATAAGCACTCTGAGAGGTTTGTTTCAAGTTCGAGGAAGATCACAAGCCGTCCTGATGATTGGGAAACCATGAAACAGCTGTAGGCTGATGGTGGGCTCCCTTGAAGTTGAAACAAAACTCTCTTTCTTCTTTTGTTATTTGTTTGCGTTACTCTGAACGCACTAAAAGCTTGACACTAGGTTTCAGTTTCACTCAAATTATAGATGACGCATGTATCTATCTCTTTTATTTATTGTTATGTGTTACTATTTTCATGTCTTACAAGCTTAGTCGACAAGTGTTGTACTACTTATTACAATAAAGCATATTCTGAATTGAAAAGACCTGTATGTGGTTTGCAAAATGTGAATCGAAAACTCTTCTTAAATATCGTATTGTATTCAATACAAAATGAAAAACTACTGATTTAAAAACATCATTGAATAATATGATTCATTCACCCACTTTCTTCAAATTTATATTATTCAAAATGACCCACTTTCTCTACATGAAGATGGGAAGGTAATAATTATTCTGACGAGTACATATTGGATACTTTGAAACTGTTTTAACTTTCTTTCAGGTATAATAAATAGTAGGCATATTTTTCCTAGAAGCATTTGGTTGGATGAAATATCTGAATCACAATATGAATATTAAAAAATCTCGTGATTATTACTTATGTTTTTGAGTACAATATTGAATGGATCCTCCGTGTTTCATAATCGTTTCCGAGAAAAAAGAATAATTGTTTGAACAAATTAGCAAGTCTTTATTTGATATTTCGATTCCAGTGGTCGTCATTCAAGAAGACAATTATACTGAAATCATTCCTAAAAAGTTTTTGTTGGTCAACAATATTTTGAAAAAATGATTCCTCTTTTTCGAAGCATTTGGGACTTTGAAAAAATCCGAAAATAGATTTGTTTGATGATATGAATAGGATGTTCATGAAATCAGATGTGGAATCATCTGCGACTGAAAGATAAACTTTAGTCACTATCAATTTCAAGAAAAATATTTCCTTTCAATTTTCAATTGAGAATGTTTCCCCTTTCAACATCTGAAAATAATTCGAGCACCGCCTACTCATGAACATGGGGTGTATCATATATAGAGTGTAATCTAACTTCTTGCATATCCTTGAATGACGGGTGTATAATGGCATTTTATAACGAATTACACTGGTTAAAAATATGAAAAAAATGGATATACTATCAACTGTGAGCGGTTGCGCAAGAAGTTATATCGCAACCTGTAGAAATTGCTTTCCCCATCCAAGCAATAAAATGTTCTTTCAAGAACCTCATAGGGTCTAACTTTACTCGAAAACATGTAAGGCTACCACGGTGTTTTCATTTGCGGCATATGTTTAAATTATTTTCAAAGTCCATAGATATTGGACAATCATTCAGTTGACTATCAAAATTCAAATCATTACATTTTTTTTTAATATGACCATGTCTAATTTAAAGACCCTGTGCACTAAAAAAAAGTTTCACTAACTCAATGCGGATTTTGAATAGAATTTGGAACCGTTTTCTGATGATGCAATCAAATCCAGAACTTCGAAATACCAAAACCATATTCCTTTCAACGCTGGTTTTCATTTAAAATGTTCGTACAATGACAGCCTTTCGTATTTCGATAGCCATCGAGGATTGGACTCGATGGAATGGTTCGTGGAACGAATGGAATTCATCACGAAATCAGTTGAAATTAGTCGATATTGTTCCTATGTCTGTGAATCCCATTCGTTTGGATTCCACTTGCCACATTTGCAAAAACGATAACGAATTCGTGGCCGACCGTAATCACTTCAAGGGTTATTTTAGGGGTGAGCGCACTCCTAGTGCAATATCAATTACAAAAATCCCTTGTCAATCCTATTACCTTTTCATCATTCGGGATATAGCCAAACGAGGCAGGTTGAGTCTATTACCCATAAACAATACATATCTTCAACATAATATGATCAGGACACGGACATTCCGATTCATTGACTGTTTTCGATTCATTGTGCGCACGATCAGAGTGGAAGATTTACTGGAAGCGCAAATTTCAAAATTCAAATGGGGAATTATTCAAATTCCTTACGCGCGAAGGAAAATTCCGATACGATTCCGTGGATGCTTGAAGGGTAACAACATTGGAGGAGTACTGTGATGGGTACGCTTCTATGTTTCTAAAATTGTTGAGTTGGGTCACAAAACTCATGAACTCGATCTGGCTTTACCATGCCTACATATGCATGGTCATGTATTTTAAAGTACACGAAGTGCAAGCTGAAAATTCTCAAGGATATCAACATGCTCCTTTTCGTTGAGAAAGAAATTCTGGCCAGGATGAGTCAGTGCGGCAACCGATAATCCTGAACCAATAATGAATAATAAACGTGAATAATCTCTATGGATGGGCCTTGAAGAAGTATATATTTCTCGGGGTTTGGCCGATTCAGAATACTCCAAGCATCCACCCTAGACAAACATTTTCCACTTATTATCGAACTTATGACCACCCTGTACAATAAGGAGAAATATCGTACATTACAGCATTTTTGGAACAAATATTCTGAAATGGTCTTTTTTAATCATTTATTCAACGTCACGTCGTCCTATTTCTGTAACTACACCAACGCAGGTGAGCGTATTTTTCCAAACCGAAAATTTTGCTGAATTCTCTGGCGTTTACAACTAGAGCTGGGATTCTTTAACGAGCTCGCTAGGGTTCTCTAATGAGCTTAACATCTATGAACTCGACACCGCCATCTAAACGTCTCCTTCGAAGGACGGCATATCTCCCGATATATCTCGTGCTCATTGATATATCGCCTGCAGCTGCGAATATTCTGATATGCTGCAGTTTTACGGGGTTTCAAAATGCAAACGTTCCTTGGCAGGCAGTAGTCACCCATACAAGTACTAGCCGCATCCAGCGGTGCTTGACTTCACATATCGACAGACTTTTCGTCAACCTGACATGGCCGTGCCCCAAAACGGCCTTATTCGTACCAGAATTCACAGAGTTTCACAGTTTAATCAATCGCCATGGCTGCAGCCTCATATCGAATTGAATACTGAATTACGGGCTAAGGCAACAACCAATTTTGGTAGAAACAAATACAAGTATGGGTCGAAAAATTCACTTAGTAGGCTAAAATTTCATAGTCGAACCATTTTTATGAGAATCTCATGGCTATCGAAGTCAATAAATGATAATTGCTTCTTGATAAACCCCTCCAAATCGATATGGCAATTCTAGATATTTTCATTTCAATTTCATGATGGAAAAGTACAATGGCCATGATGAGTGTAAGTTGATCATTTGCGACGACGGTTACCACATAGGTAAAAATTTGAAAAAATTCGAAAACGGCGATTATCACATTGTGGAAATTTCCTTCGAAGGCTCTGTAGAAAACGCTCATCCTTGGTTTATACGATTTGGGGATATTTATTCCTTGGTGAATATGACTACCATATTTTTCCAAATTTCGATTTATGCACGTGATCCGACAAATATCTTTCTCTCATGTACATATATTTATTCCATATTTTTTATCCATATATCATGTATTCATATGCATATTCCATTCAAGTTTGCAGGAATGAATGAATTGTACGAGAATAAATCTTTATTTTCACTATTTTTCCTTGGAAAACTATTGAAGATTGATTTCATTACCATTTCCGAAAATGAACGTTTTCAAATATCCATGTCCGAAAAGTGGAAATTGAATCTAGGTATTGAAATAATAAATGAGTGGATTGAGTTAGTTCAAACATATCACATCGGTCACTGAGAAGGTTTACCAACAACTCCACCTCATCAGAAAATTATTTCCCAATCCTAGTCCATCTCTGTTCTTACGCCTCTACAAGTCATATGTTTGCTGTTTCTTTGAAAAATGGCCGATCAATCTGGATCCCTAACCTACAGAAGAATATCACCTTAATTGAGAAACTTAAAAAATTTGCAACTGTGGTGATCTATTACATGAGGGACATCCTATATGGTAGGCGCGGTGAATATGCCCATGTTAAGCGAAATCCTTGATAAAAATTAAAAAGGCAAAATATTCAATTCGGTTTTTTATAGAAAGCGGATAGTAATGGATGATTTATTCTTTGATATTTTTTCATACCATTTTTTTTAAATTAGTCTCACTGGCCATATTACCAACCCTGTCGTTAATATGCCCATGACATGTTCCTAATGTGCCCAATGATTAATTTTATCAAGTTTGGCAAGTATATTTATTTGGAAAAACAAATTGAATGATGACAACAAACTAAACAAACCCAAAACTCTAATTTAACTGAAAAACTAAACTTGAAACTTTAGACTGGTAGGTAGACATCACTTAGTACTGAGAGTACAGAAAGTTATTATCAAAATAATAACAAAGCCTATTTTAAAAATATATAAATTATTCTCAAACTAAGGAAACTCTTTAAAAAACAAAACAAAAAACCCTAATGTCTCTGCCATAGGGCACATTAACTCCCCTTAACGACAGAAACAGAAAATGCATCTTGAAAGTTGTTAACGGTAGTTTATTAAATTTTTTATTAAAGGTATCATACCAAAACAATGATAAAAAAGCGTATTTTAAAATGCTGTACTCACAGTTATTGTAAACAAACATACACAATTCTTACACTCTATCAAATCACGTTTTATTTTTATAATCGATAGCGCCAAAAACGTATGTCTTCCCTTCAACCTCTCTGGAGAGACTAACAAATACAGATTTGGCTCGTAGTGCCGTAAGTACAAAATATTGAAGTGTTGACCGCCCCCTATTAGAAAATAAGCTGAACTTTTTAAATTGCACCGGGTGAGCATATTACCAGCATGGGCATATTCACCGCACCTACCTTATGAAGACTCACTCATACTGTCTCGCTTCCAACCATGAGACGCAGGAGAGGCGACTGTATACAATGTGCTCCACAATACCTTCAGCGTGAACGTGACAAACCTCTTCTGTCTCAACAACGATAGCCGCCTCCGTGGTCAGATTCTCAAATTGAAGCGCACACGTCAGCGCTTTCTCCAGACCGTGTTTCCCACAGATCCTAACTATGGCAATCATCACTGCCACTAGTATCAATACTTTCATGAATGAATACGATGAATTTAATGATTCTATTATTTTTATAAACCCTTAAATGTTAGTTTTGGGCATAAACTGATTACTTCCGTTGCCCTCTTCCTTTTGTTGATAACAAAAGTAATAATTATTACAGAGCAACCTTCGGTGGAGCCAAAACTAAAAAAAATCATGCGTGCACTACCGACGCCTCATCATGGATTCCAAATCAATGAATATTACTTTAAACTGAACATTGTACGGCTTTTCTGTTCCCGATACGTCATTGAAGCAATATTTCCCAAAAATTAATACATGAAGCACGTATTAAAAACTGACACAGAATTCAGATTCTACAACTCAAGCTCCCACAAATTCATTAAAAACACTTGCTAAACATGATATGTATAATTATTAACTTTGGCTATCTCAGCCTGCTCCAATGAACTTTACCATTATATTCTGTCTTAATCATAACGATGTCCACCCATGTTTTGACCTAGAGCATTTTCAGGTCGTTTTCTACGAATTTCACACGAATTGATCTTAGACCGGCCTCCTTGACCTAGACATATACCGCCAGAGATACCACAGAGTGACCAGCATATGCAATTACATGGCAGCCAGTGCCAACTTTCCGAAGATAACCCGTATCGGATGGACCAATATATATATATATATATATATATATATATATATATATATATATATATATATATAGGGAACTCTTCGAACACTATGGACACCAAATGCTTACAATACTCACGGATAATTACAGATAACAGAAGTCTATCAGATAAGAGATTTGGCTTGAAGAAAGGCCGCCAAACAGTGAATGCCAAGAAAGAGGTGCAAAAGATCGCCAGCTTTCTCAGCATCACTCCGAAGGATCTGCGCTGCAATAACTCTAGACGTCAAGAGTGCATTTGCGGCAAAAAAAATGGGAGAGGAGAAGCATTACCTATTGAAGGTCTAATCGGAATGGTGGCATGCGATCTATCAGATAGGGAAATAAAATTCGAAGCAAAAGGCACGTCAAAGACTGTGGAAATAAGTAGTGGTACTCCACAGGAGGCGATACTGGGACCAGCGGAAAGTATCTCTTCTATTGACTTCGCCGATGTCGGTCGTTATGGTGGTAACTCTCAAATCCGAAGAGACCCTGGTGAATTAGGCAAACGCGACCCTTCAACTGATGACAAACTGGATGCGAAGAAATGAGCTCATGTTAGCAAAGAAAAGAAGCAGCAATCCTCACGATAAAGAGAAAAATACCTCTTGTACGCTTCAATACCCAAGGAATAATAGTCGTAAGGCCATAAAATATCTTGAAGTTCTGGCTGGACACGGAGATGACTTCTTTCGAACACGTCAACAAAACTTTTGAGAACCCTTTAAGACTCAAGTAGTCTTATGCCGACTATCGGAGGTCTTCGACATGGTCAGAGAGAAAGATTCTCGCAAGTGTTGCCCACTTCCAGCTACAGTATTTTTCCTTATTGGAGACATTGAAAATAAATATTGCATCATTCAGCCTCAGGGGATCTGACAGTGTTTCCATCACAAATAGCCCCAGTTAGATACTGTATGAAATCATTAAAGCAGATTACATGTTTCTTCCATAATCTCCGAGTTAAATGTTTGGATTCCATATTGTAGAAGCGTTCGCCAGTTTCTATTTAACAAATGCCTTAAACGAAAGTGTACATAATTCCCATTCGAGTTTCTCAATACAAAGTTCAATTTTTGGTTCGCATTGCTGATTATATAATCTAAGTGGTTACTTAAGTTATGATAATAACAATATACATTTTTATTTACCAATATAGAACAAGCTTAAAATTTGTATAGAAAGGAGTTAGTAATAGTACAATGAAAACTAAGTGAATGAGGTGAAAACTCATTCAAGTTCACTTAAAAACTTGTTCATGAGTAACGTTTTTTCTTTGTTTCAATATAATGGTGATGAACCCTAAACTGTTAGTGACAGAGCTTATCACAAACATATACCAAAAAAAATATATTGATATAATCAGCACAAATAATTGGTGGGTAGATCAGATTATTGGTCAATTAAGTTATGAAGTATAGCTTAGTCAGCGCTGAGGATCTATAAATTCAGTTTTTTTATAGATTTTTTTATTTTTTTTCGAGGTTATCCGGTGTAAGATTAAACAAGCAGGGGGCAGATTCAAAAAGCATCTTTGACCAATCGACTTCTATACTCTTGGTAAAAACACATTGGTTTTTATATTACTTCAAGTGGGATTTTTATTGAGTGATGTATATTTCATCACTAGCTACAAACTGGGGTATTGTTTGACATGATGGTTGCCTTATACCGAATGATTTGGATTCGGCATATAGTCTTGCAGTCGAGTAAGTTTTTGGTTTGCGTAAAATAATGGAAGATGAACCATTTTTGAAGGATTTCTAAAGGTTTCAGGTGGACCTTCCAGGCGCCTTCCCAACACATAATGCTGTACTCATAATCATAATCATAATTTATCCACTCAAGTTTATAATTTATAATTTCACAGTGTAATTGCATTCTTGGAATGGCGAATGGTGAATAAATTTAAGAAAATACTTACGAAGCAGGGTATGCCTGCTTGTGTGTAAAAATGAATGATATATTCCACTAATGTGTGGTATAAGGTTTCAAGCCTAAAATCTTCTCAAACTGACATAAGCTATGAACAAGTCACGAATTATTTTTTCGACTGTTTTTACATGTGCGTCCCATTTTAGGATCGAGTCAATATGAATTCCAAGATACTTGACAGATTTCGCAGTAATTGGGTAAGTGACAGTCGTATGATGTGAATGGAATAATTTTATTTTTTTCCACGTCAATCAAACCAATTCAATATGTTTTCCGGGTCAGATTCAGCTGATTCCAAGAGTTTCCCGTGTATGTCAAGCGGTATCGTCAGCAAAAGATATTATAGATCCAGCATTCTGTTTTGTGATAAGTTATTATTATTATTAAATCAATATTTATTGTTATTTCAGACCTCACTCCACCATCTATTCGAGCGCATTGTTGAAAGTACTTCAAGAGATCATGCGTCAATTCGCGAATCCCTAGACTTTCTAGTTTTTCTAGCAACAACCTATGGCAGACCGTATCGCTTTAGCTAGGTCAACAAGAACGCCTAAGCAAGCGTTTTTGCTATCAACTGACTGATGGATGCGATGGCTCACTGCAGCAATTGCATCCGAAATAGATTATTTGTCACGGAAACCAAATTGTGTTGTAGAATTATATTGAATTTGTTCGAATAATTCACCAGGCGACATCTTGAAATTTTCTCAAAACAAAAATGTTAACGATATAGGTCTATAATTGCTGATATTTTTCTTGTCGCCACTTTTCAAGATTGGCGTGATTATTGAGTGGGTAAGATACCTGTCGAAAAACATCTGATTTTATGGACATCCTGTTTATATTTTCAACAAATCAAACGAACAAAGTTGTGATATTTGTTCGGCAATCAGTTTCTGAACGTCGTTGGATATTTTGTCTGGATCAGGTGCTTTATTAGATTTCAGTTCTGATATTATTTCATCCACTTCTGAGTTGAATTTTTTGTTGAAAATTATTGTAATTTCCCTAATTTTCTCCAGCGTTTCTAGTTTGATATAGTGTATTAAGCTGCAATAATACACTTTCCACAAGAGGAAAACATAGGCCTTATATTTCCCCTCATTCAACATTAGATCATTCATTTCAACGGAATAATTCATAGAATCGAGGTCGTTCTGGAGATTAAGACTGTCGACCTCATCGTTAATGGTTCTGTAGAGCTTCAGATCATCTGCGTATAGTAAAAAGTTCGTTGATTTTATATCATCATCTATATCTTCGATGAACATTACAAATAATAAAGTCCTTAATGTTGAGCTTCGTGGCACATTTGAGATCGGTATTGATTTTTTTGACCCATTTCTGTTACGAGCAACCTTTCATTGGTTGAAAACTAAGCAACAATTAATTTTCTCCGGAAAAATGGGTCCGAAATCAAATATATGATATCTACCCAATAGGTTGACATTTTGGGACTCTTCCTGAGAACCCGTTCTCAAAACCTGAACACGAGATATTTGTTATTTGTATATATGTTCCTTTGACGGATGTCAACTGAGATCTACCATTTCTCATATTTTCTCTGAGTGATTGACCATTTCGAAAGAGTTTTGTAAAAACCAGTTCTCGGGCAAAGCACATATTTATTCGGACGTAATGTAAATGATCTCGACGTTTCTCCTGAGTAACTTCACAACACGATCAAGAAATATCATATACAATATTTTAGTATTTCAGCATTGTGAATGTATCAATATCAATTTCAACTTTCAAGTTACCGTGAAGGTTGTTTTCACATCACATGGCCAATCCATCTGGTGCTCTCAAATAATCCGAGAACAAGAAATAACGTTGGTGGTGAGGTGAGTAGGTGGTAGTTATGTGGGTTGTGTTAATTGATTGTTTGGCGAAATTTCGTTTTCAATTCCACAGAGTGCTTTCTCCACGAGATGATCCGGATTCGCATTTTGCCCTTGAGAACGGATTTTATATGGTTGATCTCACCGTCCAGGTCGTAGGTTGAATTGTGTACTCGTACTTTTCGTGCCATATTGTAAAGGAATTCACTGGTTCAAATTTCAATAATAGTCATTTTTAGTGATCACGTTGATTTCATATAATGACATCTGAAGAGTTGGCCATCCCGTTATTATTCCAACGAGAATTGTAACGTTGGTTTTCCTTCGTTCTATATTTTTTTTTTTCTTTCGATTTTTTTCATGATAGACGATCATGATTTTCGCATTAGACGCCACATCACTAGAATATTTTCTTTTCTTCCATAAACGAACGATATAAGAGAAGAATAGGATATATGTCAGTTTCGAAAACTAAAAAAAAATTATCTTTTCGAAATATTGCGCAGAACGTTTCATTTCATTCAGCCAATGGAGAAACTTATATTGAATATGAATGTCTACCGGAATATATGGGAGACATTCTCTGACTACCCTGGCTCGAATTGTATGACCCTCCTTCCTTGAGTTGAATTCAATTAATGATGTAATTTTCAACAGAAACACAGTTTTCCGATTCTCTCATACTAATACGTCATGGAAACCAAACTTGTGAATATTTTATGTGTCCTCACATAGCCTATAAAAGTTATCTCGAAAAATACATTTTCAATTTTGATTTTGATTTCGATGGATAATTAATAATAATAATAATGTTTATTTGCCAATAATTCAAACAACAAACATCAGAATATTTCAAAGAGTGGGCAATCACTGAAGCAGTTTGAGATTACTGTTATTTATATGCTTGAATTATATATCTCATCACGCTACAATTATAATAACATTAAGTTTAAATAGGATAAAATGATTGCAGAACTCATTCTCATAGCGGCATCAAACAATAAGATTTATTTTTCAATTAATTACCATTGTCTCATGTCAAATTTAATATAATTCAGTTAGTATTATTTTGTGTAACAAAATCTTCAAATATTAATCTCTCATTCTTCATATTCCAATTCTTTATTTTATTTTTAAATACTTTTTCATTTTTTGATATTTTTTATTTCAGTGGAAAGCATTTGATGAAGTCTTGGTCCTACATAAGAGGCATTCCTTTAACCGATAGCTTTTTCGCAACGTGGTGTTTTCAAAAAGTATTTTTTATTTCTTGTATTGTAGGAGTGAGTGATTTTTTCCAAGTTGATATTTTCCCTTTTAATATTATTTATTAATATTATTTCAGAAATCAACTTGTATTTTTCTGCAAATCTCACTAATCTTATTTTCAATATTTTTTCTATTACTTTTGCTGTATTTGAAATTAATGTCAATGGCCTATAATTAATCATTTCTATTTTCTTTTCATTTTTATATAGGGGTTTGATAATGCCAATTTTAAAAACTTTTGGAAAACACCCAGTTTCAATGCATCTATTGATCAGAACAGTCAGAGGAGTTATAATAGAATCCACAATTATTTTCAAAGTTTCTGATCGAATACCATCATGACCTGGAGATTTATTCGGTTTCAATTCCATAATAATATTGCGTACTTCTTTTTCATCTGTTTCGAAGAGAAACATAGAATTCTGTAGTTTCTGTTCCATATTAACAAAGTTATCAGCTTCAGTAATTTTATTTGGATATATCTGCCCAAGGGTTGAGTAGTACTCATTAAACGAATTACATATATGTAAAGGATTATTCAATACTGTGCTGTCTTCCATTGTAATACTTGAAATTTGAGTTGGAGGTTTTGATTTGTTGTATAATTCATTAACACAGTCCCATAGTGCTTTGGAGTTGTTACTATTCTTTTCAATTTTTTTCTTCGAAAATGTCTTCTTTGCAGTTGTTAATAGTCTTCCTAGTTTATTTTCTATTGAGCAATATTGTTCTTTCAGTGTTACGTTGTCGGGTTGTTTCAATAGATCCTGATATTTTTTCTTTTTTTTCTTTTATTAATTCTACAAGGTCGGGAGTGACCCATTTTTTTCCCTAATCGCTTACTTTTTTGTTTTATAGAAACTGAATTTTTTTCAATTACATATATCAATTTGTTCATGAAAACATTAGCCATTTATGGCAAGTTATGGTTCTCAATTCTCTTTTTAGTTTATCATAATTAATATATTTATTATGTGTTTTGTGTTCGTTTTTATTTTATTTTTTGTATCTAATGTTACAGCAACTGCGGAATGGCCTGTAATGCTTGTTTTAAAAATATTTGATTTGATTTTAATGTCCTGCCAGGATCTAACAAAAATGTGATCCAAGCATGTACCACTACTTGGTCTAGTACAATGATTAATATAAGAGATGAAACCTTTCGTGCTGAGTATGTTTTTATACTCTTCGGTGTTTTCGCATTATGAGTATAAGTCTAGGTTAATGTCTCCGATAATCATTTCAGTATCTTTTTTATCCCTAATTTGTAGATATCTAGCAAGATCTGTAATTAATGATTTTGAGATTTTTTCTCAACATTTTGACTTTCATTCTCAAAATTTTGAGAAAAAATCTCAAAATTTTGAGAATTAAAGTCGAATAATTAAGAAAAAATCTCAAAATGTTGAGAAAAAAAGTCAAAATGTTGAAAACAAAAAATTCAAAATTATGAGGGAAAATCTCAAAATTTTGAGAATAAAAGTCAACATTTTGAGAAAAAATCTCAGAATTTTGAAAATTAAAGTCGAAATATTGAGAAAAAATCTCAAAGTTTTGAGATTTCAATGAAAAAAATACTGGTAGGATGTTGCCAATACGCCTATCAAATCGGACTTTATTTAATTGTCGGCTTCTTCATCAATTATCCACTCGATTGGACCAATGTTTTTACACACCAATGGGGTATATTTTGATTATATTCCGTGGACTATATATCAATTATTTATTTAATTATTAACTCAGAATATTTCTAATGAGACGTTGGCATTTATATCTGTCTGAATGACATGCAATGCACACAGGCGTCGTCATGGTAAATATAAACAACTATGAACGAAAACTGAATACAACATATTTGATATAACACTACCACAAAATATTTATATTCGGTACAGTGGAAATGGTCGAACTCGGCACAAAATCTTGGACTCATTTTCGGTAGCAAATTTTTATTCTGGAGAAACGTAAAGCATACTTTGGAAAATAAAATCAAACTTAACTTAACTAGAATACCGAGTGAGTGAAAACATGAAACTCAAAATGACCGATTCCTTGATTTACCCCCTCATAGACTACTGCACGATGGTCCATAACATTTTTTCACCTATATACAGTGCTTCTCAAAAGTCCTCTCCCCCCCCTCTTATTTTTGGAACGATTATACATAAACAAGTGAAATTTGGAAACTGAATATTAAAGGTTGTAAGCTTCCTTACTAGTGATGATAGATGACGAAATCGTCAAAGATGACGTCACAAAGCCATTGTGACCAATAATTTTGAATGGAACCCTACAGCAAGCGACACCTCTTTTAAAAGGTATCGAAAAAACCTATTCAATGATACTAATTTTGTTCGTGTTTATGGAAGTTTTGGCAACTCGCTTTTAAAAAACGCAAAGCTGTGATGAATTAAATCAGTTAATACTAAAATTCCAAATTCAAGATCCGCCTCTGGATAGTTGTCAAATAAGCTGACGTTTTTGTTAGTCTCCCTAATTCGACGTTTTTGTAATTGTCCAAGTTTTTGTACATTCAATAATTTGTGTATTGTTGATCGAACGTTTAACTGTTTTAGCTGCTTTTGGTACTTTTAATATTTTTGTACATTTTAATAATTTGTTAAACTGTTGTGAGCCGAACGTTTAAGTGCTTCAAGAAGCGAAATGGTACGTGCTTTAGGTGATAAAGTAGCAGCGATCCTAATTCTTGGTGAAACTGGACAAAATATTCATGCAGCAGAACGCATTTTCAATGAGAGGTTTCCCGATCGCCCCGTTTCGAGGACTTATTTAAGGGAGCTTCTTCGTAAGTTTGAAACAACTGAAAGTTCTGGAAAATTATGCATCTGATATTGAACTCGTTTTAAATACGAGCAAAACTAAAGTTATGGTTTTTTGCAGAGGAGGATATACCAGTAACTATAACCTTAGATTCACTTGTAATGATCAAGCCTTGGAAGTTGTAAGAAACTTCACTTACTTAGGGACAGAATTTTCTTCATCATCCTTGTTTCTTGAAATGGCCAAAAAGACGGTCATGAAATCCAACCAGGCAATTGGATCTATCATGAACCTAATGTACCGTTCAAAAATCAATTCGTGATCATCGAGAATCAAATTATACGATTCTATTGGGCTTTCTTCGCTATCATTTGGTATTGCTATATGGGGCCTTCGTTATGCTGATATAATAGAGCGTATTCAAGTTCGTTTTTTCAAACGTTTACTTTGCTTACCTAAAAATACCCTAGACTATATTGTGCGCATAGAAACTAACTGTATTAAATTATCATACATAATTTTCAAATCTTCGTTAACTTGGCTTAACAAGTTGAAAACTATGGAAAGCACCAGACTGTCCAAAATTTGCTATTCACGTCTACTTGAGTTAGAGCGAAATGACACCAGATTCAATTGGCTCTCGCAGGTGAAAGAATACTTTATATTTGCTGACTGTGAAAACTTATGGCAGCGTTTTCTCAATTATAACTCAAAATAGCTCACGGACGACATTCTGGTTAAATTCAAGCGATAGCTAATTTCGCTTGACTCATAGAGACTTGCAAGTTCTTCCTACCCGCTCATATACAATGGCTTAACAGCCTCCGATTCTTCAAAATCCTACTTGAGTATTCCCTCACAAATTTATATAACACATTTTATTGCTCAAATCAGAACCTTTAGCAAGGAGTGTTTGATGTTTTCGTTTCACGGCTCGTATTACCGGATCGACACTACAGAGTTGTGTTCAATTTGTAACTTACAAGTGACCGAGTCATTGCAACACATCCTGTTTGAATGCCCTATCTACTTGGGCATAATGCGATTCTGTCGGAAATCGGCAATATTGATGGTCTAGTACTTGTACTCAATACACAAAACATGTTACTGTTAGCAAACCTAGCGAAGTCCCTGATGAATATAATGAAGCTACGTTCGTTCATTATGAATGAATGACTGTGTAAATGTGGCTATTACAACGTAGAAATTCGTACAACTCTTTATTATACTTATGATCCATGTGGAATTACGCTCGCTTATTAGCCGAGCCCTTGTGAAAAAAAAATTATTTTTTTTTAACACAAGAAACTCATCTATATATCTATCTATCTAAGTTTGAAACAACGGGTAGTATTAATGATGCGAAACGATCTGGCAGACCACAAATTTCTGATGAGAAAAAAATTGATATACTGGCAGAAGTAATAGTTAATCCTACTTCTTCAACAACTCTCGTTGCATCTACCTGTGAAGTCAGTCGAAGTACATTACACAGGGTGTTGAAAAAAAACAATTTCATCCATGCAAATTAGAAATGGTTCATCTCAGACGACGACCCAGACCGAAGACTAGAATTTTGTGAAAATATGGAAACTTAAATTAACCAACAGCCAGACTATGTCAAAACAATTTGTTTTAGTGACGAAAGTACTTTCTATCTAAATGGAAATGTAAATACACAGAATGTGAGATATTGGAGTGACGCAAATCCTCACCTGTTTCGTGAAACACATACCCAATTTCCCCAGAAGGTGAATGTTTGGGCAGGTATCCTGGGAAACCACATCGTTGGGCCTCTTTTTTTAAATACTAATTCAACTGGTGAGGTTTATCTGGAGCTGTTGCAAAACGCAATAGAACCGTTGATCCTTGAAATTTTGGAAGATAATCCAGATGAATTCGGCAATTTGTAAATAACATTCCAACAGGATGGTGCTCCTCCACACTATTACGGTGCAGTAAGACGGTATTTGGATGAGGAGTATCGTGGTAGATGGATTGGACGACGAGGTTCAACGGAATGGCCAGCTCGATCACCGGACCTCGCACCTTTGGATTTTTTTCTGTGGGGGTACCTTAAATCGGAGGTTCACACCAGTGAACCTGACAATATTGACGTTTTAAAACGACGTATTGTTGCAGAATGTGAGGCTGTTTCCGCAGACACATTTGCAAAAGTACGAGAAGAGTTTAAACATAGGATATTTCACTGTCAGGAAGTGAATGGAGGTCACTTCGAGCAATTTCTTCAAGTAGATACTGATTCTTAAATCTGTAATTAATATCATACTGAATGGAATTTAAATTTCAATGTTTACTAATGAGCCAATAAAACTGCCATAAACACAAACAAAATTAGTATCATTAAATATATTTTTTCCATACCTTTTGAAAGAGGTGTCGCTTGCCGTAGGGTTCCATTTAAAATTTTGGTCACAATGGCCTTGTGACGTCATCTTTGACGATCTCGTCATCTATCATCACTAGTAGGGAAGTTTACAACCTTTAATATTCAGTTTCCAAATTTCACTCGTTTATGTACAATCGTTCCAAAAATAAGAGGGGGGGGGGAGGACTTTTGAGAAGCACTGTATAATCATTATGGATCACAAAGAAGCCAAAATGCCTGTATACAATTTGTCTTCAAATCATGTTACAGCACAAATCGATAAAAGGGAAAAATATTTATTCCTACAATATCTACACAATCTCTAGAATCAGATGGAAGAACGACCTATTCGAATTCCTACCAATTTTTGTGATGTTTTCTGTAACATAATACAGTTGTATTTATTCATTTATATATTTTTATTTAGGGATGATGATCGTACTCGCTCAGAGATAGGTGGCGCTTTCTACAATTCATTTGTGAC
The DNA here is from genome assembly GCA_018342105.1 of Gonioctena quinquepunctata. Taxonomy (NCBI): domain Eukaryota; kingdom Metazoa; phylum Arthropoda; class Insecta; order Coleoptera; family Chrysomelidae; genus Gonioctena; species Gonioctena quinquepunctata. Next base: position 1,196,713 of record JAFIRS010000043.1, read on the forward strand.
ATGGCCTTTGTCGAGTTTTCCCAATTACTTGGAGAACAAAGTGTTCTTCGGGACCTTATTGTTTTCTAACTCTTTAACTTCGAAGTGGAGGTTGTCTGTGAATGTCTTAGGTTCAAAAGCGATATTTAGATTTCATATCATTAAAATATTATACTCACCATATATTTTATCCCCCAAACAGACAGACCGAACCAAAGTTATTATATATAAATATATATAAATATATATATATATATATATATATATATATATATATATATATATATATGAGTTATATATTATTCAAGAGGAAATTAATATTTAAAGTTTTTGAGCAAATCAAACAAACCGAGAAAACTTCAAATTGTTCTATTCAGAAACAATTTATCCAACACTGGAAAAATTTTATATCAACGGGAAGGACTACCCACATATATCTGTACATGAATAGAGATTCTCCATCAAATCAATAGCAAGAAATCCATCCATTCTAGATTATCTATTTTCAACAGAAAGAGCTCTCGGAAGCATTCTTTCACGTGTTTCAAGATAGAGAGGGCGGAAATTGCGAAAACACGAAAGATTAGGGTTGGAAAAGAGAATTAAAGGCTTCTTTACGTCCGAATCAAACGATGTGCCGCAGTGATTGCCAATTCCGTTGATTGTGCTTTGAAAAAACTCCTATGCTCATTCGGGATTGATAGCAATCAAATTGTTAAATGAAGTGAAATTAAATATAATATCGTAACGATTGTCACCTTTGAATACAATGATTGATTGAATATATCTTTTTGATTGAAACAGGGAATATCAAACAACTTCATGTATTTCTGCAGGACAAAATCATGACATAAACTCGTCAGCATCAGTAATCTGACGCTGCTTGTTCAGCATTTTCCAGGGAAGTTGCCATCGTGTTACAAATCAAAAGTGGTTTGTCAAGTTTCCTGAGGAATTTCCGAGGAACAAATGATTTTATAATGTATAGCTATATAGCAGTAAAAGTTTTCAATTGGATAAAGTTTACTGGAATGTTTTGGACGCACACGGATATCAAAGCTTTCAATCAGTTTTTGAGTAGAGATAGTTTGGTTTTCCATGATTTGTCAACCACATAGATCAAACATAATCAAATATATTTGAAATAATCTCAAAATCTGAATTCCTGAATAAATGGCCGGAATATTTCTATTAACGTTGCCTCGTGGAGTTGTGGCGATATTTTACTCCCTTCTACTGCGTGTCATCTTTTTTCCAAGTATCTAATGTGCTCGCCCTTTTTCTGCTATTTTTTGGTATCCCTCACTTGTTCATGTTTTCTTCTAATTCCTCATATAGTTTTTCACCTCATCTACCCAATCCATAGCCTGTCTTTTCCATTATTAGTCAGTTATCCAATCATCTATCCTCTTATCATACAGTTTTGAGCCATTCTTATATATCATAGTTCATCAATGATCCTGCGTTGAAAAAGGAAACATTATCAGTCTCAACATTAATATCACCCAAGAGGTATTTTTTAATGATGCAAGATAGTGACTAAATTACACATCTGATTTCATGAACACCTCGTTCATATTTTCAAAAAAATCCTGCATTGTTCTTATTTTTCATCTATGGTCCTATTAAAGTAAGTCATCGAATTTTTTCACGAAATTCTTACATATATTTGAAGGTAGGGTGGTTTTGTAATAGGATAGTTCCGTTAAAAAAGGACAGCAAGAAGATGTAATATGTAGATGTGAAATTTCCCAGAATAATGATATATTTTATTATGACCCTCATCCTGCAATATCTCTTGAAGTGTTCGCTCCCTGCATATCTGAAACAGTTTTCTCTTGATTGATTTTGTGTCTTTGTCACTCAATACCGCTTTTACTTCCAGCCTAAGGAAGAACCCAAAGCTTCACTGCATTTCTCAAAGTGTGTTAATCTCAGGGTATTTTGTATTCAAACATATCTCAAACTATCAGTGAATATATACTGCGCCAATTATTCTTTGAAATCCTCCGGGGCATATAATAATAATAATAATAATAAAGGTCTTTATTATTTTCATGTGTGGGCAAGCTGGCCCTTACCCTGATTTCTGCACTGGTGAACTTAACCAGCCCTTCTCGATGTTGGTCAACACATCTCAATTCTAGAACAGCAGTAAGGTCTCCATCCTTGCGCTGCTGATCTTCCGGGGTGGTTTGTGACATTCCAAAGGCAGATCCTCTCAAGGCCACTGTAAGTACAGTATCCTTCTCTGTTGGTCCATTCATTGGCCGTTGTTGCAGCTTCGAACTGCCTGCGATATAGGGACCATGCGTATTATCCGTCAAAATTCGGTGGTCTTACGGAATTGTTTGATGTGGAAACCCTGTCACGGTGGTTTCAGACTTTCAAACCCTCTAGTTGTCCCAAGTGCTACATTATTCTCTCATTCACTTCTCGCACCGCTCACACTCCTTTCTCTGCTTTTTTTTTGGACCGCAGTAACTTTTTTTTTATCTTCATTGTACTCCAAACTGTGTTGAATCCCATCAACATATTCCTTCAGGCCCCGCGATCACCCCCTTGATCTTCTGGACATTCTGCTCAAAAAATATTTTCTGTTGTACTAGTTCTTCGATTTGTTCTTCCAGAATTTTAAGAAAATTTCCCTGCAACCGATCATTTTTCTCCCTCTCTCTATTCCTTTCTCTCTAGTGGTTATTCCCCCTTCTGTCGACGTTCCTACTCCTTTTGTTTTTCTTGCTGTCAACGTTACTCCTCCTCTTGTTTTTTTCTCTCTCTCTCTCCCTTCGTTTCTCTTTTTTTGTCGATGATTCTCCTTCTCTTGTTCTTCTATCTGCCGTCGTTCCTCCGCAACTATTTTTTTTTCGGGAGTCGCTCTCTTGTTCGGCAAACTGCTTCTTGCCATTAGGGCATCCATATCGTCATAGGGGTGTATTTCTTATATTTACCATGGATTTTTCTCTATTCAGCCACTATCAGAAGCGAGGACACCAACTATCACGAATCTGCTGTGGTTTGTGTTCACTAGAATACGGAATTCATTAGTCTCCGTTCATTTACACTTCAGAAAACAATAAATCCTGACAACTGAGTGATTCAATTATAATACCACGCATTTCACTGGACTATATCGTGACTTGAACATCACTGAACTCATTCTCCTTCGCGTACGCTGTCTTTGAAGTTAGTAGTACCTAAAATATTTCCGGCGACTACTTCTTGATCATTCTCCATCCTGAGGAGTTCTGGAATCTTACCGTGACGTCAGCCAGTCGCGAGATAAACATGAAGTGGCATAGTGTATTCATTTTCGTTCGTTCACTATCCATAGGAGTTGAAAGAGCATTTTATATTTCACGCAGACCCAAAAATGGCACTTTTTTCGAATTGCAGTTATCACGAGGCTTGATTGGGTTTCGGAAATATAGTGATTATATTAGCAATATATTTTATTATCCTAGGAGACAATCCTCACAAGTTTGTTGATACACTCCCAATCAGGTGTATTTCGGGATTCAGTCAGTTTTTCGAGGTAAAAATTTGTATCATTAAACTTGATTAGTATACAAAACAAAATCTGAAAGAATTTATATGAATGCCGATGGGTCTACGAAAGAATCAACATTTGCAGAAGAAGAACACAAAGCATCGATAAGAAACACCTCTCCCAATTTCAACTAACGACAGAACAAACATAAATATTCTTGAAGACATAGGATCGTTACCGAATGAACAATTGAACATCAGAAACTGAGTCATCGGAAAAGAGAAGCGACCACATAGTCCGGAAAAGGGGATGAAAGTCAAATACTGCCAATATATGGAAATGTTTCCACGGAAAAGTGAGAAAACAAAACATGACACGGCGCGAAAAACAGCAACGACACATAACCATCTATTACTAAATAATTATAAATCCAATGTTTGAAGATCAGTCAAGTCTGAATCACTTTTGTATAGTGCCAATAAAAAAGAAGCTTCAAATGTTGAAATCAATTTCAATCAAATTTCCAAAAAAAACACAATGCACAATTACCAACAAAAAGTATTGAAGAAATAACCATAAACAAAAACACAAGAAACTGCAAAAGAATCGCTCACTTTTCTCGCCTGTATTATTTCTCTCCCGTATCATCACAGAAAATCTGAGAGAAGTTATCATATCGTCATCATTGAAAGAAATTATACAAAAAAAACTCAATCTTGGTGTGTGGTACTCATGTCAAATAAGAACTGATTCAGTATCCAAGCACAGTAATTTCTCCTCAAGTAAAAGAAATAAGGATCCGAATATATATATATATTTGTTTGAAGGTTGTAGACGATGTGGTAACTTGATTACTATCGTTTCGGACGTCCATCGTCTTGATGTATTTAAAAGGTTTTCACGACGTTTCGAATGCTTGTATCTGCAATCGTCTTCAGGTGAATACTGAAGACGATTGCAGATACAAGCATTCGAAACGTCGTGAAAACCTTTTAAATACATCAAGACGATGGACGTCCGAAACGATAGTAATCAAATATATATATATATATATATATATATATATATATATATATATTTCCTAACTACGGTACGAAACTTCGGCGGGTGATTCGTTAGGTCATTTGACAAAAAAAAGTTCCTATGAACATATGTCCGGAGTTGCTTCGTTTCTGAGAAGTATTAAAAAAAAGGTATTTATAAAATATCCTGAATATCCTGAAACCGATGTGGTTGAAATGTGGTACAGCTATTTGGAGTATTAAGGCAATTATTTGGCATCAAGTAGGTCCAGGGGCGTCTCAGTGGGCACCACAGCCAATATTACTGAGAGAAAATAAGTACTTTTTTTTGTAGAAATTTATTTTTTCAGATTAAACAACTGAAAATACAACTCTTTGGTCCTTTGTGTTTTATTCATATCAAGCTTCGTTTTCGAGAAAAAAATACTTTAACTAATTCTACAAATTATCCATGGACAACATAAAATATAAACCTAAAGTAAAAAATAAACAATTTCGACCTTAAAGTAAATGAGCAAAATGTCCATCGTCTGATGAAATACACGACTGCAATCGATGTGTCAATTGTCACTTATTCGATTCCTCAAGCATTCACATCTAGTATAGGGGTTTTATAAACGAGAGCCTTCAGATGACCCCATAAATAAAAATCTAGAGGATCCATATCAGAACTGCGAGCTGGCCAATGTTGAGGTCCTGCACGTCTTATCCAGCGATTAGGGTAGGTGATGTCGAGATGCTGACGAGCAAGAACACTAAAATGAGCTGGAGCTCCGTCGTGTATAAACCACATGTTGCCTCTACAAGTACGGGTACTTCTTCCAACAAAATGGGTAAATGATTTCGCAAAAAAGCCGTGTAGGATGGACCTGATAATCTTGCTGGTAAAAAAAAGGGTCCAATTAGGTAGTCACCAATAATTCCTACCCAAACGTTCAGCGAAAATCGTTGCTGAAAATTACTTTCTCTAATAATGTGGGGATTTTCGTCGGCCCAGAAATGGTTATTGTGAAAGTTCATAATAGAATCTCGTGAAAAATTTGCCTCGTCCGTAAATAAAATATTTGGTAAAAAATTATCATTGTGTGCCATCGTATGAATCAACCACCTGCAAAACATTAATCTTGGGTGAAAATCCATAGGCAGTAGAGCTTGGACCCGCTGTATGTGATATGGGTGTAGGAGGTTTCTTTTTAGAACTTTCCAAACTGTTTTTGGGCTTACTTCAAGCTGCAGTGCAATCTTCCTGGTACTATTTGAAGGATCTTCTTCTATCGCATCAAGTATAGCTTCTTCTAGTTCAGGCGTTGTTACAGTTTCTGGTCTTCCACCACTTACATTTTTATTGAAACTTCCAGTTTCACATAATCTTGCATGTAGCATTCTAAATGTTTTAGCACATGGAATAACTCTGTTAAGATATCTATTCTGGTAGATTCTCCGTGCTTCTTCCGCATGTCTATTTGCTAATCCATAAATAAAGTGCATGTCAGCCATTTCAGCGTTACTTAAAGTATTCATGATGGAATCACTGCTAAGTGACAACTCTGACTTTTACTGATATGACAATAATATCACTGTCAGCTGGTCTCCATAGCAGGTAATCATGATTGTAGAGTGCCTTCATGTTTTTTTGTTCTCGAAAACTGAGCTAAATATGAAAAAAAACACAGGAGGCCAAAAAGTTGTATTTTTACCACGCTTTTAAAAAACTTTTTAGAACCCACGCTTATATTCAAAAGCACTGAAAAGGAGAAAATATTTTTTTTCTCAGTATTGTTGGCTGTGGTGCCCACTGAGACGCCACTGGACCTACTTGGGGCCAAATAATTGCCTTATTACTTCAAATAGCTGTACCACATTTCAACCACATCGGTTTCAGGATATTCAGGATATTTTATAAATACCTTTTTTTTTATACTTCAACGCCCTGTATCTCAGAAACGAAGCAACTCCGGACATATGTTCATAGGAACTTTTTTTTGTCAAATGACCTAACGAAACACCCCCTGAAGTTTCGTACCGTAGTTAGGAAACACCCTGTATATATATATTTATATATATATATATATATATATATATATACAGGGTATAATCTAACCTCTTGCACACCCGTGAATAACGAGTGTATAATGCCTTTTTATAACAACTTACATGTTTAGTTCTTTGTAAATTTCGACAAAATTTTGGGTAGCGCCACCCGCCTAATTCCAGGTGACCTACTCAGTGGAAAACTTTGGCAATTGCTGCATGCAATGAACATTCAACTCGATATTTGAATAATGTAGAATGTTGACTTGATTGCGTGATAAATGTATACATTGCAGGCTACTTGAGATAGATATTCAATTTCAAAGTGAAGAAAACAACTAACCTTGTCATATCCTGATAAAGTCAGAACTAGTTGACCTCATACTCTTATCATAATTATCAGTCACTTGTAAGGAGGAAACAACACAAACAGTATTGAAAAGGGAAAAATATTCGCAATTGAATAGTTTTTTGAAGATTATTTCGAGACCATTGTGGTGATTTAGAACACGTGAACTGAACTCTGTTGCCAAGCAAGATTCTCGCATGCACGGTTTACAAAAAGCTGTCTACGATCGAAAGTTTGTTGAATTCTACTAGTTTTCTGGTTGGCTGGTGAATGAAAGATCTCAAGATCTTGATTAACAACTGATCAGAAAATAGTACGCGATGTGCACGAGAATTAATTTGAACATTATTGTCTTTGTCTTTTGAAAAAATTGCATTCTATCAAAAAATATTATTATATTAATATATCTAGTATGAAAATGCCCGCACAGTGATTGCTGATTGAAATTTACTACTTCATTCATAAATGCGACGAGTGATTCATATACTCTTCAAAATACGCACGGAACAGCTCGGTGTTTGGTTTTAAGAGTCAGCGAAAGACAAAGACAATAATGTTCAGATTGATTCTCCTGCACATCACGAACTGTTTTCTGATTGGTTGTTAATTAGGATTTCATTCACCAGCCAATCTAACAAACTTTCGTTCTTAGACAGCTTTGTAAACGGTGCATGCGAGAATCTTGCTTGGCAACAGTGTTCACGTGTTCTGAATCACTAAGATGGTCGTGATATTATTTTTTGAAACAATATTCAATTGCACATGTTTCCCTCTCTAATACCGTTTGTATCGTTTGTTTCTCACGAGTGACTGTGATAATTATGATAAAAGCCTCGAAGCAGAGGATGAAGTCAACTAGTTCTGACTCCATCACCCGTTTGGATATAACAAGGTTAGTTGTTTCCTTCACTTTGGAATTGAATATCTATCTCAGGCAGCCTGCAATGTATACATTCACCCCACAATCAGTTTAACATTCTACATTATTCAAATGTCGAGTTGAATGTTTATTGCATTCGGCAATCGCCAAAGAGTGGGTGGCGCTACCCAAAATTTGGTCGAATTTTACAAAGAATAAAACATGTTTTCATTTTTTTTTCAGATTTTCAAACATTGTAATTCGTTGTAGAATGGCATTATACACTCTTCATTCACGAGTGTCCAAAAGGTTAGATCACATGCACCCTGTATATATTCCCATACTTGGTATGCAACATTCGTTTGATCTTCGTTGTGTTATTTCCTGAATTCATATCGCTTTCACACGTATTTCCCCGAAAACAATAACCACAATCAATTCCAAAACACATTGTCTATAAGCAAATTATCCATCTACATTCCACATGCGAATTAACGGAGAACAAACGATTATTATTATATTTGAATATTCTGATGAACAGGTTTCATTGGGAAACTGTATAGTGATTTCCAACTTTTGCACAATCATGCAACCATTTCAATCCACTTCATCAGTTCCATGATGAACTGAGTAATTGTTATCAAGCTGTCGGGCGTTTTATTTGAAGTGTTGATTACCAATTTAATCACCGTGAAAAAAAAAGTTTCCACAATGAGGGAAAATGTTGAAGTCAGACCTGACGCCATAAAATCAAATAAAAAGTTTACGGGTTAACTCAACCTCTGCAATGCAGGTTGTAAGTACCTTCATTAAGTATTCCAATAAAATTACAGGTGTAACATGAATCAGAACTTTGGTTTCCAGGCGTAACCAATTGGCGTTTTTTACTTTTTTCTAGTTCTATATATACAGGGTGTAATCTCACCTCTTGCACACCTGTAAATGCCATTCCATAAGAATTACAGTGGTTAAAAATTCGAAAGAAAAAATTGAAAAAATAAAAAATAAAATTTTTGTTCAAATTTTGAGAACTTTCCGTAGATTTTTTTTCTGGCTCATTAAGGATTTATCGTAAACATTTCAACGAAAAAATCTGTTCATTTTTTATGGAATCTCAACTGTTAGTGGTTGTGAAAGAGGTTAGATTAGACCCTGTATATTGAATTAACAGTTGACTAATCTCCATTCAACACTCTCTAAGGCATACACCTAACATCGTCGATCAAATAGCCTCTCAGGTCATGGAAAACGGAAACTACAAAGGCGTTTCTTTGATTGACTTGAACGCCTCAATTTGATATACGGATTTGTCACGGGAGCCACATTGTTTCACAGTGGAAAGGTCACTTGCTCCGGGTAGCTATAGTGGAGAAATAACATATTCGAGGGATCTTAATGTGTATGACAACTCTTATGCTCAGAAGGGCAGGCGTTACTTGGACTTCACTGGAAGATTGACCTGCGTATCATCTGCATTAAAAGACAGTCCTACTTAGAATTAAATTAGATCGATACAAAATGAAACACGAAATCATCACTGGTCATAACTACTTAACTTTCTAGAGTGCAGTGCGGGTTATAGCTCAAGCAAGGTTGATACCAAGCGTAAGAAAGCTCTACGGTTATAAAAGTACTACTTACACAATTAGAGCTCCAAAATGTTCCCCCTCGGAACAATCACTCTCTCAGAACGTATTTTCAGATCCGCAAAAATGATCAGTATATTCAACTTCTACCTAAAGTTGAGAAACGAGTGGTGATACCATTGTGTCATTTTCTGATTTTTGTATAGCTGTAATTTTTTTTCCATCGTATCAAAATTGAATGAGAAGTATAACCTTCCCGAAACCCACGCAGGCACATACTATCGATGAATAGATTCATTGAAACACCTTTCATAATTAGAAAATAATGTAATTGACTCATTGCTGCTATGACACCATTGATTTCAGGATTTCCAACACTCTTCAATTTATAGCCAAACACTACCATATTTCACCAGTAACTTCATTTATGCTCATTATCCTACCGTTATTCTACCGACTCTATGGTATCCTAGCAAAAGTTGAAGTGAAGGAATAGTTTTCTCAGAGCGACAGGCGATTATGAGAACGGAAACCGATCCAAAGAAGATGTGGCTTGCCTCAAAGGATCACCACTGAATGGAACTCTCTGAAGAACTAGCACAGGGACAAGGGATATCTGAAAAACAGGTTGCAACAGCAAGATGTGGGAAATTCCTTCAGGGATATAGCTTCCGAATAACTTCAAACCTGTGTGATTGTGTTGACGTCCAACGACTAGACTTTAACGGCTGACATCTATCTGCTGTGCAGATCTACTTAGCCATTGAGCGGCAGACCATACGCAGTCCCCATGCTGACGTCACAACATCCGTAACACTCTGCGTTACTTAGACTCTGATTTCTAGATATTGCGCCAATTTGCCGCCTGCACCCTGCAATGCAAACACAATCGTCGACCATTCAATATGCAGAGGTGTGAGAGCAAGCTAACATAATGGCGATATTACGACTTGGGGAGATACGTAAAAAACACCTTCAAAAACTAAAAATTCGAATGCATCAACTGTAATAAGCAGTTGAGTCGTGAAGTTGATTCAAAATTTCATCATAAGATAGTACAGAATGGTTCATTAGAGGCTACTTCTATTTTAAGCGAATAATTGCTCTAACTAATTCAAATTATTCGATCACTAAAATTATAGTTTTCAAAGTGCCGAATGAAAATTTTGTTACTCATAACTTTTCGGATTTATTTGCGTTTTTGGGCGGTATTGATGCCCTTCAACGATATTAACAATGAAATTACAGGAAAAAAAATATTTCCGTAAACACAGCTATAAGAAAGATAATAGAAGGTATAACTTTTCTTCATGTAACAAGTTTATTGCGACACATCTCCGCCCTCTATTGGTCGATGATTGTATTTACATTGCGGAGTGTGGATGGGAAATTGGTATAATCCTATAATTCAGTCATAGCAACGTGGAATGTAACGTATGTTGTGATGTCAGTATAGAAACTGCTTACGGTCTGTCGCTCACAATCTAAGTACCTCTGTGAAGCAGTTAGAAAGCCTACCCGCAGCCATAATGCAATCTGGGTCACCCGCTCTGGGCAAAACAAGCTTAACGTACCTATTAGAGGTATATTTTTTATGTATGTATAAACTTATGCATGTATGACTTGTCCCATCTACATAATATGTAGCAAAAAAGATTATCAAAATCTATCTATCTATTTCATCTACTCTATTTATTTGAATATCTGAATACTGTCATACTGTTTGTTTGACTGTTAATGTTATTCTCAATTCCAATCAAGAAAAATTCTTGCTTCTGAAAGGTCTGATCAAAAACATCAGTACTTCGATCGCTTTGATCTCAATTCGTATTTGTTTTTTATGTATCAAGGGAAAGGATTACAAATGTTATCTAGAATTTTCTTCATTGATTTGGTGCAGCTTCACAAGATCCTATGAGACCTAAGCAGACAATCTACTTGTATAATTTTTTCCTTTTAAATAGAGTATATATACAAGTTTGTAGTTTGTTGTCGCGACAGCATGTAATAAATAATTTTTTTTTGATACATCTAACTGATCTGAGAAAAACAAGACAAAAAATATTGTATCGATAAATAGTCAGTCATCTCATTTCGGAGAAAAAAGATAGAAATCCTACGAACCAGAGCTATTGACCTGAGCAAGATGCTACGAGTACTATCCTACGGTCATGTGGGGAATGAACAAGAAGTATACAACGAGAAAGGGGTGTAAGAGAGATGAAACAACAAAGTTTTGTTGGGAAATACAGTGATAGCAATGGACGATACTAATTCCTTTTAAAGGAAATTATGGATTTCAATTGGAATAACACACACTGATTCGCATCAATTCAAAATAAAATACACAATAAAACTATTCAATCAGCCTGAACAAAGCGCGCGTACATGAGTGATGAGTGCGCGCTTTTCTTCAGAAGAGGACGAGGCGAGAAGTCATCCCTACTTGATCCTCCCTTCCTTCATTCTCTTTTCATAATTATAACTAGCATTTCACCATCCAGTACAGATTGCTTTATGGATGAGAGTTACTTCGAATCAGGAAATTATGCTGAATAGGGTACCCCTTATGATAATTAGAGGATATTCCACTGGAAATCTCCAACATCAATAGAATCTGCTTCTTTTCCTTCACTCCATTCACAAAAAATAATCAAGTTGATATAACGGTTCTTTCGTCTCCATTCATCCAACACCAATTTTCGTTGATTCGATAGTGTTATATAATGCGTTGATAAAATGTCTGTTATTTCAATATAATTTCATTGGAGCGCATATTGAACTATTATATCAACAAAAATAGTATCGGACCGATAGAGATAGAGAGCTAAATGTTTACAAAAATATCTCATGTTTATTATCCAGTGTATGAGTATGGAAAGTGAGATGTGATGGTTCAAATAGAATAGCATATCAGATTGAGAGTACCTTGAAAGTATGATGACAAGCTAATCCCCCCGAAGGCACATTGCAAGTCATCAAGATACTTAGAAATACCGGAATGGCACATAACTGCTCAAACAGGCATGTTAAACACCTTCCTTTCACTTCTTCAGAAACACAATAACTCAAAAAAGTATCAGTCACATCTTCTATTCCAAATAGAGATTTCACTAAACACGCACTAGCACACAAGTGAATGATTAGTAATAATGACAAAAATACTTGGTTTATACTACATGGAAGAAAAGCTGAAATATGTTGTGCGGGAAGAAACATTATGTGCCGAAATACATTGGAACTACAAGCAGTGGTAGAGAGATGAAGTGCTCGTCAGGTGGGAATATTAGTTCCAGTTTTTTTGTTCCAAACCACCTTCGGAATAGCCTTAATCAACAATAAGGGACCAAATATGGAAATTTAAAAGAATAAAATAGAAGTATACACAAAAAAAACATACTAAGGTTTGAAATGACTCTGAAGAACTACTCCAACAGTACTAGAGTCGGTTGAGAATATATACTACGATTCAAAACACACCTGGATAATATCGGGCTGTACAAAAAGAACCAATGCACATGGTTATGATTTATTCACCGTCCAAGTTATGAAAAACTTTCAAGAAAAGATGTAGCTCTTTAATACAGTACTTTGTTCAAAACTCTTTCCGGTTGGTTGGTTGGTTGAAAGCTGACGAGCCAGAGACAGGGTTGGCACTTAGCTTCCCTTGACACTGCAACCAGCTGGGGTCTATTGTATCACTCTGTCGTCAGTGGTTCCTCATTCAAACAGGTTTGTGCCTTCAATTAGGTTTAGTAGCCTGTTGATAAGGTTCTTCGGATTCATGCCTGTTTCCGGGCTGATCTCTCCAAAGGTTCTGTGTCGCCTACTACTTAGGGCGTCACAGTCGAAGATTATATGAGAGGCTGTTTCCTCCTCTTCATCACATAGCCTACACTCCACGGTTTCCCTGCGTACTCCCATGGTGTTTTCTTAGGCGGCAGTGTCCAGTCAACAGACCTATTATTATACGTGCCTTCGTTCTGTTCAGGTTCAGAAGGTCAGCCGTCAGGGTCCGGTTTGGATGCCCTTCCATGACTTTGCTGTGTATTTGCCCGACAGTTTGATCCCAATATTGTTGGTGTCTTCTTTTTATCCACTCGTCGATCAGGGTCCTGCATCGGTTTTTGCTAAACCCATGTACAGGTTCTGGCCCTGTGAATAGCGTTTCAGATGCTTGTCTATCTAGCTGGTCCGCTTTTACGTTGCCTTCAATGCCTCTATGACCTTGCACCCACATCAAGGTGACCTTGTTGTGTTGTGCCAGCTCGATGAGGTTCTGGAGGCAGTCCCAGACCAGTTAAGACTTTATCTGTATGGAGTTGAGTGCTTTGATAGCACTTTGACAGTCAGATAGAATGTAGATGAGTTTTTTCCTATAACCACTTCCTAGATTATTCTGAATGCAAACCATAATAGCATGTATTGCAGCTTGGAATATCGTGGAGCATTTGTCAAGTGGTACTATGTAATCCCTTCTTGGCCTTACCCCATGTATTCCTGCTCCCGTTCCTTCAACTCTCTTTGAACCGTCTGTATACCAGACTATGTCCGCAGTTGATTGTGATTCTATACTCGGGGACCATCCAGATCCGTCAATTCGTGTTTCGAATGGTTTTTCGAATGAGTATAGGGGTTGCATGTAGTCTGAAATCATTTCGAGTTCTTCGATGTTGATTACATGAGTGATTCTGGTATGTACAGTTGTTCGGATTCTCCCCAGTTTTTTGTTTGTTTGTTTGTTTGGCCTCTCCAATGACATGTAAGTCAAGGGGTTCGAGGTTTAGGATGATTTCCATTGCAGCTGTTGGAGTGCTATTCATTGCACCCGTGATACAGAGACAGGCAAGCCTGGATTTTCCCAAGGTCGGTTTTTGCCTGTCTTTGATTTGTTTTTGGCCACCATAAGAGTGAGCTATGAGTTATTCTTGGTCTCATTACCGCTGTGTAAAGCCAGTGCATGGCTTTCGGTTTGAGCCCCTAGGTTTTTCCAAAAGCTCTCCTGCATATCATGAAGGTAATCTTTTGCTTTTATTGGTTACATGTTGAAGATGCGGGTTCCAGGTTAGTTTCTTGTCAAGAATCAGCCCTAGATATTTCACCTGCTCTACTACTTGTGATGTTTCACCGGATAGTCTGGGAGGTATGAGATCTCCCATGTTTCTTCTCCGGGTGGAGGGAATTAGTGTTGTTTTGTTCGGATTTGCCTTAGGCTCTCTCTGTTACACCATTCCTCTACCGTCCTCAGTGCATTTTGCATTAGCTCTGAGGTTGTTCGAGTATTATTTCCTTTGATGAGGATGACCAAGTCATCTGCATACCCTTGAGAGTAATACCTTTGGTTATTCAGATAAATTAGCAGTTCATCTACAACCATGTCCCACAGAAGGGGGGAGAGTATGCCTCCCTGTGGGGTACCTCTGGAAATTTCAACCTGCTCTGTTTCCTCGAACATGTTTGCTTGGACCAGTCTATTGTGAAGCATTGAGTGTCCACCTGCAGGTGGTTTCGTCAATGCCTCTTCGAGTGGCCGCAGATACCATACTTTCAAAGGAGGTGTTGTCGAAGGCTCCTTCGATGTCTAGAAAAGTGCATAGTGCAATTTCTTTGTTTGCTAGATACTCTTCAAGCCTTGAAACAAGCTGATAAAGTGCTGTCTCGCATAATTTTCCTGTTAGAGAGGCATGTTGGTTTTGATGTAAAGGCCGTTCTACAACAGCGGTTTCCCTTATGTCTCTTCCCGGTACAATGAAAGATTGCTGAAGTTATAATGATACTACTTCCTATGCACCTATTAGTCTGTCTTAAATTCTAGGTAGGTGCTAGCTGAAAATCTGACCGAAAGGTTCCGCCAGAAACATACAATTGAACAAGTGCATTTAGTAGTTGACATACTGCAGGTCAGTATTCTTGAACGTCAGCCAGGCATTCGATATGGCTGGCACGATGATTTTCATAAATTGCAGGGGGCAATGCACATAAAATATTATTCAGAACATAGAGACTCCCAAGTAAAATATATATTAGAAGTAACTGAAAAACGTCCAATTCAATCCTCCTAGGAAATGAACCAATTCTGTATATGATGTTCAAAGCTGACCTTTCATCAAATGACACAATAATAACTTCAACTTCTGCAGATAATACGGCACTCAGCCTGCAAAACAGCTTGAATGGAATAGAACTTTGCAAAGAAATGGCATATTACCATAAATAAAAAATGGTCGGCATACATAATGTTCAACAAATGCCACAGCGAAACATCAACCGTTCCTATAAACGATAAACATATCACAAGAACAATGTAAAATATCTGAGTTTGCACTTGGATAAACACTCAACATTAACCATATTTATTTATTCAATATTACATCCTTATGCCCATTTACAGGTGTATATAATTATAAAACAATTGTTAATTGTAGTATTGCAACATATAATATAATATATGATATGTATAATTAAGGCAATGACCCTGACATTACATGACTAATTCTGCAAGACACTAGAAAGTTGAAATTTAAATTCAGATAAAGATCGAAAAAAGATATCGATACACTGCAATTGCCTCGAAAATAAATGATTTCACTCCATCATATTCAACAAATAATTGCCTGTGCGATAAATACGAATGTAGGAGCAACTGTATTTTGTAGAATATTCCAAACCGAGGTCATTTTTTCAGCAATTGTTTATGTGATACACGGTCAAAGGCCTTGCTGAAATCCGTGTATTTTACATCAACTTGATTTCTGCAGTCTAGAGCATTGGACACATACTGAGTGAGAGTACAGAGTTGTTGCTGCGCTACGAGAATCAACGAAACCATGTTGGAAATCGGAAAGAGGCGTCCGTACGTGATTATAGATTGAATCGAACAGGATTATTTCTATTAACTTAGAGATTATAGAAATTAAGGCGATCGGTCTATAATTTTCAACTTTCGAACGTTTTTCCGACTTGAATACGAGACAAATACGGGACACCTTCCAGAGTGCAGGAAAATTACATGTTTCCAAGATCAAGTTGAATATGATGGCTAATGGACGAATTCTGTGACAATTTTAGCTGGAATGCCATCAGGTCCACAAGTTAACTTGTTCTTAAGTTTCTATGCGGCACAAATTATTTGTTCCTCAGTTATTTCATTTACAATGAGAAATTGACTAGTTCTTGTGGAATTTGATTTTCAAGTAAGTAAATGTCATCATCATCGTCATCATCATTATCATTGTGCAAATACATTGACACTAGACTGGGGCGAGGAAATATTCTCCTCGTTGAAATTCATTTGGCCCGTCATTTTCGGATTACTCTATAAAAGCACTATATGCTAATGAAATGTCACGCTTTATTGTACGTCTGAGTTGTTTAGTACTTTCCAGGTATGATAGTAATTTGCATTTTTCATACATTTTCAAGAAATGATTTTTTGTTCCAATATTGCGGATGATTTTATTGTTATACCAACTTGGATATTTCTAAGATCTACATTTTTTAATGGAACAGATTCATCAATTTAGAAGACTGACAAAAGACTCACATGCACTATCTTCATCAGTGGAAGAACCTAATGTTTGCATCCAATCAATTTCGTTACGCAGGTGTGATAATTTTTCGGCGTTAATAAGATGAAAGTCGTTTAACATATGAAATAAAATTTTGTTTGTTACCAGTCTGGTTCGATATTTCCATTGAAAGAGCAGGATTATGGGGGTCGATTGGTACTAATGGATCACTCAATATCACTTCACAAGCAGATTCCGATGGTGAAATCACTAAATCGAGAAGTCTGTTGTTTCGATTCTTCACTCTGTTTGTTTGCACTGAATTACAGTATTGAAGGAAGTTGTTGAGCCGAGAAACAATATTTGACTGGGTGTTGGTGTCATAGAACTCTTGGAGCTCAGGGATATTGAAATCATCTATGATGATGGTCCTATCGGTGTTTTCAAAATTTTCCAGAAGCTCAAAGAGGTACATACTCGTTGAATCAGGAGGTACATACAATAACACCAAGTAAAAAAATTGATTATTATCGTACGATACTTTTCACATAGAGATTCAATTTTTTTAGCAGGACAGGTTAAGTCAACTAGTTCTGAGTGGTAACAATTATTATCAACTGCGAGGATTATTCCACCAGTCGAACGGTCTTCACGATAGCTAAGATAATTATCCGGAAAAAGTTCAGAATTGAACACTCCATCATGTAACCAACTTTCGGTGATAGCAAAGATCTTATGTTCATTTGCAAGGACATTTTGAGAGAATATGTGAGTATTACTGTTTAGCCCTCTACAATTTTGTTAGAAGGTTGGAATAATTTGTTTCGGCCTGCTGGATGGACTTATGCGTTTCTTTTAATAATAGATGGGAATCCATTTTTGTATTTAATCGCATATTCGCCTTCTCCTGCATCGTTGAGTTGATTCAATTCCTTACGTAGATTGAGGTAATGATCACGCTGCATTGCCGTCTGGTCAGGTCTGATGTATATTCCTTTGTACTTTTCAGTTGATTGCAGGTGTTTGCTATTCTTGACGAGTACAGGAACATCCAATTTGTTGGGCAGTGTGGAGTTAAGCTGGGCGAGATTTATCGGTAGAGAAACGGCCAAGTGTAATAACTTGGGAGCCACTTACATCCTGATCAGGTTTAATAACAGATACAGCGTCGAGAAAGAAGTCCTTCAAGCTGCTCACATCTTCTGAAATACCAAAAATCAATATATTGTTTTCATGCTGTCTCATTCCGTTTATTGCCTTCATAATATCCAGGGAGTTCCCAGGAGAATCCGTGTCTTCTTTCCCCAATGAGTCGATTTTATCTGTGAGTGTTTTCACATCTTTTTTATAATAATCTTTAATTAAAACCAATTCACTTACCGATTACCATTCTGCCAGCTCTTTCCAATCTTACTCGGCACTGTAAAAACACTATCGTTGACCAACAACATGGTTTCGTTAGTGGTAAGTCAACAGTCACAAATGTGTTACTTTATCAAAACGATATAGTTCTAGCTGTCGGAAACGGTCTTCAGGTCGATTCGGTCTATACTGACTTCAGTAAGGCCTTCGATAGAGTTAACCAGCAACTCGGCTTTCCTCTATAGCTCACAAATTGGTTTCGAAGTTATCCATCGAATAGGACTCAAAAAGTCAAAATCAAAAACCATAAATCGTTCCCACTCTTAGTAACCTCATTCATCAACGACATTGGTCTCGTTTTTCAGAAAAGAAAATAAATTTTTTTTCCGATTATTAAAAAAAACAGATTAAAAATACATATGACTGTGAGACGCTATACAAGCTGAACTCATTTCACTTCATTCTTGGTCTATTGAAAACGGAATGACACTGAATTTAGTCAAATGCTACTGTATACAGTTCGTGATTTCGGGGGGTTATTCGATATAAATTATCCTTCACGCAGTTTTCAGCAAAGCTTCCCAATTTTCTCATGAGAAATGCAAATAGTTTTTCCATTCATATCCTGAAATCTGTTTACACATCTCTCATACAACCAAATTCACAGTATACTTCATCGGTTTGGATGGAATCCATTTCACCAAGTACATATAAATAACATTGAGCAAGTTTCTGAGATATGTTGCTTTCGAAATGGGTCTGCAGTATGGAACCTATAACTATAAACAACTCTTGGGCGTGTTGAATATGTGTTCTCTCGAAAATCAGATCCCATAGTACTGTTCAAAGTACTAAATGGCGATA
Source organism: Gonioctena quinquepunctata (assembly GCA_018342105.1). Lineage (NCBI taxonomy): Eukaryota > Metazoa > Arthropoda > Insecta > Coleoptera > Chrysomelidae > Gonioctena > Gonioctena quinquepunctata. The sequence goes on from JAFIRS010000043.1 coordinate 1,215,763, forward strand.
TTTCCTGTTCACAGTTGCTACAACTGGTTGATTTTAAAACAATAAACGTTTTTACTCGTAATAATGTATAGTTTGCTATACCATTTCACTATTCCAATTACGGATATCATTGTCCTCTATCCAGATTAATGCGATAAAGTTATTAATTTAATAGCAATGGATTTTGTGTGACAGAATTGAATCTCAAATCTCTCAAAAAATAATTGCGAGCATTGCACATGTTGTTTCTCTAGTATTCTGTTAGTTTGTAGCGTTCAGTCTCTAATTGTTCAAATCTCTCTTATTATTGTCTTTTTTTTTCATGCCCTACTATCACCCTTAATTTAATTTACTCAATAAACTAGTTAAGGTTTCACAGTGTAGAATAGGGGTTTTCCCGTGTATTATATAAAAAAAATACAAGGCGACCCTCGTCTAGATTAAAGGAATTTAGTGGATCGCTACATGTTTTCATTGTGAACCCTAAAAAACTTTCATGCGGCTAGAGAAATATTTTCATTCGGTATCAAACAACTCATTTTATCTCGAGAGGAGTGGAAATTAAAACGAGTTATTCCAGTTTATTCAGCACCATCTCCTAATGAGATTATTCAGCACTCCACTGGATTAGCAGAGTCTGAAGTTTCTGTTTTCTGAACACTTGAGATTGGGCTTATACTAAAACGAGCTCACACCCAGTGGCTCGAAAAATATGCACAGAAACTCTTCAATTATCTTTGAAATTACTTGAAATTGGAATTAAGTTGGTGGATGCATCTATAATCATTCGATTCCCTACCTCCTTTTCATAATGGCAACGAATACCTTTAAACAAATTATAAATGAAAAACTTTGAATTGGTGGACAAGACAGAATGGATGCGTTTATTCAAATAAAGATGAATACCGTCAGTTAAAGATAATAGGATTTTGATGAGTTCGTTATGTGTTTTCAATGTCTCATTCGTTAATATTTTGCAACTACTACAATATAACTGGTCTCAATACAATGTTAATTGATGTCCAGCCATTCATATATAATTTCCTGGTGAAATTTAAGAATCCAGATAATCCTAATGAAATGCTAAAACCCTCTCACAAAAGCTGAGCATAATAATAATTAATATTGATTTCATTTGCATATACAAGAATATTAATTAGAGTAACAGAATCATGCAAAATGGAGCTGAAATCCAGCTTATGCCCGCAATTTTATCTGCGTGAGTTCGAGACGGTCATACTAATGTAGGTATACGGTTTTTTTTATTCGATACAAAAAAATTGCGAAATACAGTTTTGATAAATATGTCGCCACGCTTATATTCCTCGTACCTTAACATAAGTTTATTGAAAATAATCTATATAAGTGCAGATGGAATTTTGAGGAAATGTATTCCCCCAATTTTGTTATTCCTTGTAACTGATTTTAAAGGAAGAATCGGTTGAGAAGGTCATTATTTAGGGTTTCTCATTCATTTATACCTTCGACTTGTTGAGCAGAATGTTTTGATGTACCAATTCTCAAAATGCAAATTATTCAAGTTTTCTCCGAAACTGGTAAATCTGACGAACATATGTCATAAAATTTACAGTCACATGCTTTCCATTTCCTTCAAATACGTTTCCACCTCATTCATCTTTCGATGTCGAAAGAATTTTGAGGAGACTGTCAGATATTTGAGTTGCCTTGGTGGGAGTGTCAATAATTGCTGTAAATTGAAGGAGTCAATGATTTCTAAAAAAGTCATAGCGTTTTGACAATTCGAATGTAATTATTTTTTATTGATGTCACCCCCATAGATAAATCGATCAAAGGATATGTACTTATAGTGAATATTCAAATGCATTGGAGAAATCATTCAAATTGCTTTCAGTAGTCGATAAAGTGTCCCTATCAGCTATATTCGTTTGTGAAAATCGGATTGCACACAGAGATGTTCCAAGAATTCGTGGACTGAGATTCTTGAACTACAAATCATTTCCAAGATACATTTCCACACCAAAATCCCTTCAATTTTGGTGTATCCAGTATCATTGTAAATCGAAGATGGCCGCTGCCACAAAATGGCGGATTACATATTTTTTTACAACCCCTTCAATATGGATATCAAATGAAAGGACTTGACTAGTAGAATACAGAACACCATGAAAAAATTCCAAATCCAAGATGGCGTCCGAAACAAAATGGCGGAACATAGAGATTAAACAGTCAATACAATCCCCTCAACATGGATATCAAATGGAAGGGTTCGACTAGTAGCATACAGTACACCATGATGAAAAAATTCCAAATCCAAGATGGCGTCCGAAACAAAATGGCGGAACATAGAGATTAAACAGTCAATACAATCCCCTCAACATGGATATCAAATGGAAGGGCTTGACTAGTAGAAAAGAGTACACCGAAAAAAAATCAAAATCCAAGATGGCGTCCGAAACAAAATGCGGATCATAGAGTTTAGACAGTCAATACAACCCCCTCAATATGTATATCAAATGGAAGGGTACGACTAGTAGCATACAGTACACCATGAAAAAATTCCAAATCCAAGATGGCACCCGAAACGAAATGGGGATCACAGAGTTTAGACAGTCAATACATTGAAACTGAAATCTAGGTATCTAATCAAAACAAAGGACTTTGTCAATTTGGAATCGTGATTCAAGCATGAATCCCCCACCTAAGTCAAGATTCCGTATCGTGTCGAGGTCTGTGTGGAGTTAGGGTGGCTAAAAATGATACGTCGTTAGCGGCACACCACCGGAAAGTCTTTGGAAGGATTATGTATTGAGGAGTCAGATTGCAACAAACTGACAGGAAAGAAACCTTGTAATAATGAGGCTCTGAATGAACTGAATAGAATGAAAAATATTGAGTAACTAAATAAAAAGCTAAAAACTTGCAAATAAAATAGGTAAAAAAATGTTTTTAAGTTAAACGGTTTTATTGTGAAGAAACATAATAATGATGCAGATAATGTACTGAAAGCTGAAAAATAATTAGGTAGTTACCCGGTACCAGTCATCACACCACTGTCCTTATCAATATAGGGCATTGATCAGACTAAAATAAAATCGCGGGGCGTGTCGAATTTCTATCATCTACAGTCAACCACTCATATCATTATATGCTTCGGATACATCTTCTCAATAGACAACTTATGCAAAATGTGTGTGAAAGTAAATCCGTCACTATCATCGTGCGACATCACAGAACGATCATTTACATTGATTTGTTGAAAATATAAACAGGATGTTCATAAAATCTTCCATCTTTTGAGTTAGGGCCTTTTCAGAATATCTATCAGATGTAGTTCAATGTCCAGCGTGGCTTTAGCCGGGGAAGTTTTCTGTTAGACATTCACAAAAACTAACTTCATTTTAATCGTGGATTTTTCAATTCACAGGAAAATATTTCTATCAATATTCAATTGAGAATGTTTCCATTTTCAACATGAATACCCCACAAGAGGTTATCTTGACGATGGAAGATAGTGACTAAAATGTATCTTTCAGTCGCAGATGATTCCACATCTGATTTTATGAACATCCTGTTTATTGATTTGTTGAAAATATAAACAGGATGTTCATAAAATCAGATGTGGAATCATTTGCGACTGAAAGATAAATTTTAGTCACTATCTTCCATCGTCAAGATAACCTCTTGTGGGGTATTCATGTTGAAAATGGAAACATTCTCAATTGAATATTGATAGAAATATTTTTTTGTGAATTGAAAAATCCACGATTAAAATGAAGTTATTTTTTGGAACGTCTAACAGAAAACAACTACTTCCCCGGCTAAAGCCACGCTGGACATTGAACGAATTATAGATATTCTGAAAAAATATTTCTATCAATATTCAATTGAGAATGTTTCCCTTTTCAATCCTGTTTATATTTTCAACAAATCAATCTATCATACCCCATGACAGGTTTTGATGTCAAAAAACACTAATTTCAAAGTGTCTCTCCAAAAGAAATGATTCTAACTTTTTCCATCTTTGCAAAGTGAGATTTGCTTCTTGAAAATGTGTTTTCCATTTCTTCCGGTCTTCCTGATGATCGTGGAAGCGTGAAATAGATTTTCGTCGACAAAAATGTATTGAAGACCTAGTGAATGCAATGTCTCTCCTGCGTCAATGTTACGAATGATTTCTGGTGAGTACTTCCTTTTGGAAAACATTCTTCTTTGCCTCATTCATCTCCATGAGTTCTTAATTAAGACTGGAATAGAAAATCAAATAACTATCTGAATGAAAATGCAAATTTTCAATTTCAGATTTTTTCTTTTTAGGGCTTCTTCAGAATATCTATCAGATGTAGTTCAATGTCCAGCGTGGCTTTAGCCGGGGAAGTAGTTGTTTTCTGTTAGACATTCACAAAAACTAACTTCATTTTAATCGTGGATTTTTCAATTCACAGAAAAATCTTTTTATCAATATTCAATTGAGAATGTTTCCCATTTCAACGATCATTTACATATTTACTCGGGTTACGCTACGCCCCACGATTTTATTTCAGTGTGATGAGGAGAGTGGTTTGATGACTGGTACCTGGTACCTACATAGGTATTTCTTAGTTTTAAGTACATTATCTGCATCATTATTATGTTTCTTTACAATAAAACCGTTTGACTTGAAAAATTGTTTTACTATATATATATATATATATATATATATATATACATATATATATATATATATATATATATATATATATATATATATATATATATATATATATATATATATATATATATATATATATATATATATATATAATATTATATATATATATATATATATATTATATATATATATATATATATATATATATATATATATAATATATAATTCTACTGTACGTGTGTGTCACTGGATGATTTTTTTTTTGTATGCGTTCGGGTGGCGCCCTGGATGGTTTAGATTCACAAATCAGCCCGGCAGATGGCGCTGCAGTCGGTATCATAAACGGCTGGACCGATTTGAATGAATTTTTTTGTATGTGTTTGGGTGGCGCCCTGGATGGTTTAGATTCACAAATCATCCCTCTAAATGTTAAGGGTGGTCCACCCATAAATTTTTTGTTTTCATTTTTTATTTTTCTATGATACAGCATTCAAAAATACATACAACCCTGAATTTTTACCCTTCTACGATCAACCTCTATTTTTTTTGGAAGATTTTTATTTTGTCATGACTTAGAATGAAAAAATTCATATTAGTCTCAATTTTCACCCTTCTACGATCAACCCCTATTTTTAATTTTTTTGTATTTTATAGAAAAAACGGGATAACAGGAAAACGGGATAACGGGAATAACGGGATTACGAAAAACGGGAAAACGGGATGACAGGATGGGGGGTGAACGGAATAACTGGATAACGGGAAAAAGAAAAAATGGGATAACAGGAAAACGGGATAACGGGATAGCGGATAATTGGATAACGGAAGGGAGGGTGACGAAAAAACGGGAAAACGGGATGACAGGATAAGGGAATAACGGGGAAATGAAATAATGGGAGAATAAAAACGGGATGACAGGAAAACGGGATAACGGGATAACGGAAATGACAGGATAACGAAAAAACGGGATGACAGGATAAGGGGATAAGGGGAAAACGGGATGAAGAAAAAATGGGATAACAGGAAAATGGGAGAACGGGATAATGGGATAACGGGAATAACGGGATAACGGGATGACAGGATAAGGGGATAACGGGATAAAGAAAAAAAGGGGTAACAGGAAAATGGGATAATGGGATAACGGGAGAACGAGATAACGGGACAACAGGAAGCGGAAGGAGTCAAAAGCATAATCTAGATGGAACAACATAAAGGAGAACATAGAAAAAAAGAAATTCTACGCGGACGAGAATTTTCGGGACAAACATTTTGGGGAACATAGAAATTTGGACAGGACAACGTCTGTCGGGTCCGTTAGTTTCATATATTCATTGAGATACTGTTGCAATAGAAGTATTTGAAATGGCCAAACAAGGACCTTGTATTCAAAAATCTATTTCTCAAATTTACTATACAAAAGGATGAAAAATATGAATTGTTATTCACGATAAAGATGTGCTCGGCTATTATACATAATTTCAGTAATCATACCACTTGGACTCCTCGTTGGACCCTTCATAATAACAAATCGAGATTAATTGTGAATTCCCTGTGCAATATATTCATGATTATTGACCAAATCAATGCCAATGAATCAATAAATAGATATTTGATTGCGTTATATGGAATTTTCAGCAGATCATGGAGTGGAAACAGTTTGCCTCGACGAACGTTGGACTACGTCTGATGGATAATCGTGCAAAGCCTCTCAATACGAGTTTACTTTGTAAATGCTTGCTCTGAAGCAGATACATTCCAAGCAATCCAATTCGGGTCGGCCACGTGTATACCGGTTTAGGGGTTTTCACCCCTCATCAGTACAGGGTAGGTCATAAAGACAACAAATTATTATGTAATAGATTGATCTAAAGATATCTACTCCACGGGTGGTCGATCTGAATTGGATTGTTTGAAATGTATCTGCTTCACAACAAGCATATGCAAAGTAACCTTGTATTGAGAGGTTTTGCACGATTATTCATCAGATGTAATCCAACGTCCGTCGAGGCATTAGTCAGGAAAATAGGTGTTGTCTGATGGATATTCGACCCACTCTACTAACCTCCTATAGTAGGATTCCCTGATTTAATCAGGACATTTCTGGGAACATGCAGAAACCCACTGGACTATGTGTTACATATTTCTGATTCCATCTTTGGGGAGTCTATATGGGTTTCGTGCTGAATCTGAGGTGGTGCTACCAGGCGGACTTTTCCACTTGATAGTTATTGCCTCAGACTGGGCCGTGAAGTCCAAGGCATTAGATAGATATATTCGCAGATAATTTTAAATGCGTGTTAAATGTGTTCATCTATAACCCACTCGAGGTGGTAGAAAGACCATCCGTATTATTCTTATGAATGCAGTAACCCCAGATAATATTATCAAAGCAAGTCATACACTGAAAAATTAATTCACCGCTGGCGTGGACTAAGTTTCCTGTTTTTTAACTAAAGATTGCATTCTAGTATGCTAATACCAATTGTTCTCGTTTTTATTCACCTTAATTATATCGATTCCCAGGTTTCTCGACATTTGAAAGACTACTAGATTATTTTCAGTACAGATAATTGATCTGAGTTTTATGGAAAACAATAGATCTATTTTAGTTTTCCAAACTGTTCGAAATTATAATTTATTCAATAATCAGTATTGATGACCAAACGCTCTTTTTCAACCAATTTAGTGTGATTATATCAACAACTCAGTGAAACTCTAAATATGCATTGTAAAATTGACATAATCTACAGAGACTTCCAATTAACAGAAAAATATTTCTAATCAATATTCAATTGAGAATGTTTCCCTTTTCATCTTTCAGGAAGCTTAGGACCAAATTGATCATCGTATTCTTCTTCTCCACCCTTTTCGTAATCTATCATTATGTTTGCAGACGATGCTTCTTTGGTTAAACCCAACAGTAACATCTCCAGACTAAATAATATCACATCGAGGATGCGGAGAATAAAGCCGAAATGTGGTACAACGCCAATAAGCTCAAACTAAACAGAGATAAAACGCAACATCTCACGATATCCACTAATACCCAGATTGCCAGAGGAAAATCCGTGAAGATACTGGGTATAATTTTAGGTGACAAACCGAACTGGTCAGCACACGTAAAACAAATCGGCTCAAAACTATTTAGTTATACTTTTCTACTACGACAGTCCTGATTATAAACAAGGAAATTCCAGCTAAATGAAGTCTAAAATTAGCTAAATCTACAGATGATCCTCTATGGGCAATACTAGCAGATGATCCTCTATGGGCAATATTACTGCTTTCTGCATTCCCATTCAACGTACGGAGTCATCCTTTGAGGGAATGCAAGTACTTCCAAAACAAATTCGAACTAAGAAAAAATGATTACTGCAAACCATTGTTTATCAAATATGGAATAATTTCCTTATCGTGTTTGTTCATATACTACTCGCTGATTGGCATTCACAGACATGAGAATAATTTCATCTGTCTGGTCTGAGTCTAATAATTACAACACCTGTTCATCTTATCTCCTAAAAACAGTAATTTCGACTTTCTCAATAGAAAAATTACTCCCCACCTCTGACACTCTACAATAAATGACCGGAGAGTATAAGTCACCTACCAATTAGTAACTTAAAAAAAACTAAAACGTTACCTTTTCAAACGCTGTCTTTATTCGGTGGAAGAATTTGCTAGTTCTACCATGGATATATAATACATCGTACCTTGATATGCAGGACTCATTTATCGAGTATTTACACCATTTCCAATATTTTATATCTTTAATTCTTTTTTTGTAGCAGACTTTCTGTATCCTCTTATTTATAGTTAGTGTAGTGTTTATGTGAATCTATGGTTTAAGCGTTAGTCTTGTACCCACTGTTTCCACTCGACGCTGATACGACTCCCACAGCCTGTGTTAAAATTTTCAAGGCCCCAAGAGTGGTTTCTGATCCCACTATGAAAGGTAAGTCTGCCGTGATCTTAACTCTTACAAAATTTCATTAACTTCTAAGGGTTGGTAAAACAACTAAGAAAGTAGTTGAAAACACTTTTTCCAACACGCACGATTTTAGACATTGATTTTATTGATCAGTCCTTTTTTATGTGCAATGAGCTGACTTCTGGACTTCCACAAATGTTTTTTCTCATAACGCAGTCAAATAATTATCTATCTGTCTATCATCACATCAGAAACAGAACCTACGTTGAATTCGATCATTTAAAATCAGCGTATTTTTTACCAACATCGAGCGATCCACAAGTGTCTAATGTAGGACCCCTTCTGTTTTTGTATTCAAAAATTATATTTCAGCCTCTTTGATTGTGATAGGTTTGTATACGAAGATGATTTTTTTTTTCCATCATCAACCCACTGTTTTCTTCTACAATTAGTAGATTCAATTACCTCTTGGTGCCGCACTAATAATCCCAATCTCGACTATCGACTTCTGTCGTTCATGATAATAAAATTGATGATACCGTCATGGAAAAAAAAGAATTCAAATATCTTAATATTCTTCATGGCAACAAATAAACTTTAATTTCTCACACATATCAAATAACTGATCCACGACCCTGAATCGAGTCCAGCTATCATTTTCCAGAGATGTCAAATTTTGGGCGTTGAAATAGTCCAGGAACCATCATGGAGCAGTCACATCAACAACATTATTTTCAAGGCTATAGCAGTAACCTGGACGTGGCGCAGAGTGTTTGGAAAGACATAGGTCTTAAGTTCGAAGATAATATAATTATCGAACAATTATCCTCACCTATGCCTGGTTAATATGATAGACAAAAACCCAACAATACTCAACAAATGAAGCTGCAAAAAGTGCAGCGGGATTCTGGCAATTACAGGAGCAATATTCACATGTCTCACTAGTGCACCACTAGAGGTACTACTGACCCTTCCACCACTGTATCTGTGCGTAATGGAAGAAGTAGCAATCAGTGCCTCCAAACTCCACCAGACATCAAATTCAAGAGCTGGAAATCTGAGTGGACATCTGAAGATTCTGGAAAATATTTCACTAATCCAGTTACAAACCATCAGACCTTAAGCCAGCTAGGTATGATTTCGAAGTGCATAACAAAGAGGTCATGAACAATCATCAAATATGCACAACTAGGAAGGGAGGCAACAGGCTAAGCCCCAACAATCTATCAAGCAGGAATTCATGCTATGGAAATATATATATATATATCTATATATATATATATATATATATATATATATATATATATTGGCAGACAGCCAAGTAGCACTAAAAGCTCTGAAGTCACACACTTGTGAGTCTAGACGACTTGGGACTGCAAATTATCCCTGAGACAACTGGCTGCGAAAATTCGTGTCACCCTTATGTGAGTGCCAGGTTACAAGGTTAGCAAAGGCAACAAGGAAGCAGACGATCTTGTCAGAGACGCGAATGCTCAATTTTCTGGCCCAGATCCCTCCTGTGGTCTGTGGCCCACATTAAGGAAGAGTTTTGACGCTGGAAAGCTGAACAAATCACAACACACAGCAATGCGGTTCCAGGACAAAGCTGAGCGAAAATAATTTTGATTTTGCCAAAGAAAGCTAAACAGTTCCTTGAGTTGGACAAGAAAATACCTTAAACTGGTAACGGAACTACTCACCGGACATTGTCCTCTGAATTACCACCCCAAGAAAATGGATAGACATATATATATATATATATATATATATATATATATATATATATATATATATATATATATATATATATATATATATATATATATATATATATATATATATATATATATAGACAGTTGAATGTACCGTTACTGCAGAAAATTCGCTTAGAGACCTGCTTTGCGATTGCCAAGCGTAGTACTGCGAAAGGATCGAGTTCCTTGAAGGGGTTTCACTAACACCTTTAGATATCAGGAACTCAGCTCCCAGAAAACTAACCCCTTACGCAGGGAGTCTTGGAATCCTAGGTCTTGAAAAGATTAAGGGTAATGGACAAAAGGCCTAATAGGTCGAGAAGCTGGGAGGATGCAGAGCTCTAACGGCCCTCTACAATCTATAGTCTCTCTACCAAATAACTACCTCAGCATCAAAGTTAATGTCTCAAACATTTACATGGAATATATATATATATATATATATATATATATATATATATATTCACCATAGAAATCAGGTGAGGTTAGGTTATCACAGATATAACATTCTTTACAAAAACAATTTTTTTTTAAAGTGTCACAATATGATGCTTGATCTGTTTTTCACACACAATGTAAAAGCTGAAGTGGCCATAGCCATATATAAGCAGTTTCAAATGTTTGAAAAAATATATTTTATGATACTTTCCATTTTGATTCAAAAATGGAAACTACCAAGCACTGAATTACAACTTGAATAATATATATTGCTACATTTCACTACATGGTGCTCGAAGGAACATAAATTCAGCAGTTGATAGTTTCGAAGTGATAGCTATGGACATCAAAAACGATATTCGTCCTAAACGATGGAAGACACCTAATCTCCAGAGATCGTACACGAATGAGGCTGAAAACATTGTGAAACATTGAGTCGTAAATGTTATGAGGACGACTTGAAAAAGTCTGAGGAGTCTATTCCCAATAATATAAAATTCTTCTGGAGTTTTATGAATAGTAAACGTTATGATCATGGATTTTCACAACATATGTACCTTTATGACAATAACTGCGGTGATCCAGAAAAGATTGTTCAACTATTTACTCATTTCAAAACTGTTCAGAAATCTTATATTGTGGAAAGTGTTTCGGAATATTCCTTTGAGGACACTGTAGATTAAAATAACTGTTATATCACTCTAGAATCAGTAAACTCAGTTCATTGGATATAAATAAGGGACCTGATTCTAATTATATTGATCCGTGATTATTTTACAAAAATGTAGATATTCCCTTATATATATATATATATATATATATATATTATATTGTTATGGTGGGATTGATTTTGAGTTTATATATTTCTCTTTATTTTAGATTTGTTTCAAATATTTTATGAATGAATCCCTATCATAACAAAATGAAAACTCCGGCTATGTTGTCTTACCCTTTTTCAAACCTCTTTTTACCTTATCCCAGCTCAATCAGTACGCCTATGAACAAAGAGTCACCTCTCTTTTGACTAGCAGGTTCAGTAATGCCAACTTGTTGAACGGCTTGATATCAAATATGCTGTTTAGTGGGGAAAAAGTGTGGTTAGATGTTCAAAGATGAAACACATATTGCAGAAAATGATCAAATGGTTGTTTTATTGAGATAGAACCTTAAAAACTGTCCTACCCTGCGAAAATTACCCTATGGACTAAAAGAAAAACAAAAATGTGATATAGTGTAATTTGTTATGAGTGATTGATATTAGTTGAAAGGAAATTTGAAAGTTATAATCAGTTCTTTAGCATCGAAAATTGTTGAATTGTTCAATCAAATGTGACACAGTGAATCAGATACTCAGTGTTAGTTAATAAAACTGAAGCGTTGCACTTTAGAGAGTTCTGCCAATAGAATACCTGTTATTCTTCTTTTGTGATGTTTCCCAGCCTCATGGAAATACTTGTGTCGTTGGAACAGCTTCCTTGCATCCAAAACAAATTTTCGTTCCTGTGACTGGTTTTTGCAGGATTTCTTGTTCTGTCAATAGGTGAGTGGAATTTTATAATATATTACTTCTCCCGTTGTGTCTTAATCAAATTGCTTCGGAATGGTTTTTATTTTCCTTGAAATTCACTATTATTTCTCTTCCGAAAATTTGTACGTGATTGCCTTCTTTTTAAATTTTTTTGTTACTTCTTCCCATGGCAACACACACATTTGATCTTTTTCATAGATTTTAGAATTTCTTGCTACTTTCTACATCATTATTTGTCATTCTAATCAATTTTAATGATTTTATTAATGAAATCTAATCCTTATATACTATGTACAAATTCGTATAAAATTTATTTTTGACAATTTTCTGCTTTCATATTTTTATATTTCATCACTTTTCCCTCACAATTTTCTCGACATCTCATTGGTGGGTTTCCTGTTGATAAGATTTATCATACAGGATGTTCCAAATTTATATATCGATTGATCTACTTGTAATACAATGTTTTATCATAAACTTCCCTTTTCAAATAATTCAATTGTGCATTTTCCTTGGATGTATTGTTGGTCAGATACTTTTGACAAAAGAAATACTTCAGGACCGACCTTTTTGATACATATGCATCCACTAGAGCATAGTATAGATTCTAGAATAGTAAAAAGTGAAGAAAAATTGCAAAACAAACATAGCATTAACCACGATAACTGAAATACCTAATAATAATAATTATAAGTTTAATTGTTTTATAATATTTCCTAACATAACAATATATATATATATATATATATATATATTCTTCATGGTCTCAGGAGCTTTTCAATCACAAATTTGTTAGTATTTCCCCAACAAGTGTTGCATTCCTGGAGGATCCTCAGCAAATTGATTCAGCATTGAAAAACTGCCAATTCCCAATGTTGGCGAATGAACTAAAACTGTATTTAAATATCAACTCTCTGGAAAATTTTCACAAAATCATATTGACCTTAATATATATAAATGTATGATAATGATGTTCCACAAAATATAATATTCCTGGATGAGGGATCTGGGAGTTATTCTGGATAGTGGAATTGATTTTCATTTGCATTATGACAACATAATCAATAAACTATTGAAAACACTGGATTCAATTTCTAGAGTGAGTCATGACTTATTACACTCTACACTAAATTCGAATCCACAATTCAGTGGGTATAAACAATGATCGTTGCGTGATACGCAAGTGCTTTGCAAAACCTGCTGATCTATTGGTCGATCGGCTATAAAACCCTCGAAGCAGCCACACTGTGTTTCTACCAGGGTAGTATTCAGTACAAGAACAGATCTCGTTATTGTTACCGATTTCTTATTATTCAATGGTATCGTGTTTGTAAATTGTGTAGTCTTTGATATATACGTTTCTCAATTTGTTTTACAACTGTGACTGAGAGCAATAGTTCGATTATTTTGTTAATATATGAACATTTTCAAACGATGGATGTAATGTCAAGTTCCTGCAGAAAATGAACTAAAAAATCAACTTCGATATTAATACGAGATAAATTATTTGGATTATTTATGAAGAGAATTAGGAATCGATGACCTTATATGTTGCAAATAAAGTAGGTGTGTGTTTATAATATGTTGAGAGAATATAAAAAAGGTGGTGAACGAAGATACAGAATCACCAGATTTCAATATAACAACGTTTTATGAACTATTGAAATAACCGAAGTCTAAATATCAACTTCGCGGAGGGAATGGTTTATAATTGAAAAAGGGCGAAGAGATAATTGTCAAGAACAACTGAATCTTACCGAAAAGATATAGAAAAATTAATTATACCGACAAGACTTGGATTAATGCAGGGCACATCAAATCTAAAATGTGGGTGGACCATTCACTTGTGTCATCAAGAATAGCATTTATCGATGGCCTTTCAACCGGATTGAAAAATCCCTCGGGTAAGTACCCAGTATTTTCAGCAGCCAATTCGGATACTTATTCATAATTGCATTGATTTCTATGTAAAATAAAATTGTTCTGAGATTGCCACCGTACCATTGCGAGATCGATCCAATTGAACTCATTTGGGATGATATTTAGAATTGTGTAGCAGAGAGAAATACCTCAATCAAGTTTGCAGGCATGAAAACTACTTTTAATGAAACAATTCCGACTATTACTCTGGGTGTAGTGAAAAAATATATTTGCGATGTAAAAGACAAAGTAGCAACAGAAATGTGGGATTTGGATAAAAGAATGGAGACCCAGTTAGAGCCCGTTTCAATTGATGTTGGGAACAGCAACACCTCAAGCTCAGAAACTGAATCGGAATGAAATAGTTCCTGTAATAAAGTTTTACTCTTCATACCATAATTCCCCCATTGAATTAACGCGTTATGTATTATTTTTTGCTTTGAGTGAATTCATTCTCTATTTTCAAATGTCTCGATAAACTATCAATCCCTTTACAAGTATTCAATGCGGCCCTGTACCATGTACCATGGTAGTGTTCACGTGCTATGATCATGTATTTGTTTTGAGCTCCTGAATTGTAAATTCGAATTGACTTCAGTTCACCTCATTTTGGAATATACATCTATCGTCTGGTCACACCTTCACGAATCTCTCACAATACTGACTCAGTCCGAAACGAATTCCCCAAAAAAAATTACGCCCAGAGACCATTCCCTAACTGATTTAAGAATGTTGTTTGATATAAATGAACTCAGAACTCGCCGCGTGCATGCAGAACAAATATTTTTGTTCAAGATTCTACATTTTCCCGTAACCTATCCAATCTTACTTTTCGCACTTTGACTCTCCGTACCTTTCAGAAATACTTGCTCTAATAATACATTTACCTTTGCTGAGAACTTTGATAGATATACCTACTACAAGGACCATACATGATGCAGAGAAAATTTATATAGATTTCTTCAACACCAGTTTTCCACATAATTTCAAATGTTTATTGTGGCAACTATCAAGAAAACTGATTTCCCCCCTACTGTTTTTGCTTATTATTCGGATTGTGATTTTTTTAATATGAAAATATATCAGTGCTTAGACCTTTTCATCCTCAATTAAATTCAAACGTTCAATATATTGTTAAGTTTAGTTGTAGTTGTTACAGTGATAAGATTCAATTTTCATTATGTAAAAATATACGTCAAGAGAGTTATCCATTAATTTAAAAAAATAGACACTGTTCGTCTCACAATTAGGCTGTTGCGATCTCTGAACTGTCACCTATGATAAAAACAGAAGAACAAATGACTTCGGATTTTAGCAACCGTCATAATCATTGCTTCAATGCATATATAGTTGAGAGTGTCTCATACAACGACATTTATGAGAATTGAGAGATTCAAGGAATACAACAGCCATCCGTATAACAACAATGTTTCTATCTATGAACATTGTATATACCGATACTTCGGTAACTATCAAAATGAAATTATACGCTTTTCCTAGATTTTATTATCAGTCCACAAACTTTAATGACTCGATCCTGGGATATATCACTTACTCGCGTCATTAGAACTATTCTGCTTCTCAGAGAAATATCACGTTCTATGGTAGTTATTTCATGAAATAGATATCGCACAAGAGTTTCCGTAAGAAGTTCACCAAACATAGTAAATGAGCCTGACGACTTTATTATTTCTAGACAGAGTGGTAGGGAGATTACGACAAGAGCTGATAAACATTCAAAAATAATTACGCTCCCCCTTTGAGGCAATTAAATAGAATATCCCCCCTTTTATGACTGCTTATCATTTTTGTAACCCAAAAATATAGTTGAAGGAAATATTTATCCACACACTGAAATATGGTGCCTCTTCTTACACTAGGTTGGTCGTTTTGTCTCAGCAATTTTTATGTTAGTTTGCCTTACTTCCCTACTTTTACAATTTTTTGTATTTTGTCAGGTTGTACTCCCATCTACAAGATGACGTCATTATTTTTCTTTCATATCAATTGAGCAAATTTTCATTGATTTTTGGGTAATTTACGTTAGATATCGCCTACAATTGATAAAGTATGTTATAAAGAATACGTTAAGCTTCATTGTACAATTGTCATGGTATGTTTGAGGGTTGGTCTTTTGCAGATTCGAAGACTAAGGATGAGCATATTATATACTTGAAACATGTTTCAACCAAAAATTAAATTGTGGAGTTTTTCCTTCTGCCATACGTATTCTCCATTTGCTCCTTTTGCCATTTAAGACCTCATTATCAACGAATATATCTCGAGTGTACGCTTCCAGGTTCCAATCAGAGAATAATACCCCTTCACAAAAAGTTCAAGAAATATTCTATGAAATACCCAGCACTTGTGACATTACTCTCAAAAAAAAAACCCAGAATGGTGCCGATCACTATATATATTTACATACGTTTGTGCTGCTCAAGTTTCAATAACATTTTATGTTGGCCCTACTCATACTTTCAGACCCTCTTCAAGTATATGAATGTTCATGAAATATATACAAAGCCATCTCGGTCCCAACTTGATAGTATCTGAGCTATAACCCAGGGTAGTTTATGTCGTGGTTACAATACACGCTATCTTGCGGGACAACAGGTGATTGCAGTAAACGATGGAATAGGCAACAACTTTTCATCAGTATCGAAGGGTCCAGAATATGTTATACGGAGAAACGGGTCATCGATCGTAGGTTTTATATATTGGCTCTGATATGTCCAAGAGTGTGGATATTCTAGATAATATTTTTACAAATTCATTCATCCATGTCCAGTGATGTTGTATGCCTGTCCAATACCCAACAACAAAAATTGGAAAGAATTCATAAGTAACAAATTGATAAGTTGAAATTGAATTCTCAACAAAATAAACAGATCAAAAAGTATTTTTTTTTTTTGTTAAAAAATGAAACATTCTCAATTGAATAGATTTTTTTCTGAAAATTGAAAAATCCACGATAGAAATGAAGTTATTTTATTTTTTCAATATAACCTCCAATTTTTATATGTTTTGAGAGTCTGAGTTTCCATGTCGTGAAATGAGATGGACCATACATAGCACTGTACCATCCTGTATATTATTTGATCAAAGGACAGGTTCTGACTGCAAATAAGGTTTCTAGATCTCGTAAAGCCAGTCTCACTTGTAAGCTATTCTACTATTCCTTGTTGTGGGTTCCATTGCTCACTTACCATCTGGCTGACTCTTGCTATTTGATTCAAATATAGGTTTTGGACAGTTCTGATATCCTTCATATATTGGTATGTTGAAGTAGTTTCAATAGTATGTCCTGTGGCAATCCCCTCCTTGTTATCTATTCATCCTTTTATTAGTCCAAACTATTTTGAACTAAGGTATAACCAAATTACAGCCTCACCAGTTCCTGGTACAGTTAAAAGCCAAATTGCGTTTCTCCGCTAAGTTCTTCCAACTTCTTGAACATTCCAGAGTGTAATATATCTAAGCAAAAATATTTTAGCAGAGGGCTTATTGAAGTAATTAGGCAATCGTTACTCTTCACAGCATCAGTGGAGCTTTATAAATGTTAGCTGCGTCCAATTATAAGGAATGTGATCAGTATCGTAAATACGGTTGAATAATGTACCAACAAATCAACATTATTTTCATCCAGTAATTTCATTGCTTCTGTGTTAATTTTATCTGGCCCTAACTCTCATCGTTGCTACCCTAATTGCATACATTTCTTTGCTTATGGAATAAGTGGTTCAGACAGGTTCTCAGTTGGAAGCGTACCATCTGGTAGGAATGGTCTTTAACCATGAAGAAATTACTAGCTTTTGTTTTCCAAATCTTAGAGCGTTTGATAAATGTTATTATTGGGGTTTTTGAAAGAGAAAAATTGACCTGATATCGAATATCTGCATCGATTATAATGGTTTCAATTTTTTTTTCTAACGCGCCTTCCAAACTAATTATACCGTAACTCAACAATGAGTTCACAGTAGTCTATCTAAGGACATGAGCTGACGACATTGAAAAACTCACACAGAATTGATCTAATTTTAATTTTCATTTCTTCCACGTGAATTCCGAGTTACTTTTCTCTGAAGGATAAATATACGTTGAGTACACTCATTTGGATATGTTCATAATTTCATATTCAAATATATTATGGAAAGAATTGGAACGAGTACTGTTCCTTATGGTACACCACAGATAATATTATCACTAGTACTCAACATTCCGTTTAATTTGACTTTTTGTTTTCGTTCTTCAAGAAAATGTGATCCAATACCACTCCCGTACGCCCAAGTGATCAAGACCAAGGTTTGCAAGTGTACTATCCGATATGTAATTAGATGTGTGTTTGATAACTCCATTTTCTTTCAGGTGACGAGTTATTTTTCAAGTTTATATGATGTTCCTTACTCCCCTATAATTGCGGGTTCCAAATAAATTGAATTGAAATAATATTTCTATTCGAGCTCATTTTGATGTTCAATTTTTATTTTCGTTTCCAATTTCAGATCTACTTCAGAGGAAAAAACAGTTTCGAAACAGTTGAGGTACAGTTTCCCATGATTGGTTATCTTGTAAAGTCATTCTCATTGAGTGAAAATAGTTCAGAGGATTCATTTCTGCGTGTTTTTTAACCTAGTCGACCCGTATATTTTTTTTCCATCATTTTTTTTTATGTATGATCACGCATAACTTTTTACTGAGGCGTCCGTTTCCGATAATTCTTCCTTCAGTAGATAGGGTGTACTTTGAAGGTGGTCCCATTTGAATTTAAATGATGAAATCCACCCCTAAGGGTGGCAACATGAAGGATATTGATCACTCACCCTCTGAATTCTGGTCCGTTAACCGATTCTATCAGGCATAACTTTGTACTGGGTTCTTCGATTTGGATTATTCTTTTTTTAATAGATAGGGTATATCTTATATTTAGATTTCGAATGGAATTATATACCCTCACGGGTAGAAAAATAGGGGATAATTAATTTTTCACTTATGAACATTGGCACACACATACGTAGTTGACAATGACAGATCGCTACTGACATTATTTCTGTTCCACATCCGTCAAAACCATTATATTCTATGGGAGGATGGAATGATATACAAAGTCATGAAATAAACTAACCAGAACAACAAAAATAATGTATATTACAACAAATAGTAAAAGTAGATAATCATATTATTTAACTGGTAATAGTTGAAGTAAGGTGGGTAAGTAAGTATTTTGGAAGTAATAAAAAAACAAGTAAGTAGTAATTAGTATATTTCAGCCATAAAAAATTGAAAAATAAAAACTTTTTAACAAAAAATTAAACCGTCGAAATACGGAACTGAAAAGTAAAAAATAAAATAAACCTTCTTAGTCTTAGTAACTAAGCTCCTAAGCTAATGTAAGTAACTAATTTTGAGTCGGCGCCAAACAAACAATCAACGAACATCATTAAATTACTTCAAAAAAATTATCAGAATGTCACCGCGCAACTCGATGCCATCATTTTACGCCTTACCTAATTCATTTGCTTGTTTGTTTGGCGCCGACTCAAAATTAGTTACTTACATTAGTTTAGGAGCTTAGTTACTGAGACTAAGAAGGTTTATTTTATTTTCTACTTTTCAGTTCCGTATTTCGTCGGTTTAATTTTTTATGTTGACAATATAATTTGGTAATGATAATTTAATGATAATTTCACCTCTCATTTGCAGGATGATGATTGTATGATCACTCCGGTATCTTTATTTCTTTTCTTCTAGAAAAATGATCATAGCTTGAGTCAAAAACCTTAGCTATTCGTGCTTGAATGCATATGCTGCGGTAAGTGGTGAGGTTGTCAATGTTGCCTTACTTTCATGAATGGAAATGGTCCTAATCCAATCTTTTAATATGTTTGAATACTACCTTCAATATATTATGAAATGCTATCGAACCCTATTTTGTTTCATTTTTGCGGGGTGTAACGGGTGTTAGGAATAGTGTAACGGATGCAATATTATCCAACTGAACATTTTTACAAGCTTTTATTTAACTTGCTTCGTTCGTATGTTATTCTTTCCGGTTCAAAATTTGTAATTCATTTTTGGAGCACTTGCCGACATCCAATGGAGCTGAAATTTTGCAGGTGATCATAATTCCAGTGACAATGCATTATGAAATTTTTGTCAGGAAAAAAAACAAAATGGCGGCTCCAATATGGCGGACGAGTTTTGTGATTATGGTACGATTCGATTCAAAATTGGTATGTGGGGGTTTTCGGGGACGGAAGATTATGAATTTATTGTCAAAATTTATAAATTCAAGATAGCGGCTCCAAAATAGCAGAGGAGTTTTGTGATTATGGTCCGATTCTATTAAAAATTTGTATGTAGGGTTTTTCGGGGTAGGAGATTATGAATTTATTGTCAAAATTTATAAATTCAAGATAGCGGCTCCAAAATAGCAGAGGAGTTTTGTAATTATGGTACGATAATATTAAAAATATGTATGTAGGGTTCTTCCGGGTAGGAGATTATGAATTTTTAATCAAATTTAACAAATTCAAGATGGCGGACGAGTTTTGTAACATTATTGATTTTAATTTAAAATTCATAAATTGAAGATGGCAACTCCAAGATGGTGGATGAGTTAATCTTTAGATGGTCTCCTCATTGAAGGACTAGATAGCTCTGAACTTACAGGAAAAAAAGGCCTCATAATAACAATGCCTCAACAAAAATACATAAATTAAGGCGGACTTAACTACAAAAGAGCACAAAATAATATAATTAATAAAAAACCTTTTTAAATGCACTAAAAAGTAAAAAATAATTGCTTTGGATGTGTGACGTAGGTTATTCCGTGAGTTTTAGATGCTAAAGCTTGTCGCCAAAATTTACAGATCGAATAAAAAAGCGACAAGCTTTTGAATCTATATCTCACGGAATAACCTACGTCACACATACAAAGCAATTATATTTTACTTTTTAGGGCAGTTGAATAAAAGCTTGTCTTCAAAAAGATTTTTTATCAATTATTTCATTGTAATAAATATTTCTGGTATTTGACTATACCTTATATCCATTGAAAATGTACAAGGTGATTCAGAAGAATCGAAGAACTCAAGCGAAGCTTTTGAAGGAGCACCTAGAAGATTATGGCTTTACGTTGGTAAATGCAAGCCATGGTCAACACCGGAAGGAATAAAGACATACTTAGAAGGTAAATCACCTGGACACATATTTGAAGTGACAAAACTCAATTCACTGGGTCGAAATTTATCGTTCAGAGTTGAAGCCGACACTGAACCAATGCCAGCCACTGGCCTCGAGGTGTAGTTGTTAAGAAATTTCTTTTTCGTAGACATCATAGATCAAATCGAGCATTCTAATATTGAAAACTGTCCTAATTCAAAGCACCATGAAAAATATTTCAAAATAATGTATGCGAACTGTCAAAGTATTACCAATAAAACTGATCAAGTCGAGATTTTGATACATGAGGAAAACCCTCATATTTTATGTTTCACTGAATCATGGTGTAATGAATCAAACATTGGTACGATTCAATTTAACAATTATATATTAGCAAGTTACTACGTACGACATAACCACAAACATGGTGGTGCTATAATATTTTTAAAGAAAAACATTCCTACAAAAACATAGACTACATAAGTGAAATGTCTCAAGAAATGCATGCCGAATATTGTGGAATTACCTATAATTTAACAATAAGAAACACTGCTTGATTGTAGCCTATAGACCACCCAGTGGAGATATAAGTATATTTTTGAACACTGTTACAGGAATTCTTAATTTCGGTATACTGAAACAATTTGAGCACGTTATTCTATGTGGGGACATTAATATTGATTTTAATAAAAAAACAACTCAGAAGGATTTGTGGTTAGATGTTATCGAAAGTTTCAATCTTTCCCTGAAAAACACTGAGCCGACAAGGATATCAAATTGTGGATCTTACCGAAGTGAGTCAAAGATTGACTATATAGTCACTAATATATCCACTGACATGTATCACGCAAATGTATGCAATTTCAATCTTGGAGATCACTTAGGAATAATAATGAGAATAAAAAATCATAATTACATAAATAACATGAATTTGAAACGTATTTCATTTAGAGACATGGACGATAATAACATTAGGAATTTACAAAACTACCTTGATGTTGAATCCTTCTTTCCAGTATATAACTGTTCCGAAAATATAGATATTCAGTAATTTTATAGGAGTAATTGACTATGCCCTAGCTTTATTTTGTCCGGTTAATAGTAAGACTATTCATCAGAAAAACAGCTCCTCCAAGGGGTGGGTAAATAAAGAAATCATAGAAATGGGAAGAAGATTGAAAAACTTATATTGGCTAAAGGTGAATACGCATGAACAAACAGACATAAATGAAGAATATAAATGTTTTAAAAAGGAGTACGAACGAAAAGTTAGTTACACCAAGTATACTCACTATCAGTCACATATAAACGACAAACAAAATATAACCGAAAAACAAAAGTACTTTTGGAAATTAGTCCGGGAAAAAAACGGTAAAACAAAAAACAACCAGCCACCTGAAATTGTCATCAACAACAAGTTGACCACTAACAAAACTGTGATAGCTGATGAGCTTTGCAAACACTTTGCAACGTCACCCAGAATCGCACTAGATCTGCACTTTCCAAATTCAACATCCGAGGTATGCACTGTGAGTAATCCACAAATGAACTCTTTCTTCTTTAGTGCTGCCAATCCTACAGAAATACTAGACATAATAAATAATTCAAAAAATACCGATAGTGTTGGTGTTGATTGTATTTCTACTAAAATAATCAAAAGCATAGGATCTTACATTGCAGAGCCTCTTGCGTACATCATCAATCTCTCGATTGAACTAGGTAAATTTCCTGATATTTTGAAAATTGGAACGGTTACACCAATCCCTAAAAAAGTTGATTCCCAGTTCCTGGAAGATTATAGACCCATAACTGTTCCCACGATCATATGTAAAATAATAGAGAGAGCACTGTATAATAGAATTATAACATACTTTGAGAAATATCAAATAATCAGTATGTGTCAAAATGGTTTTTATCCAGGGAGATCAACAGAGAGTGCTATCTACAATCTTTTCCAGTATATCCATAAACATTTGGATCAGAAGAAACATGTGGGGATACTTTTATTTGATCTCACCAAAGCATTTGACTGCTTGGATTTGAAATTTCTCGAAAGTAAGCTTCAGTCAGTAGGCATTAGGAGGAAAGTATCAAAATGGTTGATGTCCTATTCGGAGCATAGAAAAATATTTATCAGAATGAATGGCACCGAAACAGAAACATACGATGTGAATTTAGGAGTTCCGCAAGGATCAATTCTGCGGCCACTCCTGTTTCTCATATTCATTAATGACCTTCCAAATTTCATGAAAACTGATTGCCTAGTGCTATATGCAGATGATGTTTCATTAGCAGCATATGGTGATAATTCTCAAATATTACAAGAGAATTTGAATCATTCAGCAAACAAAATCACCGAATGGTCACAAAAAAATGGAATGATACTCAATGCTTCCAAAACCGTTCTTCTACACGTAAACCCAAAAAAAGAATTACGCGATCAAATTCATATAGATATAGGAACAGTTTCGTTACAACCAATTTCTTCTGCACGATTTCTTGGAACTTATCTGGATTCAGACATGTCCTTCAAAACCGCTATTGAGAATGTCAGCAAGAAAGTAAACTCAAGTTACTATGCTATAGTCCAACTGAAAACGATATTCAATAAAGAACAACTCCTCAATGTCTATTATGCGCTCGTATACTCTCGAATTAGCTATTACATTATTGTATGGGGAAATACATCAATGGCTCGCAGACTACTGATCTCACAAAAACGTATTATCAGACTTATATTTGGTATCAAAC
Source organism: Gonioctena quinquepunctata (assembly GCA_018342105.1). Taxonomy (NCBI): domain Eukaryota; kingdom Metazoa; phylum Arthropoda; class Insecta; order Coleoptera; family Chrysomelidae; genus Gonioctena; species Gonioctena quinquepunctata. Next base: position 1,239,855 of record JAFIRS010000043.1, read on the forward strand.
GAACAGACTCATGTAAACAGTATTTTAGAGATAATAACATCTTAACAGTTCCCAGTATATATATTTACAAATGTATTTTGCTTGTCAGTAAAAATATAGATTCACTAACACATAATCATGATAGTCATAATTATAAAACTAGGCATGGCAATTTGCTACAAATTCCTCACCACAGAACTTCCTTATATGAAAAAAGTCCTCAATACAGTGGTATAAAGTTTTTCAATATACTCCCGGAATCAATAAAAAGTGAAAGAAATGAAATACGTTTCAAAAAACAACTAAAAAGTTATTTGATTGAGAAATGCATATATAGCCCAAGCGAGTTTCTGACTTAAAATTGTTTTGACTGTTAAATTATACTGAACATTGTGTATCTAAATGTGTATATGTAAACAATAACTGAAATTGTATAATAACTGTTATTTATGTGCCTGTAAGTCTTCGAGTCTTCTTTACGGTCTCGTAGAATGAAATTTTATGTATATATGATTATAGGTGTATAGATTTTTATATTTTTATATTTATATTTTTGACATGTCCAATACCATGTAATATGGTCTTAATGGAATAAAATATTATTATTATTATTATAGAATGAGGTTATCAGCTGAAAGGAATGCCCTGCTATATCATTCAGTTGCAGAGTCACGTTAACAACATTTCGTTGCTGTTAGTTAGGGAATGGGTTTGCTTCCTTGGTCTGGAAGAGACAGCATCGAAATCTGAAAGTGTCCATTAGCTGGCTTTTCGCTTCAGGAATCTGTGGAAAGCCAATTTTCTTATGAGCTGTGTAGCAATGTATTTCTCTGTTAATAATTCGATCCTTGTATAATCGTAATTCGCGGAACATAAAAACCATTGATGGATTTTCCCAATGTTTCTGCCTGTTTGAAATGACCCCATTCTTTCGTTTCAATCAGAAATTCAATTATATTCAGACCCGTCGCGAAATGATTTGGTCCATTAATCTCATCAGTTCCATTGTGGAGGCGTGATATAATCTGGGTTTCTCAGACGAAAGGAAATATTGGTAAATGAATGGGAAAGTAGAGTTTCATTGAACGTGCTTGTTCGAGAATTTCCATGAGAATTTCCAGGAATTGTCAATAATTAATTCTAAGCCTATAGGAAAGCATAAGAGAGGGAAAATATATTGAAGGTAGCAATGAAGTTATTCTCCTCGGATCAAATTTTCCTAGTGAAAATATGAAAATGTCGGATATTATTAAATTAATTATGTACTCGACTAAACCTCGAACTCGATAATTTCTACTTTAAGGAATGCTTTGAAGAAAATTATGAAATTCAATACTCGTTTACTAATAATCGAATATTGAAATTCCTCGGCTATTACACAGGCCAGCATGAATCCGGGTATTAGATTTTCATTGATGTTCAATGGAGGAGGTCATGTAACGTCAATAGAACTGAAGTTCTTTCGATTAGTTTTTTCTATTTCGTCTTGCTTTCGAAAACACGATATCTAAAAATGATGATAAAATATATTTTGATTGATTTTTTCATTTGCTCGTAGCATATATCCTGCCGTATCAGTCTATCTTAACTACTACATCTACTGTGTATATATAAAATAGTGATAAAATGAAAATATGAGAGAATGTGTAGGGATATGTATGTGAATATATGTATCGTTATTTTATGTCTTATGTGATTTCCCTATGGTATATATTCTATTTTTCATGGCCTGTTCAAACACCCCAGTGCATTTAGTCATATATTGGTTTCGAAACTGTCTGATAGAACCTTGCATACTATTGAAAATTTTTTGTTCTCAGTATATTGTCATAGCTGATGAAAAGATTGAAATATACACGAGGAATGAACTGAATGTAAAATAATCAATTGAAACATGAACATTATTATGAACATACAACAAGAACGATATTAAGGTCGATAGTAGATTACTTTTGGAATTTGATGAGGCAGAGAATAATAACTTGCAATCTGTATCCCTGAAAATTTAATCTGAACTGCATTGTTCGTTCCAACTTTGTTTTTCATATAATTTATGAAAATTATTGAATCAAGATATCACGTCACCTGCTGCATTTATGGGATTAGATTCGGAACATGGGTAATATAAGAGGGCTATACATATAAACATCACTTTAGATATAGAGTGGATTGTAAGCAACTTTCATGACTTAGCAAGCAAATTGCGATTGGCAGAAAATTCATGATCGGACAGCTTCCAACGACTACTTGCGTGGACATCGTTGCAGCATCACAGGAGTCGCAAATTTTCCGGGTTAGCAGAAGGTGGGTTTGGTTGTTTCCCTTCTTTTACGTTAAATATTGATTGGTTTGCGAAAAACTTATATTTTCTGATTAATGTTAAAAATGGATCCAAGGTCGCAATCTTTGAACACAGTTACACCATCACTTCCAATTTTCCTGGTGCTGCTGTAATGAATGAGAAAAAAAGTCGAAAGTAACTTAAAAACGATGAAAATTTCAATCTGTTGCAAAAGAAACCTCCGGGTGTTCCGTCATCAGAATTTTCAATTTATTAGAGGGATAAGCAGATGGGTAACAGAAGGCACTAATAATAGTATTTATTTTTGTTCCAAAATGTAAGTATTGAAATTCAGTAGGGAAATGCAGTTTCGGTCACGGAACCATTCTTGTTTTTGTTCACCATATGAATTATTCAAGAATACTTACAGAATTGATATTGCATATAATAATAATGATAATAATAATAAAAAGTAAGTTTATTCATACAGAAAATATTACAATAAACATAGCAAGACAACATTTGGAAAACCATAGAAGCAACAATTGCTGCTTGTTCATGGTGAAAAATATATAATCAGTTTGATAAATTTCAATTATTAGAAATGCTAAAATTAATAGTTTTGAATTATAATTTAATCTACGCAGAGAAGTTTAAAAAGTTTGCAGCAAATAAAAGTTATCGATTCAAGAGTGTAAATTACATATGTACAAAATAATCAAAAACATTGAAGATGCGTAAATAGATGTGAAGTAAATCAAAGGTGGGTATAATGAGATATGATATACAAACATAGAAGGAAATATAGAATGAATGAAATAAATCACGTGGGATATAAATAAAATCGCTAAGAGGTTAAAGCAATCACAGATAACTTCAGAAGCATGTCCATATAAAATAAATCACTCCTAAGTTAAAACAAGTACATAACTTTCTAAATGTGTCTATATAAAATAATCACATAGGATATAATAAAAACATTCAGGAGTTAAGACAAATAAAACCATTACAGACTTAATAAAATACATAAAATATGTCACATAGGGGTATAAATAAAATAAATTGTGATTTCAAACAGTGTATGCTTTCCGGTAGGGGATTGAAAACAGTTGGGCCTAGAAAGTTATATGATCAGGTCAGAACCTACATTCATGAATGCATATCTCTATATATATATATATATATATATATATATATATATATATATATATATATATATATATATATATATATATATTATGTATATAAATTGCTGTTCGTTTTCTCTAATACAGGGGTGGTTTAAAAACAAAAAAAAATTAGGGAAAACAAAATAATTCTGTTCGTTAGTCTCGCTTAAACTCAAAAACGGCTTGACCGATTTGAATAATTTTTTTTGTTTCGTTTTCTCTAATACAGGGGTGTTTAAAACAAAAAAAATAGGGAAAACCCAAAAGAACACCTGAAAAATAGAAAAACGGACCTATCGTCTAAGTGACGTGCTATACAATATCGTCTAAGTGACGTGCTATACAATACAACATTTCTTCCGTGCGGTTGTGTAAAATTTATTACATTTCAAATAGTTTTCAAACGTTGTGGATTTTAAGAAAAGTCACTTTGCGATGGTTTGTCATTTATTTTGATCTGCCAGTCTCTACAGGATGAGTCAGAATAAGACCGACAAACTCCAACTACAGATTCCTCACCTCATTTCGAAGTGAAAAGTTGCCATCAAGGTATGTCGTAAAATGCATCCCCTCTGAGATACAGGGTGTCGAAAGTATGAAAAAAATTAAGATTTAATGGTTTAGATTCACGAATCATTCCCCTTAATGTTAAGGGCAGTCCACCCCTTTTTTTTTTCTAGACGAAATTTTTTGTTTTCAATGATACAGGAAAACGGAATAACGGGACGAATAAAAAACGGGATAACAGGAAAACGGGATAACGGGAATAACGGGATAAGGGAATAACAGGAAACCGGAATAACGAGATAAATAAGAAACGGGATAACAGGAAAACGGGATGAAGGGATAACGGGAATAACGGGATAACGAAAAACCGGGATAACGGGATGACAGGATAAGGGAATAAGGGGAAAACTGTCTTGGGAAAGCCGAAAGAGTAACACAACTCTGGATACCAGGACACAGCGGAATGAAGTGTTCCTCACCTCATTTCGATGTGAAAAGTTGCCATCAAGGTATGTCGTAAAATGCATCTCCTCTGAGATACAGGGTGTCGAAAGTATGAAAAAAATTAAGGTTTAATGGTTTAGATTCACGAATCATTCCCCTTAATGTTAAGGGCAGTCCACCCCTTATTTTTTTTTTCTAGACGAAATTTTTTGTTTTCAATGATACAGCATTCAAAAATACATACAACCCTAAATTTTCACCCTTCTACGATCAACCCATATTTTTTTGGCAAGATTTTTATTTTTATGTTGTCATGACTAAGAATGAAAAAATTCATATTACTCTCAATTTTCACCCTTCTACGATCAACCCCTATTTTTAATTTTTTTTAAACAGGAAAACGGAATAACAGGAAAACGGGATAACGGGAATAACGGGATACGGGAATAACAGGAAAACGGAATAACGGGAAAATAAAAACGGGATAACAGGAAAACGGGATAACGGGATAACGGGATAAGGGAATAACAGGAAAACGGAATAACGGGATAAATAAAAACGGGATAACAGGAAAACGGGATAACGGGATAAGGGAATAACGGGATAACGGAATAACGGGACAAATAAAAAACGGGATAACAGGAAAACGGGATAACGGGAATAACGGGATAAGGGAATAACAGGAAAACGGAATAACGAGATAAATAAGAAACGGGATAACAGGAAAACGGGATAAAGGGATAACGGGAATAACGGGATAACGAAAAACGGAAAACGGGATAACGGGATGACAGGATAAGGGAATAAGGGGAAAACGGGATAACGGGATAAAGGAAAAATGGGATAACAGGAAAACGGGATAACGGTATAAAGGGGTAACGGGATAACGGGATAACGGGATAACGGGAAAATTTTCGGGAAAAACATTTTAGGAAACAGAAATTTGGACAGGACAACGTCTGTCGGGTCAGCTAGTGGTATAATAAATCTATTTTCATTGCGTGTGATATACTCATGGCTCGGTCTACTAAGTTTTCCCTTCTCTTTGAATTGACTCAACACTAATACCCTATAAAATAATTGTCTCAGGTCGAATATGCCAGATTCTTCATACAACTTATCACTACTATAGCGGAGAGATTTATGCTGCTGTATCACGTGTAATGGGCGCAGGTAAGTTTTCGATACCCCTCCCCATCCTATCAGGCAGTAAGTTAAGTGGCTTTGTATGAGACTATAGTAAATGATTTCCTTTTATTTCAGATTTAGTCTATTATTCAGTTGCCGGAACATATATAGAATGCTCCTTAATTTTTTTACTAAATAATTTATATGGAAGTCCCATCTCAAATGAGAGTCTATGAAAACTCCTAAATATTTTACATTCGTTGTTGACGATATTCTGAATGTATTTGGGTTCGTTATGAATTTATAGTGTGGCAAGGAAGATTTATAATTACAGAAAGGTAAGAAAAAAGTTTTGTTGAAGTTCAAAGAAAGCTGTGTGTAATCAAACTAGTCATCAATCATTTCCAGATCCTTTTCTGCTTGTTCTTTGACCTCAAGCCAGGTTTCCCCAGAATAGAAAACCACCGTATCATCTGCGAAGATAGTTATTTTTCCGGACGATCCTAGAGAAAATAATTGGTTCACATATATACAAAATAATATTGGACCTAAAACTGTACTCCACATTCAATATTCCTTTCGGTACTCTTTATATCTTTGATTCTAACTATTTGCTTCTGATTCGTTAGGTATGATGGTAATAATTCGAATGCGTTCCTTCTCATTCCAATGTTCTCTAGAGTCGTTAATAGGATGGAGTGGAAATTCGTACCGGTGGAAGTATCACTTTGTTGAAGAATTCGACTACCTACTACCATCAGAAAACCCCTTCGAATGAATTTTGATTTATAAATTTTTTTTAAGTAGGTAAGGAACGATCTGGCCAGATAACGAAAATTTTGTTGATACACCAGTGAGCGACAATGTTTTTCTGCGGCTACGATATATGGTCATTACAGTGATCGTGTGCTCCACATCGACAGCGGTCCTAGAAACACTCCTGGACCTTACTCCTCTCAACACCCTCGTAAAGAAGGAGGCCAGACGATGCTATGAAAAAACAAATAAAAAAACGTATACTGTCGGATCATTCGAGTATGTAATGATACGGGACACCATTATATACTACAGATGTTATCAGACCACCTCATCCCCCGTATACAAGTTGAAACGTCCGCCAACGTCCGTTTTTCAGAGAGAGAAACGATTTTTCAAGAGCAAACACCCCCGGACCAGAAGTGACTACACTCTTCAGACCGACGACTCCAAGACCGACACGGCAGGAGAGTCGAGAGTTTACACCTCTGTGAACTTCGGCATCCTCATGAATGAAGCTGAGCCAGTCTCTGGCAAAAAATAAATCAAAATGATATCAGGCATCCAGGCAGCCTTGGAGCTTCGAAGCCTCGAGCTCCAACAGAACTGGTATGGAACTGCAGACAAGCTTCAAACTGTCTTGGGAAAGCCGAAAGAGGTAACACAACTCTGGATACCAGGACACAGCGGAAGGAAGGGCAATGAAAAATCCGATGCACTTCCAAAGAAATGGTCGGAATGGGGGGCAATGCTGCCAAGGTCATGATGTCCAAATGGGCTGAAAGGCGAACCCTTGCAAACCCCCCCATCGGAATGCGCTACATGGAGCAGGAAGAATCTTCACAGGACTGCCATCTGAGAAACCACAGGCTGAGAATACGGGGACTAGAACAATCATCAGATTGCTGATTCTGCAATGTGGAGGACAAATCAGCATAGCACATTTCATGTTCCTGCGTTGTCTTGGAAAGGGCCAAGCTGCTGACATTTGGCAATATCCAACTAGAGCCTGCGAAGTTTAAAGAAATCTCACCACAAGAGTAACCTTGAACTTCATCAAAAGAATATGATTGCAAGGTGAACTATAACCATATGTATGAGCCACAATGGACTCTTTATGTTGTCGGTCTATCGCTCCCTCATCATACTTAATCTAACTCTAGTGGGAATAGTGGGAATGAAGAATAGCAGTATCTCTGTCGTGGAATAAATCGAACTGGAGATAACCAAAAATCAACTGCAGTTTGACTTTTCCGAAAATCAAGGCATTGAAGCATGACAACAAGTTATACTGATCCCGTCATATTTATTTTAGTCACAAATATTTTGACGAGGCTCTAGAGTAGGAGTTGAAAATTGATTCGACTTTTTTTGAATAGAAATATGGAATTGATTGATTTCCTATACCATGATGGGAAATATTCAGCAAAGGCTGAACCAGATGATTGCGGTATCCGAGTTTCGGGTGCCGCATATTCATTTCAATTTGTTTTCCCTCCTATTAACATCAGATTATATTTTTGAATATGATTTTATCAAAGAGGACAACTCATTCACTATGAAAATAGGAATAAAATGCAATTCGATGATCTTTACGAGAATGCTCAGAGTAGACATCGTGAATTATTTTACCACTGATTACCCTGCCACTGTTCAAATCGTCGATATTTAATTTTCAATGAAAAACGTAGTATTTCTCACGTCCAGTATTGGGCATTGTGGCTTTCATAGAGATAAACGCGAATTTAGGTTTTGAGAATATTTCGAGAATTTGGCGTATTAACTTCCGTACTAATTTTAAATGGAATATGAAAAGCCATAGACTTGGCAGGTGATTAAGGATATATAATTTCCATGAGAAACCCTTGTTTTCAAATGGAATCGACTGAGCTCTATGTATGCCCCACAAGGGGAGATTTCCTAGTTTCATTTCCCAATATTCAATACAGAACTTCTTAGATCAATACAATATTCCATAATAATATTGATTTCTGCACACTTTAACATTCCGTCAGTATTTCATTGATCACGCCTTCCTTCATGCATATCTTTTCATCGATATAACTGGCGGTTGTTATTAATTCCGTTAGTTCCCCATTTTTTTCTCATTCAAAATGCTCGACGAGTTCATTCTGAGGACTTCATTTTATTGAGAGATGATTTGAAACTGAACTTTATCAACACTTACTCTCGCTATTAAATAACTGACTTTAATAATATTATTCTTAATTCTACTAATTGACTATTACATCTTGAACTAATCTGAACCGCATTGCTTCGATTGTTGACTGGTTCAAACTGGCTATTCACATCTCAAATATTGCATGATCCCCGACACTAAATGATTATTTTTCTGAATCTTTTTTTTATGCACTGAAATATCGCATTTAAAATGGATGCGGGCAATGGTCGGACGAGCAACTTGTTTTTGCATCTTTTTGGAAATGTCGGTGTAACTGAAATCCATCAGTGTGTTAACTTTTGGTTACATAATATATCTGATAATTGGATTACATATTTTTGCGTTTTCTCCTACCTCCCGAAATCAGACACAATCCAGACTCATTTCTAACAGTCCTCAATATTTCAAAATCCTCTTGGTAAAAGTAATTATATGAATAGGGTACGAAAACAGGTATTTTTATTTTATTATTTTATTTTTCACAAACAGGAATACAAACAGGACGAACCGAGAACAGTACTCACTTATATACTAAATATGTTATGTTTCTGTTCAAATTATACAGTAGAAAAATTATATCAAAAATAAAGAAAATAAATATTGAATTTATCATCAATTAGACAAAGGAACGAAGTATTTCTCAGATTTATTCACAAAGGTAGTTGAAGAGTCAGAAAAAATATCATTGTCCATTATGTTTGAAATATTCAAGGGTCGAATTAAAGGTGAATTCAAATAGTTATTTGTTTTTGTATGGATGTATGGAATAAATTATAATGGCGAGTGAAATATTGTGGAACGTTGTAATGAATCATATTATTTATAGATGGGGAATGAATCATACCATTTATCATTTTGAAAGAAAATTTGTTGCCAGCGATAGCTCTTCTGTCAGCGAGACTAATCAAATTGAGCTTTTGATTCCCGAAGTGATTTTGTGACGTGTCTCTGAAATATTTTCGTTGATATAATCAATGAATTTATTTCGGAAACTTTCAATATATATACAGTGCTTCTCAAAAGTCCGCTCCCCCCCTCTTATTTTTGGAACGATTATACATAAACAAGTGAAATTTGGAAACTGAATATTAAAGGTTGTGAACTTCCCTACTAGTGATGATAGATGACGAAATCGTCAAAGATGACGTCACAAGGCCATTGTGACCAATAATTTCAAATGGAACCCTACGGCAAGCGACACCTCTTTTAGAAGGTATCGAAAAAACCTATTGAATGATACTAATTTTGTTTGTGTTTATGGCAGTTTTGATGGCTCATTAGTAAACATTAAAATTTAAATTCCATTCATATGATATTAATTACAGATTTAAGAATCAGTATCTACTCGAAGAAATTGCTCGAGGTGACCTCCATTCACTTCCTGATAGTGAAATATCCTATTTTTAAACTCTTCTCGTACTTTTGTAAATGTGTCTGCGGAAACAGCCTCACATTCTGCAACAATACGTTGTTTTAAAACGTCAATATCGTCAGGTTCAATGGCGTAAACCTTCGATATAAGGTACCCCCATAGAAAAAAATCCAAAGGTGTGAGGTCCGGTAATCGAGCTGGCCATTCCGTTGAACCTCGTCGTCCAATCCATCTACCACGATACTCCTCATCCAAATACCGTCTTGCTGCACCGTAATAGTGTGGAGAAGCACCATCCTGTTGGAATGGTATTCCCAAATTGCCGAATTCATCTGGATTATCTTCCAAAATTTCAAGGATTAACGTTTCTATTGCGTTTTGCAACAGCTCTAGATAAACCTCACCAGTTAAATTGGTATTTAAAAAAAGAGGCCCAACGATGTGGTTTTCCAGGATACCTGCCCAAACATTCACCTTCTGGGGAAATTGGGTATGTGTTTCACGAAACAGGTGAGGATTTACGTCACTCCAATACCTCACATTCTGTGTATTTACATTTCCATTTAGATAGAAAGTACTTTCGTCACTAAAACAAATTGTTTTGGCATAGTCTGGCTGTTGGTTAATTTTAGTTTCCATATTTTCACAAAATTCTAGTCTTCGGTCTGGGTCGTCGTCGGAGAGTTGATGAACCATTTGTATGGATGAATTTTTTTTTTCAACACCCTGTGTACTGTACTTCGACTGACTTCACAGGTAGATGCAACGTGAGTTGTTGAAGAAGTAGGATTAACTATTACTTCTGCCAGTATATCAATTTTTTTCTCATCAGAAATTTGTGGTCTGCCAGATCTTTTCGCATCATTAATACTACCCGTTGTTTCAAACTTACGAAGAAGCTCCCTTAAATAAGTCCTCGAAACGGGGCGATCGGGAAACCTCTCATTAAAAATGCGTTCTGCTGCATGAATATTTTGTCCAGTTTCACCAAGAATTAGGATCGCTGCTACTTTATCACCTAAAGCACGTACCATCTCGCTTTTCGAAGCACTTAAACGTTCGGCTCACAACAGTTTAACAAATTATTCAAATGTACAAAAATATTAAAAGTACCAAAAGCTGCTAAAACAGTTGAACGTTCGATCAACAATACACAAATAATTAAATGTACAAAAACTTGGACAATTACAAAAACGTCGAATTAGGGAGACCAACAGAAACGTCAGCCTATTTGACAACTATCCAGAGGCGGAGCATGAATTTGGAATTTTAGTATTAACTGATTTAATTCATCACAGCTTTGCGTTTTTTAAAAGTGAGTTGCCAAAACTGCCATAAACACAAACAAAATTAGTATCATTGGATAGGTTTTTTCGATACCTTTTGAAAGAGGTGTCGCTTGCCGTAGGTTCCATTTAAAATTATTGGTCTCAATGGCCTTGTGACGTCATCTTTGACGATTTCGTCATCTATCATCACTAGTAGGGAAGTTTACAACCTTTAATATTCAGTTTCCAAATTTCACTTGTTTATGTATAATCGTTCCAAAAATAAGAGGGGGGGAGAGGACTTTTGAGAAGCACTGTATAGTGTGGGTTCCAAATGGTTGAGGCGAAGCCTAGTACACTATTTACGTATGACATGAAAAGAGTACCCAAAGTATTATAATCTCTGAAAGGATAGGTTATTCTTGAAATGAAACCAAGCATTCTGTTCGCATTCTTGGAGATGTAAGAAATAAGTTTGTTGAAAATTATTTTTGAGTCGAAAATAATTACCAAATCCTTCACTTCACTACAAGTGTGGAGGTTATGATCCTGCAGGTTATAATTATGATTAGTAAGTTACAATTCCTGCTAAAAGTCATTTGATGGCATTTGTTGAGGTTCAGGTAAAGGACGATATGATAATATCATCAGATATTCTTGTCATAAAGGAACCACAGCTCTGGTGAACTCAATTGTTTCAATGGAATTCACTCTGGAAAATGAACAGGATAATCAATTCCATTTTCCAAATGTTATGAAAAAAACATCAGACTAATTCAAACCCCTCTATATCGTGAACAACACACCGATGGATGGATGGATGGATGGATGGATGGATGGATGGATGGATGGATGGATGGATGGATGGATGGATGGATATATCTAATACAACTATAACCAGCTGGAAGAAAAATATAGTAAAATACCTCTAGGTCAGGCATCAGCTATAATATACATCTAAAATAAGAAAAACGTTGAAACAATTACTCATTAAAACAAAACCAGAAAAAAAGGGGGAAACACTTAAAAAAATAGAAAATACCCCAAACCTGCGGAAGAAGTTATGTTCGTGAAACACTTAATAGTACACCAAAGGGGACATGGATTGGATACAAGTACCCAAAGGGCGATAAAACGTTGCAGGATCGTGATGGATTGATATAATCATAATCAAAATAATACCCTATACATCCCATTATATTTTTTCTTCAATACAGATATATACTGATATCATCCAGAGAAAACAAATTTCGCTGAAAAAAACAAGAGAATTCAGTGTTTAATTCCAATTCTTTTCTTTGGTTTTGAAAACGTTAACATTCAGACTAGTAGAAAAAGTTATTTGGTGAACGTAGTAATTTATCGGGGTAAACTAGTTTCTTAGTGTCCTTCTACAATCATATGGATTTCCTAGATTCATCCCATTTCAATGTTGTGCGTGGTTATAAAAACTCAGGATACATATTTAACTAAAGTTCCTCTATAAAAATTATTTTCAAGAAATACGTCATACTCATTCTGAATATCAGATGGCAGTCATCCGGAAAATGAAGTTTCCCCCACTTTGAGTAATGCTACGTATCCCATTCAGAATTTGTGAGGTAATTTCAACTGTCACATGAATATATTCAGTACTGATTGAATACAAAATGAAGGAGTTGCGATACAAATTTCTCAACTACATCATGTATATTGTTCAACGAAGAACTCTTCAGGCACCACATTACATAGTATATTGTACGAGATCCATAAAAATACTGGGGAAATGATCAGATATGAGGGCGCTGAACTGCAAGAATTTGATATATCTATTCCCAAAAAATAGTTTTGTGGTTGTGGATAATGGGGGTCGTTTGGAAAACCCTGTGTCTTCGAAAACGTTGAAATGGGTTTTTGACAATCCAATCCATCTGCAGTACTTGTCAATGAAAATTTTTACTGACTAGTGGTGATTAAAAAACTGTCACATTGCCTAATTCATAACAATGTCGTCGAAATGAAGGATCCAAATGCTATTTTCTGCAGATAATTCTGAAGATTCTGGAAATAAATGTCGCAGTTGAAATCCAGTTCTGGGATATTATCAGTAGTCTGATAGGAAAAGGTTATTCTTCCTAAATTAACAAATGGGAATAACATATTTTGATGCGTGCTTTTATAAATATACCCATAACAAACAAACAATATTTGATGATAAATATCATAAAAATATTGATGAATACTGATCCGTTGGTCCAAGAAAAAAAATCCAACAGGAATTTTAATGAACAAATTGTTTTATACCCATGAATACCCCGTTCTAATCATGGGTGATATTGTGAAAAAAAATCCAACAGGAATTTTAATGAACAAATTGTTTAATACTCATAAATACCCCGTTCTAAACATGAGTGATATTGTGCAAATCTTATTTACAGTTATTGACAGTAATAAACTGAAATCTTACTAAACAGTAAGACGATACATTTTTCTGACGTAAATGTCCAATCCTCTTCTTTCTCATTGTTGCCGCTCTAGTACAGTTTGGCGTCATAGGTGATACCAACATATTTTGCTGTGTCGGCATACGGAATTTGGGTATCAATTATACTAACTGGGATGTGTTGTCTCCTTTTTTTCGTGAATAGATTCAGTCTCATTAGATTCGAATTCTCAATCTTTCTGTTCAGTTGTTAATTTAATCAACAGTCTTTTGAATGTACCTTCCAGCTCCTTCGTGATCTTTGCTAACAACCGAGGTTGATGTGTCATCTCGAAGGTTGAAATCATCACGCGTGCAGGGATGTCACTGGTGTATAATAGGTGGAGGATTGATTCAAATACACTCCGGTTGGTATTCCTGCAGTGATATCATAGGTATAAGCGTATTTTCGCTTGATTCCAAAGGCTCTGTCTGGAATGCAAGATTGCAGTGATTACGAAGATTGTTTTTATAAAAGTTCTCTCAGTGACTGAAACAACTAATATCATATTCGGATGTCATTCAACATCCGTCGATGCATTAGCCAGGGAAGTAGTTGTTTCTTTGATGGATATGCGACCAACATACACTGATTGTATAAGTTTTTGTAGTCAGCTGTCTTGAGGAATAGGACGTTTTTCATTTTTAATGTGCTTTGCTAGGAAGTGATCAAAGTACACCCTGTAGCCTTTTTTGGGTTGGTATTTTTCTCCCTTTCAGTAGCCACATTTCTTGGAGTAGTGGGTGGGCTTCTTCTTCTTGATAAAGCCTTCCCATTCAAGCGTACCATTCCATTCGTTCGGTTCCGAAATATTTTCAAGGTTTTCAGCAAATGTAATTGTTTCCTATTTGTCGCTTTTTGCATTCAACTGGGTTCCATATAGGCGCATAATGCAAAATAGGTATTTTCAGTATACATGAAATGGATGACTGTGAACAATTTTCGAGGTACGTATTTGCATCTGGTATGTGATTTCCGAAATTGGGGAATGTTTGAGAGAGCAGTGATTCAATGGAAGAATTCCACACTATAAAATTATTCAACAAGCAATGATTATTGTGATTTTCCAGCTCTATCAATTTTATTTTGAAGAACACAACACATTCTGTTAATATACATATCATACTATGAATGTCAGAAAACCCATAGAGAATGGTATGTTTTATCTAATGGATCCACAACAGTAAAATCAAAGAAAATGGATGTGAAATCATGTTATTTCACAAGTATCCGAACAGTGTATCCATTATATGTGTATTTGTGTTGAAACTAAAACTGAATTCGCCGCACAACTGGACAGATATCTGAGCGATAGATACTTTTTTTTCCAACATAGTTTCACATAGTAGTATTTTGGGATCCATAGTATGTACATAACGCTGCCTGGCTCAAATTCTCTAACAAAACAGATGATGCGGGTCGTCAAGCCGAGGCCTTCGCCATCACTCATGGTCTAGAACAACTGGTCGAGCTACCAACCCGCATCCCTGATGTCAACAACCAGTCTGCCAATACACTAGATCTTTTCCTCACCACCAATCCCGACCCGTATAGAATAGAAGTTTGTGCCCCACTTGGAAACTCTGATCACACCCTCATCTCCACAACATGCTCTTTCAATTTACCATCGAGCTGCACAATACCACCCCGTCTCATGTGGCATTACAATTCGGCCGACTGGGAAGGTCTTCGTATGTTTTTCTCAGCGTTTTCATGGAAGAGAGTTTGTTTCTCTTCAGTAGATCCAACACGATGTGCTGAGACAATTTCTGAAATCATCATGTTGGGGATGCAAACCTACATACCGAATACCGAAAGAAGAACATCATCCGATAAGACCTGGTTTAACAGAAACTGCTCTAGAGCTGTGGCTTCCAAACAGGCAGCATACCATCGATGGCTAAAAAATCCGGGCCCTGAGACCAGAGCAGCATATGTCGAGGCTAGAGGCATATGCAAAGAGACAATAGAATGCTCAAAAGATGCCCACAATGCCAAAATAAGATCAAAACTTGCTGAATGTCCTAACGGATCCCGTTCATTTTGGTCTTTCGCCAAAGCTGTGGGAAGAAACTTCACTTCCAGCTCATTTCCTCCTCTAACCAAAGAAGATGGAACACTAGCAACGACTGCCCAGGAAAAAGCCAATATCTTTGCGCACCTATTTGCTGGAAATTCCACTCTGGATTCATCGGGAAAACAACTCCCGAACATTACACCTATTGACAGTCACATGCCCGAGATCACCTTTCGCCAACGTACTATCAGAAAGATTTTGCTGGATCTCAACACCAACAAAGCCTGTGGATCTGACGGAATACCGACGATTGTTCTCAAGGAATGTGCCCCGAACTAACACCTGTTCTTTGCAAGTTGTTCAACCACTCTTACAATTTGGGGTATTTCCGTCCAATTGGAAAATTGCAAGAGTACAGCCAGTCCTAAAAGGCAAAAGGCCCTACCTAGCAACTACAGACCTATCGCACTGCTATCTATTATTTCAAAGGTCATGGAAAAAGCCATCAACATCGAGCTCATGAAATATCTGGAAGACTCAGGAATTGTCAACGATAGGCAATATGGCTTCCGCCATCAGAGATCAACTGGTGACCTGCTCGCTTACGTCTCACATATATGGCAGCTATCTATTGAAAAGTATGGAGAAACTTTAGCTGTGGCATTAGATATCTCCAAGGCGTTCGATCGAGTTTGGCACCAGGGACTCCTCGCCAAGCTTCCGTCTTATGGCTTGCCCCCTCAGCTGTGTTCTCTGCTTGCTAGTTTTCTCTCAAACAGGTCTCTCCATGTAGTGGTCGATGGAGTTTCATCTGACACTCTACTCATAAATGCTGGTGTTCCGCAAGGATCTATTCTCGCACCAAACTATTTCTACTTCACATCAACGACCTGTTGAAAGCAACTTCATGTCCAGTACACAGCTTTGCCGATGATAGTACCCTCCATACCGCTTTCTCTTCCAGGGCCCCTATATCAGCCCGTGAAACCAGAAATGAACGAGGAAGAAATGTTAATAATATAAATATGGACTTAGCAACAATTCTCGAGTGGGGATCTAATAACTTGGTAGAATTCAATGCAAACAAAACACAAGCATGTCTTTTCCCTAGAAAAGCCGATCTCATTGTGCCTAACATAACTTTGTCAGGAGTAACCATACCACTGAAGTCATCCATATCGATGCTTGGTATTACTATCAGCAATAACCTTTCCTGGGAAAATCACGTGAGGTCCATTGCCAAAAGTGCATCCCGAAAACTTGGTTTTTTGTTTCGTGCCAAGAGCTATTTCACCCCCACTCAGCTGCTTATGATCTATAAGGCACAGATCCGACCTGTCCTGGAATACATATTTGGAGCGCAGCACCTAAACATATCCTGAGGCTATTGGATTCTGTCCAAAAAAGGGCAATTCGTCTCGTCGGTGATGCCTCGCTTACAAACTCGCTCACTTGTCTGGAACACCGTAGAAAAGTTGGCGATTTGTCTCTATTTTATAGATATTTTCATGGGCGATGCTCTTCTGAAATATCAACAATCATTCCTGCTTTGGCAGTCTCTTCGAGACTAACCCGTCAAGTTCAGTCATCACACCCCTTCGTGGTCACTTTGGAGACCTGCAGAACATCACTTTCCAAAGACTCGTTCATCCAACGAACAGCGAGGCTTTGGAACTCATTGCCTAGGGAGGTGTTCCCCGAGGCATACAACCTCCAGAAATTTAAGAAGAACACCAACTCCTACCTTCTTTCCCTTGGTTCCCACGATGTTCTCTGAACATTACAGGATATCCCTTTTCGTGGGAACCAGAACATAAAAAAAAATACTAACTACTAACAGTAGACCAATTCCACTGCAACTGCTAGTTCTACAGATGGCACTACTATATTATTAGATTTGCATCCAGTAACATACCACAAGCTAACAACAAAAACATATATTGTGGTATATGTTCAGACAGCAGACTCACCTCAAACAGATTTCCATGTAGATAAAGTAACTATGAATGAAGTACTTCAAAATATACTGGATATTAGGTACATAATCGCAATTATCACTCAAAAATAAATGACTATTATACAAGTCCGAATTGATTTCCAATATTAAAATCTTCCAAAGCAAAGTTTTACAATATGCGATTCACGTACCCAATCATGTACTACACACAAACTCCCAAGTACCATTCATAGAGGAAGAAGTTAAACTTATCACTCCAATGCACAAGGTTTACCACAAATACTGAACCATACTTGGGGTTGATTTGTTGAAAATATGAACAGGATGTTCATAAAATCAGATGTGGAATCATCTGCGACTGAAAGATAAACTTTAGTCACTATCTTCCATCATCAAGATAACCTTTTGTGGGGTAATCATGTTGAAAAGGGAAACATTCTCAATTGGATATTGATAAAAAGATTTTTCTGTGAATTGAAAAATCCACGATAAAAATGAAGTTATTTTTTGTGAATTTCTAACAGGAAACAATTACTTCCCCGGCTGAAGCCACGCTGGACATTGAACTACATCTGGGGAAGTAGTTATTTTCTGTTAGGAATTCACAAAAAATAACTTCATTTTTATCGTGGATTTTTCAATTCACAGAAAAATATTTTTATCAATATCCAATTGAGAATGTTTCCCTTTTCAACATACTTGGGGAATATGGAAAATGAGTAAAGAACTAGGAGTCCCTTCAAATTATTCCAGTAGGATGGCATGTACGTTATTCGCCATCAACAAATGTTTCATAAAGGAGCCTTTTTTGTGATAACTTCCAAATTATTTGATAAATTCCGATTAAACCTAAATATACGCTACTGGGGTGAAATTGATCCGCTTATCTTTTTCACAAATGTTCTCCGAGAACTGTAGTTTCAAGGGGAGACAACCAACTGCACAACTAATATTTACCCAGCGTTTCCTGAAAATCAATGAAAGAATTGAAAGAGGGTTTGAGCGGGCTGAAGGGCGATAAGAATATATTTCTATAACTCCAGCCTAAAGGGGATGAAATATCCCCTAAACAATCTCATTTCTTATAATTGAAAAAAGCGTATAAAAGCTCGGTTAGTTATTTCCATGTTATTCTTCTGCCTGAAAAGAACCCAAAACTACGCGAGTGTAGCCTTCAAATACATCTACTGCATAACCGCGGAATATATGAATTTAAAGATCGATTGAGGACTCATATTGCTTCGAGTCCACTGACATTTTTGGCAGATTCATCACAGCAAGGGGGAGAATTCTATCAAATATTTTTTCTGGCAAAGATTTGTTGTTTCGAAATGAAGAAAATTATATCAAAGAAATCATCCATTTATTTCACGGTATGAAATAATTAATTTCAGTCAAATAATTTGTTGTTTCAATATGGGGCAA
Organism: Gonioctena quinquepunctata; assembly: GCA_018342105.1. NCBI lineage: Eukaryota > Metazoa > Arthropoda > Insecta > Coleoptera > Chrysomelidae > Gonioctena > Gonioctena quinquepunctata. The sequence goes on from JAFIRS010000043.1 coordinate 1,258,802, forward strand.
TAAACTGATTTTTCCAAATAAAACAGCAATCAGATCGATTTCAAATCATATATTCCTTGGTAAAATTATTTCGATTCATTTAGAATCAAATGCATCAGATATTTTCATTATATTCCAGAATACATATAATTTGAACCAAGAATATGTGAAATTTCAACTAAATCAATATTTGTGAAATTGGAAGGATACAGTAAATATACATTTGAATTCATATTTTCAGATACTGGATTCAATATGCATATTGAAAGGAAAATAAATATTCATTAGGACTCATAATTCATGATGCCTGTTTTTGTAATATGGAATTTGGTTGGCAGAAAAGATAAAAAAATTAGCAAACCTGCGGTACCCATAAAATGCATACCTACGTATTTAAAAAAAAACTTGAGGTAATTTCAAAAAGTTTTTTAGGATGAACTGATTTTGCTTCAATGTATTACTAAAGTATTCACTTGTTTCTATAAATGAACCATAAATTTAATGCACAAATTCCAAATTACTCATCGTAATGAGAAAAGGATGAGCAGAATTAATACTCAACACTCAGAATCTCTTCCGAAAAAACTCCCATTCTTCTGCTTGGCTACTTTGAACAATATGCGGCTACTTTAAACAATATAAACAAATTTTTCAATTTTCCACAAACCTTCATATACAGATATTCCAATACATAGTACTTCGACTCATCCCTACCAACACAAAGTAGCAGCCTATAATAGTATGATCCACAGACTAGTGAATGTTCCTATGTTAGAAGAGAAATTCAATGAAGATTTGAATATAATTAAACCAATTGCAGCCAATAACGGATATAACTCAAGTATAGCATTCTATCAAAAAAACTATATTAAAAGGCAATTCAGGAAGTTTATCCAACCGATTCAAATACAAAGTCAAATTTCAGGGTTATTACTCATTTCGGCTATGGGAAATGAAAAATTGAGGGGTTTAGAGAGGAAATGTGGGATTTTTATAAAAATTCCCTCTGCACTAACTGATATGGATTTTTTTTCAAGTAACTTACATTGTGGAGTAGTATTAACATGGCGCCATTTATTAAAATGGTTGAAAAATGGAAACTTCTTGAAAACCATGCGGGTAAAGCCGCACGAAAGGAGATATAGATATGTGAGAAAGGAAACACTACAAAAAAATCTACCGCCTGAATATTCAAATAATTTTCATCCATGTACCCAGTTAATTTAAAAAAAAATCGGGAAAATGTGTGTTTTTTTGAGGGATGAATTTTTTGTCAGGTCCAAATTTTGTACTTTAGATGGTCAAACCACCCCTATTATAAAACAGGTTATATAACAAAGATCATCGCTAAAAGGTTGATAAAATTTCACTGCGTACTAAGAAACGATTCAACTAAATTCGATTCTTCAAAAGTTATAACTGAACTGAATATTTCATATTTCTTTTCTTTGAATCTCTATTTTTTTCGCAGGCGTTAAAAATACACCTATAACAAAACAAATATAACAAATAAGAGTATCAGTAATGGGAATATTAATTTTTGCAAGAGGGTAACATTTCAGGGGGAGGTGCATAATAAGGAAGGATTGTCCAAAATTCGAATCCTAAAAGGTTAAAACTGTAACGATACATTTATTACATTCCTTGTTTAATATTTAAATATATACCTAACCTTCAAAATTGACTCTATTGAGGAATTAATATCCTCGTTTTATTTTTAAAGTTCTGAATCTATGTATTATATATTTGAATTCATTTCATTGGATCCCTTTTACAATTCCTAGTGGCACCTTCCGGTCAATAAGTTTGGCTATAAAAATACGAGAATCAATAATATCGATCATTCTTCTGACCTGCACGTAAGCGGATGAACTGAACTTCCATGCGAAATCTAAATGAGATGCTTTATTCCTCTTTCCCTTGTCTTCGAGAAGCCAAACGAGTCAATTGTTTTTGCTGGTCTTAGCAGGTTGCCTTTTAGATATTCGTTTTGTTTTATTATAGTACTTCTCACACTTGATGCCTCCTACTTGCGATTATGCATCTAATTTCATTTTATTAGGTTCCAAAACTTCTGACATTCAACTCTTGTTACCTGTGGCGTGACAAATTTCATAATTTCATGAATTTTATGAAATACGAAATTGACTAATTTGATAACTGAAAACATTCACTGCGCGTTTTTTTCCATAGGTTTGATATGTTGCGCAATTCAATTATTAGGAGTGAACCTATAGGCTGCTAGGAAAGCAGGAAATCTGGTGGAGAGCACAGTAAAACCAATGGTACCTTGTGATCTGGGCTGCAGATGATTTAGGTGATAATTGAAGGCACATGTTGCAGTAATTCTTGGTTGAATCTGAATGTGTGTGTGTTCAATCTTACCTGAACTAGTTATTCCATTGCCACGGTTTCCATTGGACGAAAAGGTGTGATCATTTCCATCTCAGAAAATTGACAAAGAAGTTCTAGAAAAAATCGAATTTAAACGGTTTTCTTCACATAAGGATTCAATATAAAATTGAACCAGAGAAAGGTAGATCTCAGGTGAAAAACAACTACTTTCCTGGCAAATACCACGCAGAACGTTGAATGATATTCACCTGAAAATCCATGCATACTTCCATAAAATATCAATGGACATTGAATGCAAATGTTTCTTTCTGATAAGCTCGATTATGTTTAATTTAAGTCGTGTTCACCTAACAATCCGCATACCGGTTTCAGGCTTCTTGGCCCTCATCAGTACGGAGTGGTCAACCAGCCAAAAGTCCAAAGAACTCTGGCTGAAGTGAGACACAACGTATGAGGGCCAAGAAGCCTGAAACCGGTATGCGGATTGTTAGGTGAACACGACTTAAATTAAACATAATCGAGCTTATCAGAAAGAAACATTTGCATTCAATGTCCATTGATATTTTATGGAAGTATGCATGGATTTTCAGGTGAATATCATTCAACGTTCTCGTGGTATTTGCCGAAAGTGTGTTTTCACCTGAGATCTACCTTCTGTTCAATATATTGAATCCTTATGTGAGAAACCGTTTAAATTCGATTTTCTATTCATTCCACTTCACATGGCACTTATCTCTCACTATATGCTAGACGGGCTTGCCACTCCTACTGAGAAGGAATCTTTTATTTAGAAACCTATCGAGGTGGGAGATTTTCGGAGTGTTTCTTTCTGTCACTAGGTACCGCCAGTTAAAGTTTATCTTTTCCGGCGTACCTATAGGTGTTACAAGATCGATGATGGTTTGTTTACGTTGTGTCTCACTTCAGCCAGAGTTCTTTGGACTTTTGGCTGGTTGACCACTCCGTACTGATGAGGGCCAAGAAGCCTGAAACCGGTATGCGGATTGTTAGGTGAACACGACTTAAATTAAACATAATCGAGCTTATCAGAAAGAAACATTTGCATTCAATGTCCATTGATATTTTATGGAAGTATGCATGGATTTTCAGGTGAATATCATTCAACGTTCTGCGTGGTATTTGCCAGGAAAGTAGTTGTTTTTCACCTGAGATCTACCTTTCTCTGGTTCAATTTTATATTGAATCCTTATGTGAAGAAAACCGTTTAAATTCGATTTTTCTATTCATTCCACTTCACATGGCACTTATCTCTCACTATATGCTAGACGGGCTTGCCACTCCTACTGAGAAGGAATCTTTTATTTAGAAACCTATCGAGGTGGGAGATTTTCGGAGTGTTTCTTTCTGTCACTAGGTACCGCCAGTTAAAGTTTATCTTTTCCGGCGTACCTATAGGTGTTACAAGATCGATGATGGTTTGTTTACGTTGTGTCTCACTTCAGCCAGAGTTCTTTGGACTTTTGGCTGGTTGACCACTCCGTACTGATGAGGGCCAAGAAGCCTGAAACCGGTATGCGGATTGTTAGGTGAACACGACTTAAATTAAACATAATCGAGCTTATCAGAAAGAAACATTTGCATTCAATGTCCATTGATATTTTATGGAAGTATGCATGGATTTTCAGGTGAATATCATTCAACGTTCTGCGTGGTATTTGCCAGGAAAGTAGTTGTTTTCACCTGAGATCTACCTTTCTCTGGTTCAATTTTATATTGAATCCTTATGTGAAGAAAACCGTTTAAATTCGATTTTTTCTATTCATTCCACTTCACATGGCACTTATCTCTCACTATATGCTAGACGGGCTTGCCACTCCTACTGAGAAGGAATCTTTATTTAGAAACCTATCGAGGTGGGAGATTTTCGGAGTGTTTCTTTCTGTCACTAGGTACCGCCAGTTAAAGTTTATCTTTTCCGGCGTACCTATAGGTGTTACAAGATCGATGATGGTTTGTTTACGTTGTGTCTCACTTCAGCCAGAGTTCTTTGGACTTTTGGCTGGTTGACCACTCCGTACTGATGAGGGCCAAGAAGCGAAACCGGTATGCGGATTGTTAGGTGAACACGACTTAAATTAAACATAATCGAGCTTATCAGAAAGAAACATTTGCATTCAATGTCCATTGATATTTTATGGAAGTATGCATGGATTTTCAGGTGAATATCATTCAACGTTCTGCGTGGTATTTGCCAGGAAAGTAGTTGTTTTTCACCTGAGATCTACCTTTCTCTGGTTCAATTTTATATTGAATCCTTATGTGAAGAAAACCGTTTAAATTCGATTTTTTCTATTCATTCCACTTCACATGGCACTTATCTCTCAAAGAAGTTCTAGTTGAGAATTATCTGGCAATTACCTTTCACTACATCGAATTCTTTATATTTGGATTTATCTTCCATTTGGTTCATAGAGGTAAACCGCATATCTTTATATTATAGCCTATGTAATATTTTTTTGATTCAGGGAAATGAATCAAATTTGGAATGTTTCATATACATACCATTTCGTGAAGAAGTGTCTAACCATCAGTCAGAATTTTTCCTTTACGTTTCCTGAATATATCTTTGGAAAACACCTTAATAGTCACTTTGATATAAAATTTTATTTTCTTAAATTCTCACATATTCATAAATCATATTATCCAAGTATTGATAACTTGTAGTTTTCGCTGATCGAATTCAGGACCACATTTTTTATTGTAATTCAGTAAAGCAAATTTCATTTTCATAGACTCAAGCTATCTTCTATCTTTATAATTGTTCATCAACTTCAGTATTGAATTCAGTTATTCAGCATGTGTTCAAAGTAATATCAAACTTAATTTGTAAAATCCATTGTAAAATGTCGAATTCGAACACTCACCCATTACAACCTCTGTGTTAACGAGTGACAACTGGGAAATTTGTACATCATAAAACATCAGAATTCAAGAAACAATTCCAAGGAGAAATCATTACTCTTGGACACAGTTCTAATATAGACAAATTGTTTCATATTGTCAAGCTCAGGACAAACAACCACTCGACCAGACCTCGACAATCTGCTTAACCCGATTGGAAGGCCCAGCAGCAACAAGAATACCCTGATTCCGACTCAGTATAATCGAATAGTCCAGCCACGAGCTGTACCCACTACAAGAAATATCATACGTATACATAAACAACCAGTAATTGGAAGTTTCGTACTTGTTATTCAATTTTTCTGACAATTCTTGTAATTTAATTTTTTTATTTGAAATTGTAATATATTAGTAAATTTAATGTATTTTACTTTGTGTTGCCAATAGAAGGAAGCATTATCTTTATTATATGTAGAAACTTTGAATTTTTATCCTATGTTAACAAAAAATTCTAATAATTTTTTCTAGACACAAAATTAATCAGAAACTAGCAAAGCAGACCGAAGAACTCCCCACCGCTCTATACTGAATAGTCTGGGTATTTAAAGTGACACCTTCGAATGAATAATTGAGTTGTGAGACAACACATATGGTATACATTATCCCAAAAAACATGGTTGGCAAAATTGACGTGATTTTGACCTTCGAATAGGTCGGCGATGAATTTAGCGAAAAATTCGCTAGTATTGGTAATGTAATTCGGAAGTTATTGGGGTATCAAGACATTTCGCCCGACAGATTGAAGGCATAAATAAATGAAAAAGTCATATTTGACTGATTCAACGCATAAAATCAGCTATAAGGAATAACAAAATCCGTGGAAGAAATCATCTTCACTGATATGTATTATTTTCAATTGAGTTATGTCGAGGAACGAGAAATGTTAGCGTGGCTCCATTGATCCAGATTGTATTTCACAAATTTTTTGCACCGACTCAAAAAACGGAAAGAAAGTATGTCCTAGGAATCCATATTTTTTTGACCTCATAAATTGTAAATGAAAGTTATCCAATCATTAGAGATGAATCACAAATGATAAAGTTGAAACAGGATAATGAAGATAAACCTATTTTTTGTCATTTATATAACCATGAGAATATCCTTTCATGTGGTTATCGAGACTCTTCCTTCAAGATTGTGGATGCGAGTTGAAGTTAGATAACGAGATTCGGCTGACTCTAGTAACAAGTGCAGTTAAACGGAAGCTCGTGATGCAGGCGTGAAAAATAAATTAAAATAACTGTAAAATATTTATCGTCATCCAATTTTCAACAGTAGCTTCCAATTAACAATGTCTCTCAAACGCATAAAGCGAGAAAGTTTCCCCCGATGATCCATCTTTCTGTAAAAACATAGCGTAAGTCGTTTGGCGAATCTAGATTGATCTGAGATTTAATTTGGATGAAGATGAAGATGGATGTCATTCAACAGGGCGGGATGCTGCACCAGCATCTTGAGATTTCATCTTGAATTATTCATGCGAGAAACGATGGATTTTCAACAAGTTGAATCACGTATCCCTGGGTATACAGATGGGTAGGATTAAAATAATTAGGATTCTTTGGAACAAGAGTCTCCATCAACGGGGTTTGTACGCAGAAAATTAGATGTAGGGCCATCACGATTTTTCAACCGATTCCATAAAACAAGAGATTATATTTTTTTATAAATGCTAAGAAGTAACTTCGATATTGATGAACCGATTCTGATGTTTCGATAACAAATTTATTTATTACGTGTAATTATAACTGGTAGGTTAGACGAGTGGACTGTAGAGGTTCTTAGTCTACTTTTATGTATTAGTTAACATAGAACCAACAAATTACTTCACCATTGAACTCATTCAATGTGGACACGGAAGGGGTTTGGTCTACACATTTCACTATCAGCAGATAGGTTCCAAATGTTATTGAAATTCAAAGAAATAAATGAAGAAGATGCCTAGTTGCTTTACCAAGCCTCATAGGTTCTCCTAAAATGTGTATGTGCCTAGACAACATTATAGTTTAAACCAAAACGACTTCTTGTGACCATCAGAAATTTTTTGCTCACGTCGATTAGGTTCCAGCAATCAGAAAACGTATAATTCCACCACTGAGTCACTGATTCGTATCCATAGTTCACTTTTTATCACAATGATTTGATCGGTTTGCTTTGTGGTAGTATATCCGCATAATAACTAGGTTACCAAATAATTACGAATAATATGATAACCTAGTGGTATTAGTACAGGTTTATACTCGTACATTGATTGATTTTTCATCAAGTTTCGGCTCAACGAAAAATTGTCCTGTAATGTTTGTGAGATAGGAGATATTTATTTGCTTGAAGGTTATAGACGATGTGGATCGATTTAAAAGGTTTCCACGAGGTTTCGAATGCTCTATCTGCAATCGCCTTCAGGTAAATACTGACAAGTTTAGGTGCTACTTACCAATTTATATGTCTGTCGGTGCAATAGTGCGTATATCACCTATTGAATGAAGCTCAATTATCTCCTCCTTCCGCCATGTACAGTCGTGCGTGTGATTTCGCGCGGTGTGGTGGTGCGTGAAGTTTCGCGCTTCTGCAGTCCGCCAGAAAGAGCAATTAGTGGGTTCCATACGTTCTTGATCTCAACGCTTGGTTGACTAAAGGCGTTATTGGCTTCGATGTAGGCGGCCCCTTTGAACTTCTGTTCGAATCAATGCTCCTCTCTATGTAGAACACTTGCGTCGTCCCATAGAATTCGATGGTGCTCAGTCCAGGCGTGGTTAGCAATTCCCGATTTTGACGTTTCTCCACGTTGAGTCCATTCTTGTGCTCATCAAATCTTACCAATAACGGCCTCTTTGTCTCTCAATGTAGGAATGGACACCACAACATATGATGACAAGAGTTGTTACTCCACACAGGGAACTATAGACTTTTGAAGAACGATCAAACACCCACTATAGAAAGGAAGATCTACAACATTCTTAAATTCAAAAATGTCATTCCGGATAACGAACTAGCACATCTGACGCCACACCACAGCAAACCACCACATCTCTACGGGCTTCCGTGAATCCACAAACCAGACATACCACTGAGACCGATCACCAGCTCCCGGAACTCACCAACCTACAAGTTATTGAAATACCTCCTACCGATACTACAACCCATAAAATGAAATAGCAGTTCATACATCACAGATGTTGAACTTGGACCAGAAGATCGTTTCATCAGCGTCAACGTGGAGAGCCTGCACAATAATGTCCCTATAGGGGAATCCTTTGGCATCATCAAAAGGAAACTCGAACAGGATAATCAGCTCCACGAGAGGACTGAACTTCCCATCCAAGCAATTTTGGAATTACTGCAGTGCTACCTACAGAACTCATATTTCCAGGAAAAGTACCTATTCTTCAAGTCGACGGACTCCCGATGGGATCCTCCCTTTCTCCAATCATCGCCAACATATACATGGAGTGGTTCGAAGAATTGGCTATACGGGAGGCAAAATACAAACCAAAGTTGTGGTTGAAGTACGTGGATGCCACTTTCATTATATGAAATCACGGAGATAAACATCTCCAGGATTTCTTCTCAAGAATTAACAGAATCAGGAATTCGATCAAATTCACGATAGAAATGGAAACCAACAGTGCCTTACCCTCCTTCGATGTGGACGTTGAGAGAATAGGCACCTCTGTCAACAGAAATAAGACACATACAATATCTCAACTACAGCTCCAACCATCTGAGTTCGACAAAGAGAGAGATCGTGAGAACATTGGTAGAGAGAGCGATGCACATATGCAAGGACGAGGAGTCACTATATGCCGAATTAAACCACATCAGACAGGACCTTCACCGGAATGGATACCCCAAGAAACTCCTAGGAGAAGTATTGGGAAAACTCCAGGGAACAAAGGCATCTGAAGAGTAACAACAAAGCACAGTGATCTGCCTTCCGTACATCAGAGGTGTCTCCGAGAAAATCAGGAGGATCGGAAACAAGTTCAACATCAAGAGCTGCTTCCAATCCGGCAGTACTTTACGGAGTTTCCTCACCAATACCAAACCTGACAACAAAAATGAAATCAGTAAGTATTGCATTTATAAAGTTCCATGTGAATGCGGGGATTCCTACATTGGATAGAAAAAGAGGCCGTTATCGGTAAGATTGGATGAGCACAAGAAATGGACTCCATGGGACGACGCAAGTGTTCTACATAGAGAGGAGCATAGGCTCAAACGAAAGTTCAAAGAAGCCTCCTACATCGAAGCCAATAATGACTTCAGTCTACCAAGCGTTGAGATCAAGAACGTATGGAAACCACTAATAGCTCTTTCTGGCGGACTGCAGAGGCGCTGAACTTCACGCACCACTACACCGCGCGAAATTGCACGTACCACTGCACATGGCGGAATCACACGCACCATTGCACCGAGAGACATATAAATTGGTAAGTATCACCTAAATTCGTCAGTATTCACCTGAAGACGATTGAAGATACAAGCATTCGAAACTTCATGGAAACCTTTCAAATCCATCAGAACGATGGACGTCTGAAACGAGAGTAATTTATTAATATTCTTCTTGCATGTTTGGAGATTGTAATCGTTGGTCTTGGTCGCACTGAAAACCAAGATTTTCGATCCGATTTCAGAATTCGTTCACAGTTCCCACGTGACTGTTTCGTACGGTTCGAGTTTTCTGGGATGTCATACACGATTTCTGTAAGAATGGACAGGAGTGTTGTGAATTTCTAATCGTATAATAGATCGTAGGGAGATAGAGGATGTACCAGAATGGAGTAATAAAGAACGCCTGCGAAAGTACTGGACTATACTATATACCGACATGTATCGATCTTTCTGGAAGAAAACACGATCGCATATAGTTGGGGAGGCAGGGCATAGGATGAAAATTCAGACGTGGGACCAACATGTCAATAATTTAGCCGTATTCACTATGAGTTTTCACTGTCCAGCAACGATCAAAATATTCAGTGTTTCACTAGTCCCTTGGAAATAGAAAATGCGGATATTTCTATGGAAAGGATCATATCGCATCATAATTTTATTAGGTTCTGATTCTCATCATAGATTATGAGGATAGTGAAGTTTTTATTTTATTCCTCTTGAGTTTGGTTCTCCTCTCCAGTCCCGGTAAAAATTAAAAGTAGACACTTCATATAGTGCATTTTTGATGAAAATAGGAATATTGAAAGCAAACAGGAAATCCTAAGTTGCTGAATTGGATACATATAATTATGGATTAATAGAAACATTCTAACTACGTGTTTTGTTAAATGTTAAATATCCGTATTGCTATTTGAATATTCATATTTTGTCATCCTACATATTTCATACATAACTAATTTATTACTAGGTTAGTTATATTTTTCGTGAGCGCAACTGATTGGCGTCCATTATTGTCTTGTTGATTGGTCAAACAACTTCTATCAAGGGTAAAATCTAGAAATTGACTGCCTACAAGCTTCCATAAATCTGAGCCACCATTAGCAAAAGTGTGTTATCTAAACAGAAGGACACAGTCTTGAGTATTGTAGAATTTATTATTTTCATAGCTAACTGCTCCAGGAATTTTTGTAGTGTTTCAGAATTAAGATATGAACAGAAGCTTTTGGGATCATTATAAAAAAAACAATATAGTTGTCATATGCGATTTACCTGAACTACGTAGACATTGAAATTCGTTAGATAACAGTGATAAGTCTTGCCGACTAGGCTACTGGATCACTACATCGTACTATATCATTTATTGTAAATCAATTGATTATTATCCAGAGCTGAAAGAAATATCTGACAAAATATTTGAAATGGAGAAATAGTGGAAGAACAGCAAAAGTTTTCATTTATGATCGTATATTATAATGCAGGCTTTGCGGTTTCTCAACAACAATGTAAAATCATCCGAGCCCGCATGTGGAAGATTCTCGCCTGGTATCCCGAAACAACGTTGCAACAGGCGGCTCAATCCTGTTTCTCGAAGCAGAGAGTTCAAATAGATTATCCTCTCGGAAAGTTCAATTTCTATCCCCATTACTTTCCAGTTTAATGAGTTTAGTATGAATTAAATCTCATATCAGTGAGTTAGGTAGATAACCTAAACAATATGCGGTTTTTGATCAAAGTCTGTACAATATTTCAATAAAAGTATATACAATATGAAAATCTCATGTATTTCCTTAATAATGTAGAATTTCCTCAAGATAACATGTTGTGACTTGAGTCGGATCTTGAAATGAAATCATTACCATTTATAATAGAGTTGAGGAAACTGTGGAAAAATCGGTCTCTCGGCCTAACAGTTCCCCTATTATTTACCAGTCTGCATTTTTTCTTTGTAGCTCATGTAACATGTATCCCTGGTAAATAATAAATGTATTATCATTATTATTATTCCTGGATATTTTGTCCATTCCAAGATGTAAAGAGTAGGTTCTCAATCCTGTTATGTCGCCTTATCTTCAGGATACACACATTTTACAATATTATGGGTTAGTATGCAAGCCTATTCAGGACAATTTTGCTCAGCCTCTTCAATCGAACTTCATAAGAAAGAGCCCCTCTTTTTTTTTCGGTGGCACCAACACATACAGGTTATGATCTATCGAATAGACTTTCTATTATTTCGTCTTTTTTTTTGTTCTACTTCAGAAGATGAAGGAGTTGCAGTTTCAAAGTTCTTTTTTGAACAATTATTTTTAATTTGATATGTAAACTTTTATTATACATGCATGGATTCTGCGTTACATAAATTTCATTCGGATTGTGAAATTCGTTTTTGCGACTCCAATTAGCTACTCGATTCATTACAATAATTATCTTCATTATGCTGCCCATAAGTTTTCCCTGATGATCATTTTATTTTCATAACATAGTATACAAGTTTTGTATATTTTTTCCGATTGATACAAACTGTGTTTTTCGTTTTCACTTCACTTTTATGTTGCCTATGGTTGACGTCACCATACAATCGTAACGAATTTAGGTTTCGATTGAATTTTTTCTGCTGTTTTTTTGAGAATTTCGTTTCACAACTATATTTGTGAAATGATCAGTGAGCCATTCTAATAATCAAATTGACATTTTTCCTAACCAGCAGATTATCCACTAATATGATAGTATCAATAATGCAATAATAAAAAATATCAACTAAGTTGTATATTCTTGAGTTCACAAATTCAATCTCAACTCTTTTCCATGATTAATTTAGGGACAAAATTACAATTCTTCTTGATCAGCTTTCCAGAGCGTTTCACCGATGGTGGAATAACGAAAGATACGACAAATAAATAGAAAAAAGTTGTTCATGGAGCTTCATGAGTGAGTATAGTTTTTGAGCTGGTAGATTCATAATCGTTTCTACAATTCGGAATACCTCCAATTGATTCCAGCATTTTTTTTTATTTCTTGTTGGTAAAAATGGTGGAATCATCGTTGAATCTTAGAAATATATCTCAGTTGCAATCACCATTTCTCGTTCATCTGTGAATGTGTGAAAATTATATTATTTTGTTCATTGCTTTTGCTATCGATATTTCATCATTTAAATATATTATCCAAAAACGTTTGTTAATTTCGATCTTCGAGCAGAAGTACCAACACATCATAGGAGATACAATAATAAAACATCAATCGGAAAAGCACCAAAGAAAAGCTCCATATGAAATATTTTCACACATGCCTACGAAGGGAACATTGTGATTGTAATCGATATAGACAACTAAATAAAAAAACTTCGGTTCTCATGAAATCAAATATATTTGTAGACTTAACGATGATCCCACGTATTTCCACCAACATGAAATGTATGAAACAATGAAATCAATTCCGTGTATTCTGAATGAAAAATAAAATGTAACATACACTATTATGAATCCATCCGAGGCATTGAATACACATTAAACAAACGAGACATCTACTATCACGTAAGAATTTTGTACTTGAACACCGGAGTCTCAATCTGCCCACTTCCCAGGTCTCGCCACTGGTTCTCTCTAAAGTTTAAACCCGCCTACATCTTCGTGAGAAGAGTTCTCTCGAAAAAGTAGGCACGTGGACGATATTTCAATGTGCTTTGTTGGAACTGAGGGACCATTAGTGAAGCTCTTTGACTTCATCAATTCAAATCACCCCTCAATTTAATTTAAAAGGGATACTGAAACAAATAATTCGATTAACTTCTTAGACTCGACCAAAACAACAATGAATAAGGAACAACAAATCTATACCAACCCAATGTAGCCGCTTATAATATGATACATAAATTATTCAAAGTTCCAATAGATAATCACATATGATCGAATTGCAATAAACAATGATTATAGTTCAAGCTACCAGACTTTCATCAACGTGAGAGAAGCTATTTATAATAGGGCACTTTATTGTCAAGATTTGGGAGGGGGTCACATTGAACACTTGATGAAATAATTGTTGGGGTTAAATAAAAGTGTTATTCAAAAATAAATTATAATTTTTTAGCTAACTAATTTGTTTTTATTGTGAATTTACAGAACACATTCGTAGGCCTCGAAATTTTCCGGTAAGCGGTTTATCCTTAATAAACTCTCTTCAGCCTCTTATTATTCGAATTCATTAAGAGATTTAACTGCAAATTAATAACAACGTTTAGTTAGCAAAATGTTTTACCGGAAGTGACCAAAATCCATACTTCATTTCAAACTTGTCACTTTTCAAACGTTAATATTTCGAAAACAATTGAATTTAGGAGTAAAGTGTATTGGAGAAAACAGTTGAGAATTATGAGCAGATTTTGAAAATGGAATAATATACGGGGTGTTATATTTAAAAAAATTATTGAAGATGGCGCGCAGCCACCATTTTAAAACTTTTAGCTGTGATTCTTTCATGAAAAAGTAGGTTTTTATCTCCTATTTGAGCCCTCCAAATTTCGTTGCGATATACCAAAAATTAGTAGGGGGGGAACGGACTTTAGACGAGCACTGTATGTAGTGTATTCTCGTGTTTTTTTCTATCAATTATGCTCTCGAATACTTTTGGAGTTAGAGCCCTTCAAAAAAACTGGGGATCATTTTTCTCCCCTATTTTAGCGAAATGAAAACTGATCTATAAAATTTTTTTCATCAATTTTACCCTCCTCATACATTTTGGAATGTCATAAAGCGATTGTTTATGTGAAAGTATGCTTTTTTATATCGTTGTTTCCTCAACCTCCTTTATTTGGAAAAATATTACTTCATTTTAGGGGTTAAATTCGGCGATATTGAATATGGTAGTTTTTTCGCGAAAATAACGTCTTTCGACAGTTCAAAATATATGGAATATATATATATAATGCATTATCACTGAGTATTGAATATAAAATAGTGAACTACGTTAATTTTGACGGTGTCATAAATGATTACGTGAAAATTAGATCAAAGAAAAGATAATTTTAAAGTTTCAAGTAAATAAACAAAAAGACAACGTTGCACATAATGTTTAGCCAACAACTGAAGCGACCGTGTTTTCAATGACATATGTCAAAGGTGAGTTGATGCAGTGTGGCGGATATAAAATTGGCTACACGTGAGTAACAATTCCATTATTGATAAAAAAAAATCATTTCGTTTCTGCGAGTCTAAGAACCACAAAAATTATCAAACGTGTCATCTGATCACTGCTTTGGTGGGAACTAATGAAAAATTGACAGTGACGCCGAAAAATTAGTCAAATTGATTGACGAAAATTGTTCAGAATGCAACAAAGACCCAAGTATACCAATTTTAAACCATATCCAAGAAAAAAACTTTTACCGGTACCATCATTATTAATATTTTGAGTCAAAGATTATAAAATATCTAGGATATAGCCACATTACGTGAAATGAATTGGAAACATTTGGTCCAGCCTCATGGCTATAGTAGTAATATTCTGTATATTGGAGCTTATCCAACATTTTTAGTAAAATTCAAACGAAATAATAATCACAATTCAAACTCCATAATACTATACTCTCCAAATCAAAGTAATTGTTTTATAAAATAAGTATCCTTTATATTAATTTGATGAGGCCTTGGAAAAATATCTACATTTGTCATAACAATAAAAATTTGTGATAGTGACAAGTTTATTAGAATTATGGCTCCAATACTGAGTACACTAGAAATAATATGGTACTTTTTTCTCTGACGTCCTATAAGGAGCTGAATTGCTGTGGCAAAATGATAAATGAGATTTTCGATTATTTTTTAGTTAATTTTTTTGTAGTATTTTTGGGAAATAAACTATCTGTCTATCTAACCACCGATATATGGTGATAATTATAACAGTACTAGAAATGCAATTTTGAATAGAAGACGTCCAGATGAACTTTATATTTCACTACACTGGCAAATATATTGTTACGAAATAAGTACAGTACGCTCCTGCGCATTTCCCATTCGCCAGACGGTGTAACGGCTGGAAATTCCGATGACAAACACCGATTGATCGAGACATTTCCACGAATTTCGCGAAGATTTGGGAAGCCAATAATGAGGGTATATAAGGTCAGGCGTACAATCAGTGAGTCAGTCATTCATTAAAGAAGTATTCATTGATTCAGCGAGTTCAAGGTGAAGTCCATTTGGTGCAGTGCGTGGTACATTTTAGTCGTGAACTGTGATTGAGTTATTTACTACATTGTTATGTTGTAAAGTGTAAGATACTGAGAATTATTTATCCTAGTATTTTTTCAGTAAAGTCACCGACCCCAGTTGGCGTCAGGAGTGAATATTTTATTCATTCGAGGACAATTAATGGTGAATGTGAGAAATACACCCTACAACGAGATGGAGGCCATAATGAAAATGATCAAACAGCAGTTTGCCGAACAAGAGAGACGACTCGACTTCTGGAAAAAAAACTAATTGAAGAGGAACGACGGAAAATGGAAAAACAAGAAGAAGGGAATCGTCAACAGAAGAAAAAGGGACATATACAGAGAAAAACAACAGCTGACAAAACAGGGGCAGAGTAAAAGAACAACAGAACGCATTCCTCGAGCAGCTCCAGAAAACCGAGGAAAACAGTTTGGAAAACAATGGAGGCAATGGACAGTGAGATAAAAAACGAAGTCAAGGCAGACCGAGAAGAAGCAAAGAAAGAAGTGTGGGTGGTGCATGAGAAAACTATGCAATATTCGAAAGAAAAGATAGTTGCTTCGTTAAAAATTCAGGACCACCGTGACAGGGTTGCCACATCGCACACTTCCGTAAAATCACCGATTCTTGATGGGCAGTCGCCATGCTCCCTATATCGAAAGCAGTTTGAAGCTTTGGCAACGGCCAATGGATAGGACAATGAAGAAAAGGCTTCGGCACTTGTGGTGGCTTTGAGGTGACCTACTTTGACAATGTTAGAGACCATCCCAGAAGACTAGCATCGCAAATATGGAGACCTGATTGCATATTTCCCGGAAGATTTCGAAGAACAGTTGGCGGTACATGTATTCGTTGATGGATTGAGAGATATCGAAATACAAAAGACCCTGAGATCAACACACTTCAGGAAATGCAGTGAAGCTCTAGTTCGTTCCTTGGAAGTGTAAGCGGCTTTCAATATCTCAAGGCCGAAAGTAAGAGCAGTATCGATTGAAGAACCACTTCAGGGAGAGAAACAAAGCTCAGCAGGGTACTGCATGAACTGAAACCAAGAATAACAACGTAAACAATTAGTAAAGAGGAAACTGCTTCGAGTGTGGTAGGAACCGACATTTCCAAAGAGATGCAGAGTGAGGTTACAGTCTCATTTGTCATCTTCTTGGAGGACACCTCCACGTTATTGCTCACCTACGAGGACAGGATCGCCATGAGAATCAATAAGAAACTGCTTCAGGTGTGGTAGAAGCGGACATGTCCAGAGAGATTTCAGGGTGAAGTTACCAAATTTCCAAAGGCCCCCTAGGATCGCTATGAGAGTCAAGAGAAAACTATTTCAGATGTAGTAGGAGCAGACATTTACCGAGAGATTGCAAGATGAGGTTGCCACCACGTTCGTCATCACCTTGGAGAACACCTCCACGTTCCTACTCACCAACGAAGACCCGATATTCTGGTTAGTTTTCGAGCAGATACCCAGAAACTGGATTGACCAATACATCGGAAAGCAAGCTAACTAGTGGAGGCAAAGCTCCCAGGGTCATCCAAGTCAACAGATTCAGGAGAATTAGCGATAATCCGCCCATCGGGAAAAAGATCAACCAGTATAATGTTAATATCCAAGATCGACTAGAACGACCGAATAGTAATGCAGATGTCTTGTCTAAAAGACCGCATCCTAGAGCATCCGAGCGAAGTCAGAGAACAAGTTCTTGCAAAGGAGTTACCGGCTTCAGACAAACGAGACTGTAACCTGAGAACAACTGGACCTCTACACACATGAAACAGGACGAGAAAACCGTTCCAAACATTGGAAGGAGGACGGAACAAGGAAACTCTCCTGGAGAGATACAGAGATCTCATCTCCAAGGCATTGTGGGCACAATGGGATTCCCTAATTGTGGAGAATGGACTATTTAAACGGGTATGGGATTCAGTTGATGAGAGGTCATCAATTTCTCAATTGGTTTTGCCCATGAAAAGGATACGTGAATCCTTGAAGAAATTTCATGAAGAAAAATCAAGAGGATATCTGGGAGTTCATAAGACTTTGAACAAGATCAGTCAGAAGATGTAATATGTTCAATGTCGAGACGATGTAGGAAGCTGGTGCAGAAGATGTCCAGAGTACGGTTTCACAGAGTACATAGGTGAAAAAATGCAACGTAGGCGTATCATTCGAACGGATTGCCATTGGTGTAGCTGAACCATTTCCTGTGACCGATGATGGTAACAAATATATCCTTGTTGTCATGGACTATTTCAGTAGATGAGTGGGAGTATATGCCAATCCAGACCAAGAAGCATCCACAATAGCAAGGTCATTGGTTGACAACATGTTCTCAAGATTCAGACTACCGATGAAGCTACATTCCGACCAAGTGAGAAATTTCGAATCGAAGTTATTCAAGAAAGTGTGTGAGCTGATGGAAGAGCATCTTTCCCTCCACGTTTTCTAAGCAGCCATCCATGATTTCAGCAAGCTCACCCTGGCTAGCATTATCTTGGGAAAGAAACTACGATTGCCCTGTAACAAGAGGTAGAAGCACACGACTATGCAGATAAACTGAGAGACATCAGGGTGAAAATCTACGAAACAGTTCGGAAGAGGTTGGTACTGGAAAGTTCGAAAGTTAACTGAGGATGGTTCAAAGAATGAGACCAGGTTTGGCTGTTCAACCCACGGCGAAAGAAAGATGTATCCCTCAAACTCAAACTGTTTCAGAAAGGTCCGTACGAAGTGAAGAAGAGGATCAAGGATGTGATTTACAAAATCTAGCGCAGCCCTAGGATTGAAAGGAGTTGTTTACCTGGAAATACTGAACCAATGGCTTTTGATCGGAAAGAGCAAAATGAGAGGGGAGCAGTGTTACACCGAGTGATCGTGACGTTTTCACGAATTGCTCGAAGATTCGGGAAGCCAATGAGGGTATATAAGGTCAGGCATACGATCAGTGAATCAGGCATTCATTGAAGCAGTATCCACTCAGTGCAGTGTGCGGTATATTTCAGTCATTAACTGTGATTGACTTATTCAGAACATTGTTGTGTTGTAAAGTGTAATAAACGGAGAATAATTCATTCGGGTATTTTTTTAATGAAGTCACGGATCCCAGTTTCGTAACAATAGTGATGGTAGTGGTTCGGTTGCAGTCATGAAATTCCTAAGGCTAATCCACTTACTTCAAATGAAAATAATATAAACAATTTTGTATTGACTTTCACCGGCGACATTATAACAGAAAACACACAGTTTTAAGAATTTTTTTTTCTATCCATATGAATAAAATTTGTGCGAATACTACGAGACAGGGATGTTTGATTGTATGTGCATCGTATTAGCATATCAGAAGAGCATTGGATAGGTCGATATTTAGGTCACCTGTGACCTGTTAGGTCTCCAGACCTAACGTCATGTTACTTAATGGTGTCACTTGATGAGTTATATTTATGGACAGTGACCATTTTGTAATGTAGAACTTTCAGGAGTTTGGATTAGGAATTGTGTAGCACAAGTGGATAAAACTATTGAGCAAGAAGGTGGTAACGTTATGTGGACATTTGAGAATTATTTAGTTTGAATGTTAATTATTAGTTTGTCTAAATTTTACTTCAGAAAATGTTGGATAATCTCATGCGCATCAATATACAGGACATGACTAGAGATAGCGACAAGTGCAGGCGGTATTTTTCCAATTTATTATCCACAAAGTGTCCGTTTCACAAATACTTGATTGGTTTCACACAAACTCATGTAATTCAGTCGAATGAAACTCGTTGCATCCTGAACACTTTTTCTCTCAATACATTTTGTAGAACATATCATTTTTCCACCGTTTTTTTATTCCCGCAAAACCGACGATCAAAATTGATTTTTTGATTGTCGTACATGCAGAAACGGATCCTCATTAGAGTTTTCTTCAATATCAATATTTTTTCCATGTTTGAACAAGTTTATGGAGAACAAACACTATATAACTCCAGTTGTCTGAACTTGGAGGGTCCAATCTATCTATATCAAACAAGTTTCTAATCCATCTCTAAAAATGCATAATGCGCGTCCTACGTAAATTACCCTTCATAATCGATTGAAAGTTGAGGGTAGAAATATATTTTCTAGGGATAAATACAATGTTTTCTATTTTTGAAGTATTGTGAAAAAATATAATTCAAAAGTTTGGTAGAAACCTATTGAATTTCCCTCATTTAGAAAGACACGAAAATAAAAAATATACGTGTGTTTGTCTGTCCGTAAAATGTTTCAACGTCCAAACCAATTTAGATGAAATACTAAATATCTGGTGTTTTTCATGGATAGCTCCAGATATTTTTCCAAACGTTTCCCAACATTGAAATTGAGGCTATAATTTCTCCCAAAATGTCCATAAAAAAGTTAATAACATGCCATAACGTGTTTTCTTGGGATTACAATGAGATTTCTTAAACATTAATTTTTCGATAATGCATTCCACAATTTTACCCAAAATCTCTTTTATAGATAATTCCTGTATGCTCAATATTATATTTGAACTAGTGTCAATAGGAAAAATCGAAAAATTTGCGTATGGCCGGATTTTTTTTTACACCATCCAATCCTACGATCCCACAATATTTGTTCACGGCCCATCTGGTTTATAAAAATTTGCTTATGAAATGTTGCCACCAATCTTCAAGACACACTGTATTCTCAATTCATATCGGACTTAGCATCATGACACCCTCCACAATGTTTCAACTCATAACCCATGAAACGGGGATACACAACCAAAACAAACTTCCTGTTTTCATCCTCGCTTCATTGACATGCGAAAAGTTTTCGAAAGTTTATGCTGCTTCTAGAATAATCCAAGAGCGCAAGCATCGAATTATAAAGTTTTCCATATTGAAATTCAAATTCCAAAACTTTTGCTGGGATTTAAGTATACAACAAATTCAATGAAGTAAATCCAAACTGCGTGCATGCCATAGATAAACTGATGGATTAAAACCGGAAAAGTTTTAAACAGCAATGTAAAGTTTCATAAAAGGCGTAAAAGTTACTTTGGAAATAATGAAAAAGTCTTACCTTCATATTCATTGATGTAGTAGTGCTCTGAGGAGATCTAAGAACTACTGGTGCAATTTGTTAGAATGTGCGACAATTAAAAATAAATCATTTTCGAAAACAGTGAATGTTCATAAGAGTGCAGAATGCAAGAGAGTGCGCATTTAACACTGGATGGTGCTTGTGCCAACTACCAGGTGAACCATAGTGATTGAGTGAGAGACAGCGTGGCCAATATATATACGTACACAATGTTCAAGTCGTCAAGTTACGACTGCATGACACAAGGGGAGGTGAGAGACTAATTCATAGAATGGGGTTGCGATGCCGGTTTTGCGCTAGCCCGGCTGCTCCTGGGCAAATTCTCTGCGCTCTCACTCCTTGTCCGCCTCTATGTCTCTCCCAATTTACCTCCCCAAAAATTTCCGCTCCTCAAGTTTTATTTCAACTTGTTACTTCGACGGTTCAACAGTGGCCCGGCCGCCAACGCAGATTTTCAAAATAGACACTCGCCACTATTTCCCCTCCCATTGCTCCATTGGCTTCACTATTAACTGCGGACCGCCCATGACTACCACATTGCCAATTATCTTTCACTGGCAACATGCTGGCAATCAGTTTGCTCTTTTATACAGGATGTTGAATGATTTTGGTCGCGTACGATTTGTCAGGCTTATTTTTCAATGAAGCTGGATACTCTGATTTTGTATTAGCGTTACGGTTATTCCTCTCAGCATCGGATTTCATAATAATTATTATAATAATGTTCATTCACAACAACGAATAAGAAGTTTAACAAGTAAGTAATTTGGAGAATAAATAAACAAAAATTCACGAAAGCTGTGGTTGATATTTCTTGTTTGTTAAATAAATACATATAAATTAAAAATAAAACATAAGTAGAATATAAGATTTCAAAGCATGGAAGTGTAAAAGAAAAATATAAATATGTGGAATATGAGACTATATAGATAAAACGTGGATATACAATAAAATGTTACTGTTCGAGCCAAATAAGGACTAAATTAGTTTCGGTTATATCGGCTTTGTAATTATCTACAATCAGGTTATCATCCACATTTAGTTGTGCTTCAAACTATTAATTACATACGGGAATTACCACAGTTGGCAATTATCAGATTCGGGAATAATCACAGTCGGGAATTGTCATTGCTCTGAAATATCACATTTCGGAGTTATTACAATTGGATATTATCACAGTCGATTAAATATCATTATAAGACTATGTGAGCAATCAGTATTAGACTAATCTATTCTTGAAACTGATTCATATAAAACAGATCTTTCAGTGTTCTATATATGCATTTTTAGTTTCGACTTAAAAACTAAAAGAGTATCTATATCTTTTATAATTTTCTTGTATAAGGCTTGAGTGGACATTTCAGAATATATTCAACAACAATTTGAAATGGAAAATGTGTTTTGTTCAAAAAATCTAAGCTTCTACATATAAATTATTCGAAGAATAAGATTTTTTGTTATATATTACTTTGAGCGACACCACCACATCCTACGATATCATATAACAATTGTGACTAAACTTGTTTTAACATCTGAAAAGATTCTCAAATAACTAAATCCAAAGTAGTCATTATAGCAAGATATTTGCTAGATAAAATATTTGAACAAACTCTAATTTCCAAGGGAGCATAACACGTGAATCTTAAATATTTGGTTTCATCAATGTATTATGTCGAAACCATTTTTCGATTGATTTGAAGTCAGACTCAGCCTTTTCCTTTTTCTCTTTATATTGAAGGCCTATATCGTTAGCAATACATACAAATATTCATTTTGATTCCATTTGGAGTTAGCTATCCATATATGTATATGTATGTATTGCATGTAGATACAATGGCCCTAGTACCATAGACCACAGTCCTGGAACCAGTAACGAGATCTTTCACATTCACTTTCTGTTGACGATTGGGGATACCTTCTCAACTGATTCTGAATTTTTTCCTTGAATCCTCCAATTCTTGCAGAATTAATAAGTGAGAACTAGTATCGAAAGTTCATAGAGGTCGACGGTAATGTACATTTTTTCGTCAAGAGTGGGGTATATACCAGTAGTTTAATTTGTTATAGCATCCTGTCGATTTTTCCTCTCTAAATACATTCTGATTATTATCATTTCATATTTTTCAAGAAACTCGACTATCTATGACTCAAACTGTTTTACTGTTATATTAGACAAATTGGATATAAATGAAATTAGTCTATAATTGTTCATTTTGGATAGACTACCACTCTTAAATAGACATTTGATGATACCTACCTTCAGAACTTGTGAAAAATTCCATTGAAATTTAAGCTAATGGGACAGATATTTCACAATCTCCTGCGAAGATTCTGATACCATCATAACCTGGGGACTTGCCGAATTTCAAACCCAAGATGGTTCTGAATACTTCTGATTCCAAAGTGAGAGAAAGGTACAGCTATATTTGATATCATTTTCTTTCCTTTCAGAATCATCTGATGGAACAATTTCCCCTTCATTTTTTTTCCGCAGCCCGATATTGAATTTGTTGAATGCATCGCAAATAGTGTTCATTGTATCTGAGAGTCATCCCACAGAGATTTTGATTTTAATTTATTATTTTTTGCTAGTAAGTATAGTATTTTTTCTTAGTTGTTCTAAATGATGCGTTATCATCCAAAGATGAAGCTACTTTTCTCAATTCAAGAGTCAGTATTTTGGCTACTTTCCTAGATTTCAACATGGGTTCATGAAGAAATAATTTTCGTCGAAACCGGAAAATTCACCTTTGGTTCCGAAGAAACTGAAACTGGTTCTGATGCCACTTTGAAAAGAAGTACCATGGATATGTTACAAATTCTTGATTGAATCTTGTGATCATCCAAAACCATTTTAAAACGTCAGATTTCAGATCATGGTCTCAGTTGCCTAGGAGAATCACTGAGAAATATCAACTAGACATTCTATGAATCATCCCTTCCTTTATATCTTTTATCATTTTTCTCTTAGACAACCTCGAAACTCAAATCAGTAAATCAAAGAATATTAGAAAATCTCCCGATCAGTGGTTCTATGTCTCTTTAAAGAAATCAAATAATACTCTCTATATGAAATGAAAAATATATCCAATAATTAAAAAAAACAATTTATAAAATATGAGAAAACAATACATCGACATCTTGATGATAACTGAGAAATATGCATACAACTCTTTAGAGAACTCCAAAAACAAAGCAATGGATGGCTGGGAATTAGTCGACTTTGAACGCAACAGATACACCTCAAATTTGCCTTCTTAAGACATTTCACCCAACACTTCCGACGAATATTTCTCAATTATTGCACAACAAATTAGAGATCTATAATGGTCCCGATGCAATGGAAAACATACTCGATTTGCCCACACCTAGATTCTCATTTTTCTTGCAACTGGTAACATAGGAACGCAGTTGATCTACTCAAAAATTATGGCATAAACAGCACAATCATCAAAAATACAATTGACATAATCGTTCGTCCCCTTGTCGTTTATTTCAATGCATGTCTTGGAAATTAATGATTCTGAAGGAAATGGAAACATGTCTTGATCACATCATTGACCCCTCCAAGGCATTCGACTGTGTGTGAATTCCTTCGGATCTTATGTAAACATCCAACATCAATGTGTTCCTACCAATAATGAGGCCTCTGAATTCAGAGAAATGCATGGGGTTCCACAAGGCTCGGTCTTAGGTCCAATAATGTTGATTCCCTATATTAATGACATGTCATTGTATTCCTCCAAATGCATGTTTCATATTTGCCGATGAAACAAGATCGATATATTCTGATGATGGTATCAAATTATTAACTATTTGTAGCCCTCAACAAGACAAAATCATGGATGAATTCCAGATAATAAAAAAAAATAGGAAAAATATTCTTCCACCCATGTTGACACCGTGAAATTACTAGGGGATCAGTTGGATGATACATTGAGTTGGTCCAATCATGTAGATATCCTGCCATGCTGATGGAATTTTCGAATTGTAAAAGAGAGGCTATCAGAATATCAGTAAATGCCGATTACCAAGAACACATTTATCAAATTGGACAAACTGCCACTTCCATCACTTCTTATATACTTTACTTCAATGGAAATTTATCAAAATAAATTCGCATATGATACAAATACAAATGTTCACACCAACAACACGACCCCGGCTAATCCCCTTCGGAGTTCTCAGTTCAGATTTACCAAATTTCGAAAAAATATCTATCTGAGTTTACATTGTTATAAATATTGGGTTCGTGACTATCAAAATACTGAACTCATTATTCTGTGATTATTAACACTTCACAAAACAATAATTAACTATGAGAGTTTATTCTTAGAATATACCGTGTACTTCAGTGGACACTGAACCTTTTATTTAACTCGTTTTTCTGACTGAACTGGCTCGTTAGCAATGCACAGCCTTTTATAAGATCCAGATGAACAACATTCATCTTAGTCCTAGAGCTGTATTAGATTATTTCAACCGCATCGTTGACCCGTTTCTTCACATCTTACGGTCCTTCCCAAAACGGTGTTAGTTTGAGAAATACACTTTTCTTCCTACGAGAATTGTACAGTCAAACCTGGTCACCTTCTATCGATCCTCCTGAAGTAGCTTTCAAATGATAACAAGCTTTCATCCTGTGTATCAACCTCTCTCGAGCTGTTTCATAGATTTTCAAGAGGCTGTTTATCTGCATATTGCTGCATGTCTTCCTCTTCAGTGCTTGGTGACACCAAGTCACAAGACAATCGAAGCTCCAAAGATAGTGGTAGCTGGAGTTAACTTGGTTGAATCATCAACAGCCGCTCTGTATGTAATAAAAAATAGTGGAACGTGTATGTCACATTGGAAAGATGTTCTTCCTTAGTTCGGTTGAATATTCTTATCATACCATTTCACTGGAGGTGAAGCACAGGTTGTTCTGGTCTTGCTCACAAACTTTCTTGGATAACTTTCACCTACTATACCATGATTCTTTCTATTTATATATTTTTTTCCACCTACCTAACTTCTCATTTTTTGGAATGAAGTTATCACTGTATATATGAGAGTAGAATAAACAGATTTGTAAAAAAAACATCGGCATGAAGAAGAAATTTTAACTATCAAAATAATGAAGCAATATCCATTGCGTATATCAGAAGAGGAGAGGCCCCAGAGGTACCCATAAGGTACGCCAAATATTGACGTATTATCTGATAGCCATTTATCATTACCAATCAAGATCTATTGAAACTGTGCATCAAAACATGTCCACCTGTTACTTTACCCAAAGTTCACAGAAAAACTACAAATATGCTTATGGGTATTTTTATTTTTGATAAATTCATGTTATTTCATTAGTAACAACATTTACGCGAGTATATTCAATCAGTACGTTCACCCCAGTCATTTGGTAGTTTTACCTGGAAAGTTTTCCGGTAATTTAGAAAATGGGTATTTTTATAGATTTCGACGTGCTCTTTTCGAATGTTTACTTTGGCACTCGCGACGCTATATTGAGAAAATGGCGCACAAAAACATTTTTTTGCAATATTTCACTTCCGAGTCATTTTACGATGATTCAAAAACATCTTATTGGCCCTAGAATATCCATGAAGCCTACCGAGATAATTTTGCAATGACAAACAGATTTGTAAAAAAAAACATCGGCATGAAATGAATTCCAAGAATCAAAACAAAAAGGCAATATCACTTACATACAGTATCGGAAACAATTTATCTGAAACAGAAATCTACACGAGCAACAAGGAACGCAATGATATGATAATACCACATAAACAAAAGAGACGCACTGCTGTGCGCCCCTCCTGTTACCCCACCCGACGCATTAACTGACCACGTGGCAATGCGACACAGCGCACAGCTCGACTCATTCTTGCCGAGCCGTGGTTGCGAAAACAAAAGACCGTGACAATTATCACCTTTTGAAACATACCGCCTATTTACACAACCGCAGAGAAAGTACAATAGATTCGGCTATTGTTTGGCCCAAAATGGTGGTTTGTTCAAACATTTAATAAAATAATTCCGTACACAAAATATTTAATTTGGTTTGTCTTTTCTTGTGAATATTTTTTTTCTCTCCATTCAAGAAATAATTGTTCTTCTGTTAGAAATAAGTTTTTTGTTTTGATTGTCTAACAGAAATATCGTTTGCTTTTGTTTGAGAATTTTCTTTTATTTTCGCGGCCACCACGGCACCAAAGATATTTTGATCTACCTGTCTTCCGACAGATTAAATTGAATCAATGATTCAGTTTAATTTGTTCAAATTATCTGAAGTGAAATTATCGTCAATAATTCTTCTTCATTGCAGCGCACACACTCTCCAGACTGCTGCTGATACTGACGTCCTGAGCTGACCGCCCTGATTCTCCTATCTCTGTGTCGTGACGTAAATATCCCTTCTTCGAGCGAGTCGAGGAGAAATTGTAATGCTCTCTCAACATATAGCAAGCTATCTTTTACGCTCTCATGAAACCACCATACCCAAGATAAATACTTTCCGATACTGTATATCAAAAGTGGAGAGGCCGAAGATGGACCCATGTGGTACGCCAATGATTGCCGTATAATCTGATGAGAAATAACCCTCAATCATTACCAATTGAGATCTATTGAAACTGCATCAAAACATGCCCACCTGTTACTTTACCCAAAGTTCACAGAAAAACTACAGATATGCTAATGGATATTATTATTTTTGATAAATTCATGTTATTTTATTACTAACAACATTTAGGCGAGTATACTTAATTAGTATAGTTAGCGATGAGTCGATATATTTTCGGATTTTCTCTTCGTGTGGATGCCGTAGTGACAAATCACGCTCTGGTCATAAGACAAAATATATTCATTGCTTTGTTTTCCAGTAATAATGAATAAACTGCTCACTCATATTGAAAACAATATACTCCTTCATTCGTAGTCAATTTAATGAAACAATAATTGGTGTAAGCACTAGATAGCTTCCTTCAAACTGCGGGCGACACGTTGATTCTAAATTTCTTATAAAGATCAAATAGTACAAGAATTTTGAATGAACACAGTAAACGGTTTCAGTTTGTATGGGTTTCATTATTTCTTCACCCATATTTTCAAGGAAATTTCATGAAGTATTCCTGACCAGAAATGTTTTTAATTTCCTCTAGCCTTAATTTTCACGCGAACTCATTATTATGATTGCATTGTATCTACTTCAGGTGGAAACAACATAATAAGGAATGTTTGATATTATACATTGCCACACTTAAAGTAAGGTATAAAACTGTTTGAAACATTATTTCGCAAATTTATTCATTCACTTATAGGCTCCAGTTTTCCTAATTCAAAAATAAGTACGAAGATCTCTTTGCTTTTGATAATTGGCGGTGAAATAATGTTGTTGATTTTTGTCTGGATTTGGAGAGACGGACTCGGGAGGCATGAAAAATTTAACAAATAATTCGAATAAAGCGAATACCCGTCGAGTTGAACAACAACTATTCCTGCAGGAAAACACGTTTGCCTGAAAATAAAACTAAATGAACTTAGATAATTGCTTGGTTTTGTAACAAATGACAAGACCGAGTTTACTTTGGGAATTTCCTACAGGGCTCAATTGTATCGCTCTGTTGACGGTAATTCAAGTTCGTGACTGCAGTGTCTGAAACGGATCAATTCATATTGCTCTTTCGCTAGGTAGGGAAAGGAGATAGTTAGCCATTGTCACGTGCTTTCGGTTGGATTCGACTAGAGGCAATCACTGGATGTCACTAGCACACGAGTCTCAAGTCACACTTTTTTCTACTTTTTTCTCTATGTATATGATTAATTCATAGAGTGTAAGTTATGGAATAATAGATAGACGGCTCTGGAATGTATTTCTTAATGATAGTGTTCGGTAGTGTACAGCTCGCCAAGTTGTTTCGAGTGTCGTATAAGAAAACCAGAAGTGAGACAGTTGCCGGGACAAAAGTCAAACAGACAGAATAGAAAATAAAAATTATTGACATTCTACAAAAGTTATCAGGCTGGTGCATACTTGTATCAAGTATATTTATTATACAATTTCGTAAAATCGGAAGTCGTATTTATCATCAACCAACCACATTCTTCAAAAAGGTGATCTGGTAGAGACCCTTGAAATAAAATATGTCATTTGAGACCAGGCAGTTGATCACCATGGTCCAGTTTTTTTGTAATCGAGTAGTGCAGAACTGCCTTCTATGTAATATGGTAGAAATTGACAGACGACTCCTTGGAAAATACGACAACTACCTATGCAAGTTCCGTCGGAATAAAAGTAGAACTCGTAATCATATAGAATGAAATTGATAATATTGAAACCGATATCACTACGAAGTACTGTACATCCAAAAATTTTTAAGTAATCATGAACAGAGGAGTTCCAATTAATAATCTTAATGATCTCTCACTCTTGGTTGAAAATGCGAAGCGATGTTGATGATAACAAAGACACAAAAAAAATGTCAAAAATTATTTAGAAATAATACCATCAACCGTACCATGGAATAAATGTGTTTCCAATAACTGCCACTTGGTTACTCAGATGCATTAGCTTATTTGATGAAATGTGTGAAAAATACCGGTTAGATCCGCAATTCTATGGGAAAATAGCTATTTGTATAACAAGGGAGGAAAGTGCTACTTTTCCTCCCGAGGATGAAGTTTACTGCCCGACGCGTAGCGGAGGGCAGTAATCATTCAAGAGAGGAAAAGGCACTTTACCATGTTATACATATGATTTTTCCACCTCCCTCAAATAACATTTTTAAATAATTTATTTATGAAACTAACAAACAAAATTTATTAAAGAAATAAAACTAAGAAGCAGGTACAGTATAACTTATAGGCACGTTATTTTCATTCTTGCATCCTACATATTTTTAATTTGTGGTAGAGTAATTATTTATACTGTTAAACGTGCAGTTTTGAGCAGTGGTTATTTGAATACCACTAGAAGTGAGAGCTGGAGCCAACGCAGTTTTCGTGATATTTTCATTAACAACATTATTATACAGCTGGTATCCCCCGGAAGTACTCGTACTTGGCTGATTACAATCAATTTTATTAACTTCAATGACTCCCATAATTTGGCTCCAAATTTTTCGCTTTTTTGCAAGAGATTGCTCCACATACCCTTCAGCGATATTCGTAGACTTCCAACCTCCATATTGCTTCAAAGCAAGAATGTCTTCTCCAGAATTTGCAAGTAAACTTGCCGAGGTTCTTCTGAAACTATGCCCGGTATAATTTATGGCATTAGGCAGTTTCAAAAATTCTGCAATTTTTTTAGGAATTTTAGCAATAGTATTTTTTT
Source organism: Gonioctena quinquepunctata (assembly GCA_018342105.1). Lineage (NCBI taxonomy): Eukaryota > Metazoa > Arthropoda > Insecta > Coleoptera > Chrysomelidae > Gonioctena > Gonioctena quinquepunctata. Next base: position 1,289,070 of record JAFIRS010000043.1, read on the forward strand.
CAACCATTTGGTTGATACATTTTCCTGCTCTATAGCAGACAAATAAACGTGCCCGATCTGTTTTAGGGCGTAGCGATATATATTTTCTATAAATGTCAATATAATTAGGGCCATTCCCCGGTGAAGCATTGATTACAAGCGTTCTCTGTATATTTGTTTTAGAATTTGGTATATTTACTATTAAAATTGAATCTTTATCTTCAATATCTGTAGTGGCCATTTTAAGGAGCTCGTCACCCCTGAATGCTCCTGAAATTCCGAAAATGAAGAGAACCTACAAAACAAATAAAAAATAATAAAAAAAAAGCTGTCGACGCCGGAATTCGAACCAACAGCTACAAGCTTATCATGAACAGTGAGCGGTGCACCAACTCGTTGCGCTACCGGGACTCACAGGCAACTCCTGCGGAATCATGAACATAGCGTATTGTTGTAGCTCTATTATAATATTTGCCGTTTAACTTTTATTTTCTTAATATATTTACTTCTTGAAAATATCTTACCTTCATCAATAAATAATTATCATCGGGGGCTTCTAGTAAAAATGTATTTGCTTCCTCTCTTGAGAAGGTTTTTGTCTTATTAGGTTTATATAGGTTTTGTCTTTCCAAGAAAGCAATTAATTTTGGGTATTTAATATCCACATTTTCTTTTATTTGAAGCATGGTACGTAGCATCGAATACTTGGACCACAATGTAGAGGCTTTCAATGTATTTGCTAATAGCGTAAAATACCCCAAAATAACATTCTCTGAGTAAGTACGAATATGCTTTTCTTCGGCCCATTGCTTGAAATGTAAATACTGTTTTTCGTATTTTTCTTTAGATTTTTGGGGTAATAGGGATTGTACTGTTACATTAACTTGTTCCAGAATATCCGGTGGTGTATTATTTATATCTCCAAATTCGCTTGAATCACTCATTTTTTAAATATTATTTTATATTTTGTAGATATATTATAGCGTAACACACTTTGAATCTATGAATTGAAGTCAAATTATTAATGTAAAAATCGTTAAATTAAAATAACAATTTACTGATTTCTACCATTTTGCAAAATAGGGTGTTCTATAAATAAACGGTAAAATTTATACTTATATAATAGAATATAGTTTAGGTCGTCAATGCCGTATAAGTTATTTTATTGATGACGTACCAAGACGTCACTTTTACTTTTCCTCTCTAGGGAGGAAAAGTACGACTTTGCTCCCTACAATGAGGCCAGGAAATGTATACTTTGGATAGAGGTAGGCGGAAAAAAAATTAGATGCACTGCTAGAGATTGAGAAAAATCCTTATGAACCTACTAGAGACATTGGTGTCATGATTGATGAAGGTAAATCGTCGGTTCTGTGGCATTTGAAAAAATCATTCATTATAAAGTCTATAACACACCTACACACTCATGCACTCACTTCATAGTATTCACAATCAACCAATAATCACAACAATTTCAATATTTTTTTAATCTATCGTTTTTCGCAGAACACCTACAAGCAAGACACATGTACTCTGATGGAAAATAGTTTTTTTTTTTTTTTTTTTATTTTTTTTTTTATTTCAGTTGCATCAACCACATTATATCTTATTCATTATATTGATGTCATTTAAGTACGCTATTAGATTTGAGATATTACAGTTTTCTCCTATTACTATACGGAGATTATGGCCTATATTATTTTTGAGCCTTTCTTCAAAGTATTTAGTGCATTCTACCAGGAAATGTTTCACACTGTTTTGCACTTCACACATGTCACATATGTTGGAGTCTTCTCCTGCTAAAAGGTATTGATGGGAGTATTTGGTGTGGCCGATGCGCAGTCTTGAAAGAATTGTTTGATATCTTCTTTGTTTGGGGTTATTTTTCCATGGTGAAGTGGAATCCTTTATCTCTCTCAGTTTGCTTTGGCTCTGTTGCCATTCATTTTCCCAGTATTTTTTTGTTATCATCTTCAGATATGTTTTGATATCATTGTGTGTTGTTGGGATTTCTTGGGTTATATTTGGTTCGTCGTGTGTTTTCCGTGCTACTTCATCAGCTTTCTCGTTGCCTTGTATTCCAATATGTGAAGGAATTCATAGAAAAATTGGTACAATCAACTTTGAAATTTGCACTTCGGAATGAAGATTATTGACGTTCGAACAGACCGGCTGCTTGTATGATACTGGGGAAACGGTATAAAACTATCGGAAAATAGATTTGCTTGTACCCCTATCAGCTGTTTAACAACTGACAGTTCACGTCACTGACAGTGCTCAATTAGAATTTACTGATCCCAGTAAAAAGGTCCACAGGATGTTTAGCTTATAAATGAAATTGTATTTTCTCACGAAGTCTCATTTCAATTGAACGAACGGTAAACCACCAGAACTGTCGATATCGAAGCAAAAAAAATCATTATTGGATAATGGAGATTCATACACAATTTCCTCAATAAGTGATCGTTTGAGTTGGTATCATGAATGAATATAAATTGAATTATTAGCACTCTGAAGATGCTAATTTATTGAAGGTGGATTGGAAGACCTGGAAGTATTGAATGGCAACCTCGATCTCCCGATATAATCCTTCCCTATTGATTTTTATAGGGCTATTGGGATTTGAAAGTATACAGTTATTGACCAGACAATATTATAGATTAAAAAGGCACGATTACCAAATAAATTCTAAAAATAAGCATGATAAATTCAAGGATTGCCTTGCTTATTGTCGAAAGGTGAGTGGTGGTCATTTTGAACTAATAATTCAATTATAAAATGAATTGGAAATACATTAATATTATGTGAGAATCTGCGCTTTATCCCTTCCACTTGTCGGTGATAGATAGATATCCAGCTTGTTGATAGTTTCTGGCTGTCATGCCTTTCATTTAGACTATGTGGTCGTTTCTCAATTTCGATAGCTTCTATAGTTGTTCTCGAATAGAAGTTCAACTATACATCAACGATCATGTATTTCCATAATCAATGGTGCGTCCTGTCATTAGTACATGTTAGAACAATGGAGTGGTGGATTCTTCGTTTCTCATAGACAGTGTGTGTTCTTCTTTGTGAATGTCTCCACACCGTATTTCGTAAACCCCTTGAGACTCCAGTGGTCTTTGAGATTTCGGAGCGTGGATTCTATTGTTTGGTCTGTTATGAACGTTGTTTGAATAGGAACTCTGCTAGATTGATTTGTTGAAAATATAAACAGGATGTTCATAAAATCAGATGTAGTTCAATGTCCAGCGTGGCTTTAGCCGGGGAAGTAGTTGTTTTCTGTTAGACATTCACAAAAAATAACTTCATTTTAATCGTGGATTTTTCAATTCACAGAAAAATATTTCTATCAATATTCAATTGAGAATGTTTCCCTTTTGAACTCTGCTAATTCTGCCTGTGGTCCCCTTTATATATGATAAGAATGTTATACCAATCGGTTGTTCCTGACCATTCGCCCTTTCTGTCTAATTTGGGATCCTGCAACAATGGATCCATCTATGAGTTCTTCTGGCTATACACAGGGCGATCGGATATGATAGACATGCGCATCTAGGTGTGACCACTCACCACTATGACATCTTATTTCGGAAAACGTAGGGAAAAAAATGTTGGTATATAGTACGCAATTTCCTTTATTAACCCATTGAAAAAAAATTGTAGAATGCATATTTCCCAAATCGATTTTATGAGTCGATATCGACTATTAGGTATCTTTCCTCTACCTTCGTTGGTGAAATAGTGCAACCCACCGGTAAGGGTTACATCGATGAAACTCTATCGAGTATTTCACATAGCACTCCATTGAATGCACCTTTACTTCTCAAGTTAATATCGCCGGCCCTTCAATTCTACCTTAATATGCCTTGAAAATATAAATTTTCTAAATTTCTCTACATGAAATAATAGTAGCAATTGAGTATATTCCAACATTTTAATTTTTCCAGGTCTGTCAACACATTCCGAAATGAGAGGGTGTCTTGAATCGCAGACTGTGTATATACGAAAATGAATTGGTGTACTCTTCCTGCATGTGTGAGAGCAAAACAAGGTAATTTATTGAATTTTCCCTCATAAAAACATCCAATGATACGCCAGTGAGTTCACATCTCTAGCTGTTCAGTTGTCAAGATTTCTAGGTCAAAGGTGAATCAATTCAAGCCGTCGACAAGGCTATTAGCATAGTGAAGGAGAGCACAAGAAACAGGTGGGCCGCAATAATCACCCTCGACGTCAAAAATGCATTTAACTCAGCATCTTGGGACATAATCCTGCACAAACTGGAAGCAAGAGGCGTAGCAGGTTATCTACTAGAAATCATTGACAGCTACTTGGAGGAGAGATCACTGCAAATTGAGAAAGGCGTATATCTAGATGTCACGGCAGGAGTCCCACAGGGCTCGATACTTGGACCTACCTTGTGGAACGAGATGTATGATAAGGTGCTGAATGAACACGTACCGGAGGGAGTTAGCTTACTTGCATACGCCGATGATCTGGCGATAGTCATTCATGCCAAGGACAGAGAAGAACTCAACTGGAAAGGAAACGAAACGTTACACCATATAGACGCTTGGATGAAAAGAAACGAGGTCCCCAGAAATCAGAAGCGGTCATTCTCAAAGGGCGAAGAGGGAAGGAAGAAATAAAATTCATGTGTGATGACGTAGAAATACCTCGCAAGAACTGCCTCGTTTACCTGGGCGTTACCCTGGGCGAAGGATGCAGCCTCACCCAGCATATAAAGTCCGCTGCCCGAAAAGCCGAGGAGAAGGTGGCAGCCTTGAGCAGACTTACGCCTAACATCAAGGGCCCAGGATCGAAGAAGAGAGAAATGCTATACAGCGTGGTCCAATCCATTCTTTTATATGGCGCCCCTATTTGGTACGAATATATGAGATTCAAAAAACAGAGGAATGCTCACGAGGGTACAACGCAGGATGCTTCTCAGAGTCATTAGCGCTTACCGAACTGCATCTGCTAAGGCAGTACAAGTGGTATCTGGGATAATACCAATCGATTTGCTAGCTGAAGAGAGATGGAGACTTTATAAAAGAATGGAAGGAAACAACTCACAGGCCAAGAGGGAGGAGAGAACAACTACCCTGAACAAGTGGCAAGAGATTTGGGACCACACAGAAGATGTGGCACAGTGGACCAAATTTCTGATACCGAACCTGGAGAACTGGATAGGCTGCAAGCACAAACAAATCGACTACTTCCTCTCACAAGTACTAACAGGACACGGGTGCTTTAATGTGTATCTGAAGATAATAGGTAAACTGGAGTCTGACCAATGCACGTATTGCAAAATGGCGGATACGGTGGAACACACTGTATTCGAATGCGAGAGGTGGGTTCAAGAAAGGGAACACCTGCATCTGACTATAGGCAGAATTCTTACGGCACATAACCTCGTTCAAACTATGATGGCAGACACCAAGGAATGGAAGGCAATTCACCTCTTTATTAGGACTATACTAAAACAAAAAGAAACGGAAGAAAGACAACAGGATAGGAATTAAATCGCTTGAGAAAGGAAATAAAGGCAACAGATAGACCACCTACCAACTGGACGAGAAGCGAAAAGCGGTACCGAGTTGAAGGAGGGAGGTTTAGTGGGTAGGGTAGGGTTTCACTCTAGAGTCCCACACTGCCAGAGAAAGGTAGAAGAAGTACCTGTGCGAGCATGAGCGTCCTCCCTGTCAAAAAAAAAAAAAAAGGTCAAAGATGAATAACCCATACGGTGTTCGCGAAGTATTATATTACTTTCAATATATATATATATATATATATATATAGTTATTCTAATCCCAATTGGAACGGCAATAAAAATAAGAGCACTACGAGGAATGTTCATATGCACTGCCCGGCAAATGGGAAATTCATATACTACCAGTGTTTTTACTTTCAAAGCGTTCCTGGTACAATCATAAAAAGTTAAGTGGTGTGGCTCTAGTTGCCTAGATTATTAGTAAAGGCGCTATCAAATATATTTGAGGAATAAAAGCTCGACTAGCTGGATTGGACATCTGTTATCTGAAGCCGCATGATTTACCCAGTTCACAATATTCCTTAATCATTGCCGTGTGTTGGTGAGGTTAGGAATTATCCATTGAAAATAATGTTATCAATATGGCTTTCTGGAGACCTTTCGAAACAATTAATAAAATTCAGTCGAGATAGCATGTGTCTACTTTTACATGGGCTGATCAATTGCTATGATTGTAAGAATAAGTAACTGAAAAAATACCACTGGAAAATAATATATCGACGCCTATGTCAAGGCGGCAATTGGAAAGAGAATTATGTCGGTCCAATTGGGATTAGAAATACTATACGTGTTTACGTCGAAGGAATACAATGGGGTGATACCGTGAAAAGCAGTCAATAAATATCATGTAATGTGTTTTTTTGCTATGTTGTAGTGCGACTAGAACCGAAAATCAATCCCTTACCAAGCCAGGTTTTGTTCCCATTCTGATAAAAGCAAAATGATTTGGCTTAGTTCATCGCGTTACATCAGATTCGTTGAAGCCATAAGCGGCGCATCTGTTCAAAAACATTAGTTATATTTTCGGTCATATTTCATTTATTCTTCTATGTTCTCAACGCTATTACGGTCCTGGTATGTATTTCTAACCAGTTATATAACTTTTATGTGGATTTATTTTGGTAGGAACTTAGATGATTCACCATCAAAAAATATAAACTAGTTTAATAACTGAATGTCTATGCATCACCTCAAGATTTCATGGGATTCATGTTTGTTTACTAGAAACTTCATATTGTGAATTCCACCACTCTCAACTTTTGGGAAAAGACTAGATTTTTTGTTTGGGGCTTATAGGCTAGAAGCATCGACTTTTTCAGACCCATTGTGGGTGCCCTCATGTTGTTAGAGTTCCCTGCCCAGTACCGTTCTTGTCAGTAGACTCCACAGGTGGAACTTTAGGTCTGCCATATATTTGGAGGGTTGTTGTGTTTTCTTCCCCCAGCGTTGATGGGCTTTCATACTGGAACATACGTGCACTGAGGTTTCCTCATTCCGTGACCTGAGTCCAGCTCTTGTAGGGAACTTAGGCAGTCCCAGACTGGTTTCGAATGTACTTGCATTGAACTGATTGCTGCTATAGCTATGAAAAAAATGTTCGTTACCAATTTCTTATTTTACCCGTCTTTTTTTCTGCTTTATTCACTGAGAATCTACAGCATGAAGATTTTCTACCACCGAATAAAATAATTCACCACATTTCTTGTGTATTTGTCATTGTTAGAGACCACTGGCAATATTCAACTCTTCGGGGACTATCCGGACTTTGTAATAATATTTGATAATGTTATGATGAAATGATACCTGTCATAATTCATTCATCACAAATATTTGTAGTAATTCCACTTTGTTGTGAATTCTAAGGAATTCACTGGTTACTTGAACATAAAACCAAAAATTTTAAGTATGTATCTATATATATATATATATATATATATAAGATGCCCTTACTTACTGAGTAACAGAAATCGGAATATTATATATATAAATATATATATATATATATATATATATATATATAGATATATATATATATTGTTACGATATTGAATTTATGGTGAAAAATTTGCATAAAAACCTGCTATGAAATTGTATTTTTCTGAATGTTTGAACCTTTGTAACTTTAGCAATTCCTAATCAACACTATTTAAGAGTGTGGCAGATTCATTTTATTCTGATTTTAGTTATGTTTGATTACCTATTTCATCTAATATTTAGTAGAAAGTAGAGAAATCAAAATTAAATTATTTATCAATAAAAAACAACATGTATAGGAATTCAAAAATGAAATGAAAATTACATTATTTATCAGTAAAAAACATCCTGTATACATATATACATGAAGTCCCAGGTATTTGTTGAAACCATAAAACTTGCCACAGTGCAAATAAGAACTGAACTTTGAAACAATTTTCATAGAACTCTTCACGAATTACTTTAAAATAACACATAACCTACAAAACGAGGTTGAATTCACTTTATTATTCCATAATTAAATTTTTTGCTCTATATACTCTAATTAGGTTATTTATCGCAGACTAGGTAGTAATAAGTTTTTCCTGAATAAAGGAAATTATTATTTTGATGAAATTTTACTTTATTTTCAATGTTTCATCAACAATGGATTGCTAATTTCTGAAATTGACTTCAAGAACGACCAGAGGGCACCACAGTAGAACCAACTTCTGAGATTCCCATAGGCGTACCGATTGAGTTAGCTGAGGTGAAGGAAATAAGGTAAAGGAAAGAAGGTAAAGAGCATAGTAGGAGATATTGAATATGTATATGGGTATTTATTCATCAATACATATTGAAAAAATCTTCAAAAAAAGGAATTGGCCTAAAGATTTTGGGAAAATACCGAAAGATAGTAAAATATTAGTAAAACAAAACACAAAAATCATTTATTTTTGTTATGATGTTTGATTGTGGAAAGTAAATAAACAAATAATAAATAAGAAGTATAAACGACCGCAATCAACGCATTATAACAATATATATATATATATATATATATATATTATATATATATATATAATTTTTTTTATTTTTATTTTGATTTTTTTATAATTTTTTTTATATAATGAATGAAGCTAATAGTTTTTGTTATTCTTTGTGAACCAAATCGATATGATATAGATAGATATTTTTGCCCTGTATAATAATTTGTATGTGGTAATAATAATTGCCAACGAACGTCACTGTTCTCTCGTCACGTAGCTGACAATTGTTATTCCTTTTCTCACCACAGCTAGCACAGTTGGTACGCCCTCATCTCAAGGTGGCCGGTTCAAAGCAATTTAGCCACTACTTGATATGTCAAACTCAAGTTATTCAATGGTCGTAGGTATGTTTGTTGATAATTGTGAAAGAACAAACAACAAAATATCAAAAAACAATTATCTCCTTTATTCAGAAAGACTTAAAATACCTGGCCTACGAGAAATAACTTATACTAGGGTGAATCAAACAAATATTCATGGATAAAAATAATAAATCAGATCATGGATAGATAAACAGAACCTCACTTTTTCCGTGAGAGTGACGTTTTCTGTTATTGTTCAAAATAGGGTGACATAAAGTTCTTCTAAAGTGAAATTCGTTATTGTGAAATAGTTCAGGACCGGAAAAGCACTATTAAAGTTTTATACCTGGTAGAGATGTCGGTGTTTCAAGATATGCCCTGAAACTGGATACCTTGTCACTACAAGCGCGATCAGGAACTCCAATACCATAAATCAGGAACCATACAGATGCGGAAATCAGCTTTGGAGACGTGGAAATGATATATAATTAAGGTAATACTGGTTTTGCTCTTCAAATGTTGGAATTCTTTCAATTTTTGTTCTCTCAAAATGTTGCGTCCATTTCCTTCTAATTTTATTTTCAATCTCCTCGTTGGCTTTGTTTGTTGTTGCCTCGATACAAGTTTCCCTTCCTGTTTTCCCATTTGAATTTTTGAATTCGCGCACTAAATTGTCACATTTCACTGTTTAGGTTTATCTTACTCAATTTATATATCCAACTATTTTTCCATACTCATTACTATTTACAAATTCTAATAATAATTGCTTATGATATCAACCAATTGCTATTCCTTCACAATTTCCAATTTTACACCTGGCCATCTATTCTCTGATTGGCTATTTTCATGAAGACGTTTGCTGTTCTACCATTGGTTACTTTTAGTTATCTCCAATTTCATATACTGTATGTTTCAAATTTACAAATGTGTTGATCACCTTTTATTCATGCAAATTTTGTAAATTTAGACTTTTTGTTGGCTTTTTTCCAATTATGGTTTATGATCATTATGACAGTGTATGAAATTGATTGTGTTATATTATTTTGACATTTTTATCTATCCATATTATACAAAGGCTTATAAATAAATAGAACTTCAAAAGTTATTCAAAAAAAAATCTCTTGGAACTAATAACTATTTAGTAATTAATCTTTTTTTTTGGGTTTTTTCCTTTTAAACCTTTAACTGGCATTTCATAACAATATACATATATATACATATATATATATATATATATATATATATATATATATATATATACCAAGAGAACATCGAAGTTTTGGTAGATAAAACATATACTTTTTTGTGGCTTATCAAGGACTTACCGTAAGAATTTTAAAGAAATAATCTTTTTATTTTTTGATTGACTATCAACTGTTAGCGGATGTGCAAGAAGTAAGATCAGACCCTGTATATATCCAGTCGTCATAGAGGCAACTCCTGTAATGAAAAACAAGAATATATGTGAAGCTACATTTGATTCTATAGATGAATACTTTGCACCGGTACGAAACACTCAATGTGGGAGTCCTGACTGGCACTTGGCCGCTTTGCAGTGCCGAAAGTTTTTTTTTTGGCCAATAATAACACACTATCGCAGAAACTCAATATTGTGATTGGCTTGAGCATATGAATTTAATGCTCATCATCGAAGGTTCCAAATGTGATTGGTTTAAAAAACTGAATTTGATATTACCGCTCTCCGCGTTCTACATATTCAAATTAAATAACATATTCTTCTCACGGTGTTCTAACGAAAACATAGAGCAACATTTCGTTCAGCAGAAATATAAAAAATACATTCTAAGTATCCGTTATTGAGGCACTCGAAATACTTGCAGTAATTCTCCACAAGCATTATTAATTACAGCGATATTCTACTTTTCTTCGTCATACAATCTAGCAATTATGCCAGTTGTTATCAATAAAGAGCCAGACATGGTTTTCAACAATATTTGAAAATATGTTGATGTCAAAGTAAGGCAATCGGTTCTGTTTCTTATGGATCCACATTCGTATCACGTACCCTACTAAAAGGGAACAAATTCGTTTGCGAAGAAATCCAGAGTTGTTTCAAATCATGTCAAATAATTTATCCTTCGCTCTTTCCACTCTATCACAGTGACATATGTGTAGGGCATGTTTCGCCCGAATCCCATTGCTCCCGGTATAATTCATTACTGCTTCTTGCAGTATTTCCCAGCTTGACATGTTTCACGATCTGTACAACCACCAAATAATGATGTATGTTACTTTGATCGACGTCTCAATTGTTTTAATGCCACATGGGACAAATTGGTTTTCATTCATTTTCCATGAATGTTGCAAGAGAAAATAGGCCTTCGCTTGATTATTTGGTAATATTGAACTATTGCTGTTCCTTCAGGAAGCAAATAATTCAATAATCTGCGAAAGTTTCCAAAATCGATATCCCAGAAAATTTGAGCGATCTCATAGTAATACACGGAAAAAAAGGATTTATTTGAGTACTCTTATTGGCTTGACCCGACTAAATCAAATTCATCCCAAAACACAGGTGTATTCGATTGAATCATTATATTGCGGTGACAAAATCGATTTCTCAATGCAATGCTAACATTTCTTTGATTTGAATACCTGTGTGTTTATCAATTGAAACAATCTGCAACTCATATTGAATGAAAATTTTTTCAACACAAATATAATATTTACTTAAATCAAACAACGGGAATAGATTAATTAAAATAGAAGAATATTATCAATGAAAATAGTTTGTGGCATTCAGACGAGAAAATGAAAACTAGAACTGAAAAATAAAAATGTGGATCGGCCAGGATTCGAACCTGGGACCTTTAGATTTCTAGTCGAACGCTCTGCCAACTGAGCCACCAGTCTTTGTTCGAAACCGGCGATTCGCACTTTTAAATTCAGTTCTGTGTTAGTAACGAAGATGATGAGGGTTAATGTGATGCATGAAAACATTCACACATGCACACCTAATGAAATTGGTCTATCCGCTGGTGTGAATCATATATAGGATCATCGACCAACTTCAAACCCGAAATTTTCAAGTGTGCATGACTCAAGCCAAGTAAATATAAACATTGAAGTGGATAGCGTCTGTAATTAAATATCAATGGAAATAGTTTGTGGCATTCAGACGAGAAAATGAAAACTAGAACTGAAAAATAAAAATGTGGATCGGCCAGGATTCAAACCTGGGACCTATCGATTTCTAGTCGAACGCTCTGCCGATTGAGCCACCAGTCCTTGTTCGAAACCGGCGATTTACACTTTTAAATTCAGTTCTGTGTTAGTAACCAAGATGATGAGGGTTAATGTGACGCATGAAAACATTTACGCATGCACACCTGATGAAACACAGCACAGTTGGAAGTGCGTTCGACTAGAGATCGAAAGGTCCCAGGTTCGAATCCTGGCCGATCCACATTTTCATTTTTCCGTTCTAGTTTTCATTTTCTCGTCTGAATGCCACGATATTGGTTGAATTATATGACATGAGATGGCGAAGCGTTCGCACGACTGATCCTGACTTAGATAATGTTACCGAATAGCCAACTTATTATCGTTGCGACGTCTGGACTTGAAAGTCTGGTGTAGGCTCTCATGCTTGGTTGTCATATTTGTCAATTCAGTATTTTAACAAAATGGTTACTCAATGAATAATTATTTTTAGTAAAGAGTTCAGCTTATTTTGTTGAATTCATTGAATTCATCAATTCGACATAAATACTTGTTTGAATAAATATTTTTGTTAAAACCATCTACAAATTTTGTTGATCTAATTATCGATTCAACAAAATAATTATATGGTTGAAACAATATTTCTGCCAAAACGAGTTATGAATATAGTTGTCGAATAAGATATTTGGTTCATGCAAATTAGTTTCAGTTGATTGAAACTTCAAATTTGTTCCAAAACCAAGAAATAATTTTATTGATTTTAGATTATATTTTGTTGTGCATATACGACATTTTTATTTGTTTGATTCAAATAAATTTTATTTGATTCAACAATTTGTTATTTTTTACAAGCTTTTATTTAGTTTCATTTGTTAGTAAGTTAGTTCGTTCGTTTGTTTGTTAGTTCCAGTCGTCTGATTAATTTGAAATTTGGCAGGTGTTCATAATTCCGGCGACAATGCAGTATGGAATTTTTTTTTAGAGAAAAAAACAAATTGCGGTTTCAAAATGGCGGACGAGATTTGTAATTATGGTCCGATTTGATTCAAAATTGCTCTGTGGGGGTTTTCGGGGTCGGAGATGATGAATGTTTTGACAAAATTCATAAATTCAAGATGGTGGACTAGTTTTGTGATTATGTTCCGATTCGATTCAAAATTGGTATGTGGGGGTTTTCAGGTTCGGAGATTATGAATTTTTTGTCAAATTCAAGATGGCGACTTCAGGATGGCGGACGAGTTTTGTGATTATAGTCAGATTCTGTTCAGAATTGGTGGGTGGGAGTTTCTATGGGGTCGAAGATCATGATTTTTTTCAGCTCAAAACTTACAGGGAAGAGACCTTGTAATAACGATGCTCTATTAGAAATAAACAGATCAAGGCGAACTAACTGAAAAGAAAAAAATCAAATAACTAATAAAAAAACCGTGTACTTAAACGTATAAAATAAGTGTTTAAGTCATCGCTGACAATGATTTAATTATTTTTTGTTGAATTATTTGGTTTCAAAAAGCTTGTCGCGCGAATTGTAGTAAAATTAATACTTCGACAAGTCCTTACTTACCAACCAATCACTGCCCAATCAAATTAATTGGTACCTATTTTTATGAACACTTCGCGCGATAATCTTTTTGAAACCAAATTATTCAACAAAAAATAATCAAAGCACTGTCAGCGATGACCTAAACTTATTTTTTACCTTTTGGTACACGGCTTAAATAAAAGTTTGTCTTCAAAATGTTTTTTTATTAGTTATTTTATCTGTGTTCGATTCCCATGACACAATTTTCATAAAAAGAATGAATGGCTCAATCTATAGTGAACATTTAAGACTATTGATTCTCAAATTTTGAAATATCGTCAAAAGGCGTCGATTTTTTTTTTTTTCGAAGGAGGGCATTGTTCGACGTGAAAAAGGTGTTAAATACTTCCACCCCCTGCTTTCCATAGCAACTGCTTTCCTGATTTTAATTGAGAGTAGGGGTTATGTCATACATCATTGTGAAGATACCCACCCGTCCAGAGTTCTTCAGATATGACAAATGTGTTCTCGAGTTATTTGAATACAAATAGTGAATTTTTGAATCATTATGTTGTAAGTAATGTATGTGTAACAATATTTCCACTAGAAATGTTCGAAATGACCTCGATTGACCCCCAGATACTAGTAGAGCCTATTCTCAAACTACCCCTGCACATTTGAAGATTACTGAATATTGTCTGACATCAATATAAAATTATTTTTCCAAGTCATACAGTTCAGTTGGCTTCGTTTTGTGAATAATGGATTTCAAATAATCCCTAGGAAAAAGTAATTGGGGTTGGCTATTCTATCGGCCTCTCCGCCTATCAACTTGTCTGAAAAATGATGCGATAACCATATTTCACACGAAACTCGAAGATGCATAACTCCATCTCATTAGAAAATCACAGTAACAGATTGAATGCAGGAAATAGGTAAGAGTACTTAACGAGAATATATAGCGAATGATTTCAATTTCAGAAGCTAGCCAACAGATTAAAATTATCAATTTTTTTTAGGAAGTTCTTCTCTTTTTCATTCTTTCGTTCTCATCCCAGTAGATTCCGTGGTATTATCTGCCCTCGTACTTCATCCATATTGAATTAGTTTTACCAAAGTGGAGTAGAAATATTCGGTCCTCCATAAATTGGACGCTAAGAATTTAGTTAATCCTTCTTGTGACAGGTATATCTGTTAGGGGTGCCATAAATTGGGCGCCAGTATTTCTTGCAATACTCATTTACTTATTTAGCATATATGTGAGCTACACATTTCACAAAATGAAATCTTGAAATACCCCTTGAATTATAGCGTCGTATATAAGTACATGAAACTTCTTCGCTTACGTAATGCGGGGTGCCGAATTTTTCATTGTTCGGTTAAACTTTGAAGTTTCAGATACGTATTGGTTTGATATTGATTTAGCACTTCATTCATTTTTTTAAACTTTTTAAATTCAAGGAGTCACAATAAACCAATTTTCTCGACCGCAATCAAGTTCTATGGAAGAAGAAGAAGGAAAACAGTATGTATTCCGCAGTACGTGAAAACCTGATATTACCTACTTCAGCTACTTCATTTTTATTATTAAATATATATATATATATATATATATATAAATATATTTTTTTTACTGACTTGTCAAAGCACGATTGTGTATATATGACCAATAAAGATATATCTATCTATCTTTAAATGATATTGACTAATCCAAATACGAGTAACAAAAGCGACTTTGATATATGAGATTTCATGATTATCATCGAAAAGTAAACACACTCATGAATCTCAGTAATCATGACATTTCCAAAAAGATGTCGAAACACACACACACATAAATATATATATATATATATATATATATATATATATATATATATATATATATAAATATATTGTTTTTTACTGACTTGTCAAAGCACGATTGTGTATATATGACCAATAAAGATATATCTATCTATCTTTAAATGATATTGACTAATCCAAATACGAGTAACAAAAGCGACTTTGATATATGAGATTTCATGATTATCATCGAAAAGTAAACACACTCATGAATCTCAGTAATCATGACATTTCCAAAAAGATGTCGAAACACACACACATAAATATATATATATATATATATATATATATATATATATATATATATATATATATAATATTAACTTATATGTATTAATTTAATATTTTATCACTATGTTAGATAAATATTTTAAATCAAAACCAACCTCAACATAGTTTCTCCCTGATGATGGAAATAAACATTTCCGAACCTTCGATAAACCTTAAAGAGTATATATATATATATATAAATTTGATAAATCACGAATAGAAAGCAAGAGTCGGTATATTTTCGTGAAACAGACAGGGCGGAAAAATAATTTGTAATCAAGCGATAAGGAGCGAAGTTGGTTTTCACTCATAACAAGTGGACAAACTATGAAAAATAATCGATATATAAATGATAGGTAACAAATACAGCATTGATTTAGTGAAGACCAACAACCCAATCGTATGATAAAAAAATAATTAGTAGTAAGTGGAACTGTGAAATCTGTTCGGAATATCGAACGCAAGTTTATCTGAAAAGTGATAAATAGACGAAATAAAAACGTAAGGCTCAAATCAAAAGTTAAAGCGTATAGAAATCCTTGGAGGCAGACAGTAACCAGCATGACAATCATTGCTCTAACAAGTAAGAGTATTGTTGTAATTATATTTGGCAATTAAATGAAGTTCTCGGAAGAACTATATCAGTTGAGTTGAAAAACAGCTATATAGCTGATACTTCGCCTTTTGATCATTCACCTTCTCTCATGTTTATGAATTCATACTGTTCCATTTTTCTTTTTGTTTATGTGTAGAAATGAAATAATGAATAAAACCGCTTCATTATTATTAATATTTATTTTATAACAATAGAAGATGACATGTGTTTCAACTATATTAATGGTTCCCATTGGCAATTCACATGTTTCAATGATATATTATCTTTTACATTGAAATGTAAGTTGAACAATCATTGAATTTCCCTATCGAAGTACTGGAAAAGTAAGTTATTGTCGCAAATATAACAATCCAACAATCAACATAGGGTGTGGGAGATGGCCTAGCCGCTTAGGGAACTCATTGAGTAGGGGACATCGCCATAAAAATTTAGGCGATCACCATTAGCGGGCTCGACACCGTTGTATTACATATATAATTGGACAAATGAAAAACAACACAGTGGTAGGGATAGACAATATTAGAGCTATAATAATACTATTCCTTGTTACATCCTAGATCTATTAGTGTTCCCTTTCAATCAGTATGTAGAACTCAGAAAGTACCCATCAGAATCCAAAAATTGCACTCATGTTTTATAGGATTTATATACGGTCCATCATCGACTACGGATGTGTGTTGTATGGTTCATAATCTATTACGAATTTAACTTCTATAGACAGAATTCAATACAGAGCAATTATAATATGCATAGGAGCAATTAGATCTCCATCAAGTCCTGTAATTGTAACTGAGGCACAAGAGCCACCATGAATTATGAAACGGTGCATAATAACTTCGATCAACACTATAAATACCGCATATCATTATTTGATGCATTGAGGTTACTGTCCCTCTGAAATTGAATCGCACTTGTAAAACTCGCCCTAGTTCACACTACAGTTAAGTTCCTGAGTCCGTCCCAGTTCCGTTGCAGCTAAACAAATTGCAACTCAGATATCCACCTATCTATATCCACCTATGCTGACTAGATTTATCTTTTATGTGATACCGTGATTTATCTTTTATGTCGAAGATTATCTCAGAGACATAATACCTCTATTATTTGAATTATATTATAAATTGAACCTCACAATTTATTACTTGTTTGTCACTTGTAACCCGCATTGAGTAAAGTGAATCTTCAATTGTGTGAACGTTGAACGGTGAACGTTGAAAAAGAATTATTCAATACAAAATTGGTCTCAAAAGCTACAAGGTACCTTTCGAACCATACCACTGCTGAGACACAAACGTAACTCTATAATAAGAGACATTCCAGAGGAGAAAACGGGCCCAGGTAAACCTCAAAAATATAAAATATGTTTGCCATAAATAATCTTTACTGAGTGCTGAAGTCAAATAACAAATGAAAACTCTCTCAGTGAAATTGAAAAGAATATATGTAAAGATCCAAGTACATTTAGGAATTTCATTCGAAATAAAGGCTTCTCGGAAATCCCCAGCGTTATGAGAGATGATACTAACACTTATTGAAACCTTAAGAAAACGTTGATTTCAAGAGTGTTTATATCATATCGGGTTTCTCCCTTTACAGTAGGCTTTATAATCTCCCAAATAATTTTCATGAATGGAAATCAATCGAATTGACGGAAATAATATAATTCAAACGCGGGGAAATTGAACTTTTTATACAGTGAAAAAGGAATATCTTAATTGAATATTTCGATTCATTTGCAGTGATATTTGTTTTGCTCAAACATTGTTGTATTGAATGAAATAACTTGAATTGTTTTAATCAAAGAAAGAGTTCATTTCAAATTGGGTCCTGGAACATATTCAAATCATTTATTCGATGAACTCAAAACTCTAACGTCTGAGCAAACCAAGAATTTTGAATTTCTTGACGTAACAAAATATTTGATTCATTTATCGTGGAATTTCTCTTTATATGAAAAATAATTTCGTCTAAAATCAGTTCAGTTGTCAGTCTCTTCTGGATCAGCTTACCTAAAATATGATCAATTGTGAGTAAAAGAAGAGGTTCATTTAAATTTTTTCGACAAAATGTGCTGGTATTTAATCTCCAGAAAGCGAATTTCATACATAATGAACAGTCGGAGTATATTCTGAGTCCAAATAGTATTCGAATGGTTTTGTATCAATAGGTTATATTTCGACTAGTGAAATTCGAACACAGCAAGGATTTTTGCCGAATGTTTTGGAATACGAATCTGATTCGAAGTATAACTTATCCAAGTATCATTCCTTTCTTTAAAAAAAATGGCGGTGGGCCAAGATAGTTTTCCAGGATGTTGATAGTTCTTGATTGTTATCGCCTTTATCTAAACCGTGTCGTCATTTCTAAATTTCGATGGCTTCTCTAGATGTTCTTGAATAAACACTCCTGTCACTCATCAACTACAGTTGCATTGACGAATGAGATATTCTCATTTTCTATATTATATATATATATATATATATATTTCTTAATTTCTTGACCACATATGTTTATATTCTTTATTTTCTCGGAATAAGGGCCTCAGTCAGTCTATATATTTTTTATTTCATTCGACGTTTCGACATTGTTCATGTCATCTTCAGGTAAAAATATAATTAATCTATTATTCTTTTATTTCATTTCATGTTTCATGATTGAATGAACGTCGTTGAATCTATTGAAACAACGTTCATTCAATCATGAAACATGAAATGAAATAAAAGAATAATAGTTGAATTATATTTTTACCTGAAGATCCATAAACAATGTCGAAACGTCGAATGAAATAAAAAATATATAGACTGACTAAGGCCCTTATTTATATATATATATATATATATATATATATGTATATATATGAAAAGCATCAAATTATAGATAGTGACACCTACAATCTGTGCGGCGAAGCCTATGCTGGCATCTGTCGATGACCTATTAATGTGCACGAAATTTCGTGCAATTAAAATTCCACGATACTAGGTCTAAGCTTCGCCGCACAGATTATAGGTGTCACTATCTATAATTTGATGCTTTTCACATTTTCGTACTTGACGGTAGGTATTAACACTGCGAGATATTTGATACGAATTTGAAAGAGACCACAAGCCGTCCTGATGTTTGGGAAACAATGAAACAGCTGTTGGCGGATGGTGGACTCTCTTGGATTCGTAACAAATTTCTCTTTATCCAGTTATTTGTTTTGCGTTACTCTGAACGCTCTAGGAGTACGACTATTGGTGTCGTGGGTTGGCCTATGCTGGCATCTGTCGGTGACCTATTAATGTGCACGAAATTTCGTGCCATTAAAATTCCGCGATACTAGGTCTAAGCTTCGCCGTACAGATTATAGGTATCACTATCTATAATTTGATGCTCCTCACATTTTCGTACTTCCCGGTAGGTATTAACACTGCGAGATATTTGATACGAATTTGAAAGAGACCAGAAGCCGTCCTGATGATTGGGAAACCATGAAACAGCTGTTGGCGGATGCTGGACTCTCTTGGATTCGTAACAAATTTCTCTTTAAATATATATATATATATATATATATATATATATATATATGTATTTCGATAGCTTCTCTAGATGTTTTCGAATAAACACCCTTGTCACTCATCAACTACCGTGGCATTGACTATGTCTGCCTGAAAGATTGTGATATCCCCATTTTCTCGGGAAACCGAGACAACACCAATGCCAAGATATCAAGAACCATCTCAACCAAGCTTTAGCCAAGTACTCCAACCACAATGAAATCTACACGGATGCTTCAAAAACCAATGAAGGAGTAGAGGCTGCAGTAGTAACATCTTCTAGAAGCTTCCTGCAATGAACAGCATTTTTACATCAGAGCTCTAGGCTTCCTACCGTGCGCTGGTCTACATAAATGCGACATAGTGAGAAACATTTTCGTTTTGACTGACAAAATAACGATCTGAAAATATCAAGTGATCCTCAAACGGCTACGCCTAGGGCATACCAAATTCACACACAGTTACTTGCTCAACCATTGACTGTTGGTCAAGGTAACAGCTCTATAAGTGAAAGTAAACAGCTCTACCTAAAAACGTAATTTAAAGTGGTTTCTACAAAAAACTTTTACTATTGAATTAGATCAAAGTGTTCCAAAAAGTGTAATCCTTGAAGTGATGTAGTTGATTTCTATCAAAATTGATCAAAAAACAAACAAATTAATAAAACAAATATAATCATAATTCAATTCTAGTAAAAGAATCGAATCCTAAATAAAAGTAGGAATCCACACAAACAAAACCAGTAAAGTTATCAACTCGCAAAAAAGGGAATTCCCTGTGTAGGTGTTCCACAGATTAAAAGGTACCTCCAGTGGCGTACTATTGTGCACCATTCTTGGAACTACTGTTCCTCCAGTGTTGTCCCTCTTGAAAATTCAAAGGGGGTTATAATACGGACAAAAATAGATGCGAAGTGTGCAAACGCAATTAATAGAATGGCCGAATTGTGGAAATAAGAATATTGACAGGAGCCACAGATCGCTACAAACTTCAAATGCTGCAAATCCAAAGAATGTCAAAATGTATGCCAGTGCTTCGCTATGTTCCATACCAGTTGCAATGACCGAAAATGATATAGAGATTAGATACAAGACACAAATCCCTAAATATAGCGCCAAAAATGCTTTTATGTCTGAGACATTTCCTATCTGCAAGGCGGGCCTTTTCCATCTTCAGAAGTTGAAAAACGAAAAACCTGTAATGTGCCAGTTCAAATTAGTGCTGAAACGTAATCAAATACCACGCCCACTCACAAACAAACATGTTCTTTAACTGAGGCTAGGAGCTCCTGGATGTTACTTATGCTCCTGAAAATGATGTGATCTACACACCATTTTATCATTACTGACTAACAGTTATGATAAAATGCACTTTTCACAATTGTTGAGCAATTTTTAACTTTTACACTTTTGGCCAGGTTTTTGCCTCAAATACTCCTCTGTGCGGCGTATGTCTCCGAATTTGTAAATTATTGAATAAATTGAGAAAATTTATTTGCTTTCTATTTCCGAGAAACTTTTACGTATCCAAATGGGGGGGAACTCCAAGTCAATATCTATGTAGTTTACTTTATTTCCAAAGTGTATGCATTTCGGAAGTTTATACTTCCATCACTAATACAAAGAGTTTAACAAATGATCACCATAAATAAAATAACAAACAAATGGACAAAGGACAAATTTCGTCATCTACACTTCACATATGTTATTATTATATTATCTCTTAATTTGTGTATAACGATGAGAATAAAAATGTGAAAACAAAAGCCACGTATTCATACGAGGCATAGTGACAGACTCGTATGAATACGATGGTATTTGTTTCCACCTTTTTATAATTATACACGAATTAAGAGATAATATTATAATAACATATATGTAAAGTTTACAGTAGTGAGTAGAGTGGACAGTCGTGTCCTAGACTAATTTACTGTAAGTAATCAATATAGTGAATAAAACAAAATATTTTTTTTTCAACTGATTAATCGGTGATTTTTCATTTTTAACGCAATCACTTCCTGGAGAGGTCTAGGAAGTTTTTCTACTCACACACGTAAGATCAAACCCAGAAATGAGCGAATGGTAAATAAACCATTCAAAACGTATATCATCAAAAAGGTACACATATCTTTAAAAAATATAAATTATCATAGCAGATAGAGATCACAATTATCATTGACAAGGGATCGAAGTTCCTAGGACTCGGATCAAAATACTCGTTGCTATGTGGATTATCAGTAGTCCAATCGAATTGAATGTCTTTGGAATAAAAAAATTTGGGCCTGAAAAAAACGCACAAAGTACCTACTGGAACAAAAGTTTCAGTTAGACTCTATGCCATTCACGGCAATATGCCTCCTCCACAAAAATAACTCTCTAACAATGCCGACTAATTCCTTCAATAAATAGTCTGAAAACAAAGAGCAAGTCTAATTACTTTCCCAAACTCCATCCTCTCAGCCGATTGTTCGATCCGCACCCACCTCTACTCCCGAAGGCCAACCCACAATTTCTGAATGAAAATGCAACAGCTAGTCGTTTCGTTCAATACTACAAGCGACCCATTTAGGCTTTCCGTCTCCCACAGCTCCAGACTCGGGCTGGCCCTGGGGATTACGAATCCAGAGGCTTCGAGGCCAAGTTGATTTGGAGGCCGCATAAACGCAAAGCAGAATGAAAAGCGCAGAGTGGCTAGCGATCAATTTGTCGCTAGGCACACTGGACATGTTAATACTCTTGTTCAGTTTGGAAACACATTTACTGTAATTTAAAAATAAATAACTTAAGGTATTCCGTTGTTAATTTAATTCAAAAGTTTGTCACACATTACTGCAGGGTGTTATTGTTGTACGAGGCATTTTTCAATCGTAAAAATATGTGATTTTACCAAAAATCACCTACATAAAAAATGCGAAATAACGGACATATATCCAATTGAAAATTTTAGAATCGATCGATCAATACCAAGTTTATGTGACAGCCTTTCGCGTTTGACTTACAGCGCATTGTTTTCTGATTGGCCACTGAATGGCGCAGAATGAAAAATTATCCATCAGCAGTCAATTTATTTTCAGAAAATAATTATGAAAGTTTTTTATTCTAAATAGAGCTCATCCAGTATTGAAACGACCACTTTGGCCTTCCCCCACCTAAAAACCAATTTTTATCGAAGATACCCGAACCATTGTCTAACTATGGCTATTAATAGAAATTCCATAAGCGTACCAAATTATTTGGTATAGGCGATTGACGAGACGTAGAGAACTTACACTCCTATAACTTTCCTAACACTCCTATTTCTTTTTCCGCTACTGAATAGTACTTAACACTGGGCATTTTGGCAAGGTAACGAGTAAACTATTGCAAAGTTGAATAAATAACTGCACTACCTTTATTAATTAAACAAACCTAACCTTTCAAACGCTGCATGCCAAGACACTGGTGAAGATTCGCCGTAGCACAGCAAATCGTGTCCACTCGTGTTTTCCCCCTCTCTACCTACCAAAAGGTCGTTTCAATACTGGATGAGCTCTACACAATTCATGCATATAAATTTCAAATGTATACTCATCACGTACTGAATGTTCTGATTGAGTATCTAAGTATTCCATATTTCGGTGAAAAGCACTCTGTGCAGGAGGCACCACAGGGCTGGACCAACCTCTTCCCCCTCACTCACTCGTGGAAACAAATGACCACTGAGCCAAAATACCGAAAGGAAATGTGGACAACTCTTGGCCTTCTCGGTTTCTTGCAGGGCACTGGAGAGTATGTGATTCCGTGCGTTCTACAGGATCGGAAGAGGACTCTTCAGGATGTTGAGCAAACGATAAGGGCCGTCCAGTATTTGCAGTTGCTAGGAGGGACCTCGAAGGGGCCCTCAATCGGGAACCATGGTTTTTATATTGTGAAACAAAAGGTCTGGGAGGGACAAGTGAAGAACTATTGTGCAGCAGATCAACTAAGATCGCCCGGACCTGTACTCTTATCAGGTATGATACAATGGACAAAAAGGCTCGAGTTCCATCGGAGGCAACAGCCAGACGAGCCTGCGAGGTGGAGGACTCCCAGAAACTTTCTATTTTTCTGCTGCTCCCTTCCATTGGATTCAATGTGCTGGCGGATAATTTAAAAAAATTAAAAAGTTCCGCAATGATCCGAATATTTGAAATCAATGGATTACTCCTATAAAACGAATGAAATACTCAATTGAAAGATTTGTATTCGAGACATTCATCACAAATACATACTGAGCTTGAATTCGACCCATTCAAGTGCTACTAAAAACCATTTGAATTATATTTTGACCTGAAAAATTCCTCGACTGCTGCTTTTGAATAAAATTGCAATTTCTTGATAGTGCATTTCATATGCCAAAAAGTTTCCGTTGAAAAGCAATCCAACCGTGAATGTTTATCAAAATCTAACACGGGGTATTCAAAGGAGCAACAAGGCCCAAAGTAAATTATGGGAAGCGATAAGATAGGAACAATTCCATCCATACCATTGTCGAAAGGTACAAGCGTCACAACGTCAAGATCGTCTCGCAAGAGTTGAATTCTGTCGATGGCTTCTGAAGCAACATAGTAACAACGACAGTTTTACGACTGACACACGAGATGGAGTGAATAATTTTGATAATACGCTTGTTTCACGATACAAAAATAATTTTCAGTGCATTCTAGATTGTCTGCAAAAAGCTCCTTTCATTTATGTTCATTAATTTTTTTGTCATTCAACTGATCAATTCTGTACCCAAAATCACTTCTTGAATTTTTGAATTTTGGTTAAAAGTTCAGATACCGATTTTAAATAGAATTCGTATTTTCAACTGTGCCCGGTACAGCTGTTCTCGATGTTGGTCACCGCACCTCAATTCTATGGAAGCATCAGGTCTCCATACTTGCGCTCCTGATTTTCTGGGATAGTCTGCAATATCCATGAAGCTGGTCCTATCAAACTAAAAGTCAAAGGATAAGTACAGTAGTCTTTTTTTCGTCGTCCATCAGCCGTTATCACAGCTTCGAGTCGGTAGTTCCACAGAATTATTCGATGTGGGAATCCTGTCATGGTATTCTTAGATCTCTAGTGACGCAAATTGCTTTTGTAGGTCTTTTAAAGGTTGCATTGTTCGCTTCTCGCACTGCCCAAACTTCTTTCCCTGCTTCTTCTCGTTCCACCATTACTCATTTCTTTGTTCCTTCTCGCTTCTCGTACTGACTTTTTTTTTATTTCACCTTCGATTCTTTCCATCGTTCTGCAGACTGTTTGGACATATCCTCAAAATGTTGCTCTCGTTGTTTCTGCTCCTCCTCTCTCATTCTGTCTCCCTCCTTTTGTCTATATCTCTCGTCGTTCTTCGTTCGTTCTTGTTTTTTTTCCTTATATATATATCTCTATCTCTCTCTTTCTCTCGCCTTTCTTCCTTTTTTTCCCTACATTTCTCCTCAACTTGTTTTCTTCTAGCAGTAGTCTTTCTTGCTCGGCAAACTGCTACTTGATCATGTCCATTATGCCTTCCATATGTTCGACTCCAACTCTTAGGAATCTGAGGTTCGTAGCTATTTAAATACTGTTCACTTCACTAATCAAAAACAAACTCGGACAATCAAGAATCTTGATAGAAATTCATCGTTGAATATGCCGCACACTTCACTGGAACCTTCCATTTCACTCGCTTTTTCGAAGGTACTGTCTTGCTGGCAATGCACCATCTTTTATAAGGTCCATAGCACCTGGAGCTTTCGCGGCTGCTCCTCGATCAATTCAACATCATCCGGGGTCTTCTCTCAGTACTGAAACTGTTACGTCAGTGTAGTGTGTAGTTTGTAGTGCATTAGTTTTCGTAACGTCATCGATTTGTTGAAAATATGAACAGGATGTTCATAAAATCAGATGTGGAATCATCTGCGACTGGAAGATAAACTTCAGCCACTATCTGTTAGACATTCACAAACAATAATTTAAATTGTACCTCCCAATGCCGATATCCCTGACATTGCAAGAGATGTTCGTGGGATGGGTTGAGATAATTTATCTAAACCGTTGAAAAACTTATGTGTTATTTGGATAAAAATCTTGCACACTGAAAACAGGTACAAAACGCAAATACTACAAAAGGCATAACATGAATATCTTAAATATTATCAGTACCAGCATCAGTAAGGTTTTGTCATTCCTATATGAAAAGCTATCTCAATCAGGCATGAACATGAGATAAGTGAGTACGTTCAACCCTCGAACAAATGATATCTTTAAATAAATTACTAAATGGGGTATGGAGCACGATAAGCAATAAGCTTGATTCGTGAACTATTCAAAATACAACAAAATTCGATCCTCTAGAAAGTCTCATTGCTTTTCTAACTGGACACAAAATTAAAAAATAATTCCTCTGCTAGGTACTCATCCTTGTCCCTGGCGAAAAACATTCAACTGCTCGAAAATGTTATGGTTCGACCGCTATTCACTTCTGAAGATAGGTTATTATTTTCAATACCCTCCACTGTCAAAAACACCAGAAATATTTGAATGGCAACTCATGTCCATAGTAAACGATTCAAATATCGCGGAAAAATATAAAAATGTTAAATTGTACCTCCCAATGCCGATATCCCTGACATTGCAAGAGATGTTCGTGGGATGGGTTGAGATAATTTATCTAAACCGTTGAAAAACGTATATGTTATATGGATAAAAATCTTGCACACTAAAAACAGGTAGAAAACGCAAATACTACAAGAGGCATAACATGAATATCCTAAATATTATCAGTACCAGCATCAGTAAGGTTTTGTCATTCCTATATGAAAAGCTATCTCAATCAGGCATGAACGTGAGATAAGTGAGTTAGAGTATCGCCAGTGAAATCAATAATGCTGGTTTTTGGGACGAAGAGAAATCCGGGTCAAACTCAGTTAGTCCGACTCTGCACAGCCCTTGCTACCCGCATGACAATTTCTTTCAACGTTTCGTTTGCCATCTCATACATTTTCGATCAGTCAGTTGTGGAAAACCTAGAGGGTTTTGATCGATGATCCTGACGAGGTAAAAAGTTCACCGAGAATCAACAGCTGCTACTGAATAGCTGGTGTATTTTATGAATGAAGGAAATTTCATAGATTCCAGCTTGGCAATCTTCAATGAATCAACTCGAGTGAACTGGAGAGTGGGAGTGCCATTACTGTCGAGGGCGGGTGGGTTTTGTTTTTGGAAGAACCGAATAACAAATAGTGTTGGGATGAGTTGTTTGAAGTGGTTCGAAGGACCGTAGGGTGAGGATCTGAGAGAAACTCAGTTCTCTTCCCAAATTTTTCATTTGGTAATTTAGTACAACTTCAGATATATGGAAAGCCACAGTTGAGTTGTTACTGAGTAGAGCTTATCCATTTCTAAAGGGGGAAAGAACCCAAGACTAATCTCAGATAAACATACCACCTATTTGTTTACATCGATCAGTGCTTCATTTCATATTAAATGTGCATATATAACAACTGGCGACGAGAATTGTTGTGTGATTCCACAGTCACCACTAAAGAGAAGTGAACATTGTCTGACCGTTCTTCCGGCATTTAGAAACGAATAAGCTCTATGGGTATATGGGGAACTTTTGTGATCGATCAATCAAATAATGAAAACACTTACGAACAATAGCTTAGGTTTCTCGATATTTGTAGGTTTGAAGGTTTTTCGATATTGCAGATCATTTCTCACCTCAGAGCACGCAATACTTCCAAATATGTCCGTGAGGCTTGGAGAGCGTTATATTTAATGCAAAATTTAGATCTTGAAATATTAACCAATAGGTGAATTGGAGTAAAACGGTATTACTGAGACTACTCGCCTCGAAATAATCAGATTCAACGGAAGGATGTTTTACCTGAGGAAGCAGGCTCTGGGAATGTTCATGGACATTGAAATTGCCTTCGACAATATAAATTTGACAAGCTCTCATGAGGTACCTATGGGTTACCAAAACAAATAGACTGAGAGATACGAGGGAGAACTACCAAAGAATTCTCATAGGAAGGAGTTTGGTCTCGAACTTTGTGGAATAACTTTGGAAACTCAAAAAACTGAATCAGCAAGGTTATACACCGAGAAAAACGGTCCAAATGCACTAGTGCACTTTACACTATTTTGATTACAGCAATTCATTTTTCACTTACGAGCACTAAAGTGCAGTATTTGCTGTAAATAAAATAAGAACTCTAACAACAGAGTAATTACCATTATCAACGTTTTCAATCTTCAATCAACGGCAACACTGCAAATAACTTGCTCCTTGTCATAATTAAAGATATGTAGTTAGTCATAAACACACAGAGTGTTAGTTACTATCAGTCTTCATTTTATAATAAGCCCACTTTGATCTTGTCATAAATATTGGGAAGCTCACGGGCATGCGCAAGTGTATCACCAACGGCCAATAGAGCAGGTTGATTGCATTTCGTTCAGGCACATGATGCATGTGATTGCGTCGTAGATATAATGTCAAACGAACACAGCGTCTTATACTCGAAAATTGCTTGTTTGTAATATTATTAGTTCATACTTCATATACAAACAATATTGTTAGTGTTGCATGGTGGTTGGTGAATATCGTGAAGTGTATGATGGAATTTCTGAAATTACTGGCAGCTTGGGGATTTTAGTTATAGTATTTTCATCTGAAGTTTCTGATACAAAGTGTGACATATTGCATATCTTATTGGTAAACTCACTCCTTACATCAAAATGTGTTTTCACTAACTCTGAAATCCAGATATAATTTTTCATTACATTATCCTAATATTACTAAAACCCCAGCCATCAAACATCAACTGAAATTATGTCAGAGATTTATATCAAATAGAGGATTTGAAAAAAATTATGTGACTTTTGAAATACATGCTAGTACCCAACGTGTATGTGATGTTATACCAGAGATTAAAAAAATATGCTCATCTACTATTCTGCAAAAGTTTGTAACTGCCTTTTTCCCAAAAAAAAATTACATTGAGAATGTTTCTTATGAATCGAGTAAAATAATCAAAATCGAGAACATGGGTGTACCAATTTTGGTATTGTTCGTTTCATCTTACTCGATTAATGAATTAATGAGGTATGTATTGTTTTTGAAGAAATGAAAATAATATATTTGAACAGATGCTTATGAAGTGGAATTCACTCACACAAAGAGATGTGTTTTGCAAACACAAATTGAGTAACTAGACACAGTGGTGGTAAAAAGTACATTACATGTTTTTGATTCGAAGCTCCCATGATAGGTATGGAATGAATTCATTTTTAGCGTTAATATGTATTTGTTCGAAAAAACCTTAAACAAGTCGATTTCTATTGTCAATATGACAATTTACAGTATGAAAATATTACCCCCTTCTTGCACCCACTCTGAATTATGAGCACCCTCTCAAAAATTTCAAATGAGAAGGGGAGTATTTGTCGCTTTTCTAAATGACGGATGTCAATTGAGAACTGCCAAAAAATTTGAGAGTGACTCTGCAAGAAAAATACAAATTATTCGAACAATTAAAGGAGATTTAGAAGATTTTGAGAACGGGGGCAGATATAGTCCCCGAAACGTCAAAACTATACAGAGAAGTATCTTTTGAATGTTTGATATTTTTTTATAGGCATATTCAGGGAACGATAAGTTACTGACAAATTGAATGATAAATATAATTTGGTGAACGCAGTAACTTATCGGGGTGAACTAATCAGTTTGCCCTTTCTACACTTGTATAGATTTTCCTTCAGACTGTGGAAGGTTACCCAAAAAACATGACAAGAAATGTTATTTAACTTTTCCATTTGGAAAAAATTACAATCACAACCATGGTGTTCGAAACTAATTCAGATTTCTTTTGATGAATGATGATGACTGCTATTTTATCACAATGGTTTTGCAGATATTTTCAGCATGTTGGAGTTGAAAGAAAAACTCCATTGAGAATATTGAATTGTAGTGTTTGATAAAAGATTTTCACTCAATTCAATTATCTTGCTCTGCATGCATCTTAGCACCTTTGGGGAAAAATTATTAGTCCCACTCATTTTTTCAAAGAGAATGTCCAGTTCCAATTTGACACCATAGTTTTGGAAAATCTTGTATTTGGAATTTTGCAAGCAAAATTATTAATTGAGGTGAGTAATCAATTTCATTGCTGTAAGTGGTGAAGTTATTATCTGTAAGTTCATTTTTTTATTGTAACAATGACATCATGTTTTTGTCATAAATGTATGGTTGAATAATAGCAAATAGCTATTTTCATTACCACAATGATGGTGTTGAATGACAATAGGTAAAATCAATTGATAGTACCAAATAAAACCGACAAAAACAACAATCAAAATATATATTCAGGGCAAAAACTTTGTGTCATTACTGTAAGTACCTAATTTGATAGTAGGGAGCACTACTTTATATTTGAATTTCAGCAGCAAATTTACTAGCATTCTACGCGATATAGCACATGAAGTTTGTTTTCAGCAAAAATAATGATTCGACCTCTTCAGATGGGCGGCACCCACATACGCTTCGTTATCGAAATCAAAGATATTGAAGTGGTTCTGGGTAGCAAACTATCCCGCAATAATCCATATAGTATTTTGACCATGTCGAAGAGCTTTCGGAAAGACCTGGGATCATTTAAAAACCACTCCTGCTGCTAAACGGAGCAGTAGTATACACTCCACAAGCTACTCGTAGGAATGAACTAGAACCCCTATGATATTCAGCATACCCGGGCATCAGAAAAGCTATACAGACCGCGCCCACCGCTGCATTTGGTATCATTCATAGTTTAATGGCCCTGGTTCTAGAGGTACCATGGGCTCTTCGGTATACTGCACCTAGAACTAGGAATAGAAGCCATAAAGCGAAACATGTGGCACTGATTAATGTTTTATTGAATTTTCATAACTTGGGAATAACCAGTGACCAGGAAACATGCTTGGATACTAGCTCATGGTGAGCATACAAAAAGAAAAAGGAGCAAATATGAAAAGCTGCATTTCCTTCCCATTGAACCTTGTTTGACAGATAGTTCGATCATGGGGTGGGAGATATAATGCCGTCTTCCAGGTGAAAGTATATGCCATAATGACATCATCAGACTGCCTGTGGGAAAAAGGCATTATCAATAGATATGCGTATACAACAAGTGCTTTTTGACCAACTTTTTTCAGCAGTCTCCGAAAATTATGATCGAGGTGTCACTCGATTCGGAATGACATCTAGGTGATTTTTGAAAAAAATGAAGTTCCGCTTGCAAAAATTGTAGAAGTTATTAACAATTAACTAAAAAAAAGGGGGCTTTAGTTTTTTGCTAAAAAAACTAATAAAGATTTTTCAAATCTAAAAAAAGATTCAAAAAGAGGAGGAAATTTCCTAAGAAAAACCTTGATTCCCGGAATTTTAGGATCAATATTCATAATTTTCCCAGAGGGATGAAAATACGGCCGAAAACGGGTACTCTGGCTTGGGCAAGCCGCGCCCACTTTGGACACTTTAACAATGAAAATTATTTAAGCATACTGAATATGAAAATAAAAAATTTAAAAAATTCAGACACTAACTGATCAGATGAATGAACAATAATCCGCTTGAAATTGTTTTTATTGCAACTGTGATAATTGTTAAACTATAAATTTAAGATTTTTTTCCTCTCTTGGAGCAATTCTTGAAAGGCTTCAGAATAGAATCCCGTTGGAAAAATTTTCATTTTTCAGTTTTTTATTTATAATTTTCGTTGTTGCAAAATTAAATACTTAAATTAATAATTGAAAAAAATATTTTTTTTTCAAATATCATTAACGATCCGTTTTTATGTTATCAGAAACTGCATAGATATAATTTTTAAATTTTTTTATCTCTAATTGTTTAAAAAATTGTTATAAACAAATGCGTTGTTTATGAGATAATTGAATTTTTTTTTATGGAATTTCAATCTTTGATGCCTGTGCTGATTATGCCGTCTCTATTGGACAACTTGTGGAAACTTTGCTGGGGGACGAAGAGAACGATGAAAACATAAGACAAGAAGAAACTGTAGACTACGAGCCACCATAAAAAAAACGTTCAAAAAAATAAACGGAATGTAAAATAAAATGTAAAAAAAATAATATTATAAATGTTAATAACTACTTATAAATAAATTTTGTTAAATGAAAAACAATGTAAAGATCATTCTTCCTTTCTTAAAAGCTTAGGCTAATGAACTCTGCAAAAATATTTTGTTTACATAGTAATATTCAGAGTTCGAAGTATAATTAAGTGATATTAAAATGTAAAAGGTGAAAATGTTGAGTAATGAACAATAATTGATAAGATACTTGAATGAGGTAGTCTTATTTCTAATAGTTGATAAGATTTTTAAGCATTAAAGCAAAAAAAAAATTTCTCCCTAAGTATTTTTCATCAACGTTGCTATAAATTTAATAAATAAATAAGTAACAACTAAACTTTTCAGCTGAATTTGTTCTTTATCTAATGGAGAATAAATAAGTATTTTCATCGTATCTCGATTAGTTTATAAATTATAATAATTTTAGGGATGAAAAACCAGGTAAGAATGACGAAGTTACAGAGAACTTATATTTAAAAATTAAAAAAATAATAATAAAAAAATGAAAAAAATTAAAAAAATCATGTTTATTTTTGTGACAGAAAGTAGAATAGAAAAAAAAATATAAGGTAAAAATTTATTTGTTTATAACAAATTGTTTATTGCATAAACAATGAAAAATTAAATAAAATGATTTTTTTTATATATCAAAAAGAAAAACAAATATTTATTTTTCAGGAAAAAATGGTTCCTTAATATCAATTAGAAGTTGGAGAAAATAATTGTTAATTAACAAATGCGTTTTTAAGCAATAAAATAATTTTTTTATGGAACTATTTCTCTTTCAAAAATCATTATTTGTATCGAAGATTGAAATTCCATAAAAAAAAATCAATTATCTTATAAACAACGCATTTGTTTATAACAATTTTTTAAACAATTAGAGATAAAAAAAATTAAAAATCATTTCTATGCAGTTTCTGATAACATGAAAACGGATCGCTAATAATATTTGGAAAAAAACATTTTTTTCAATGAAGAATTTGAGTATTTAATTTTGCAACAACGAAAATTATTAATAAAAAACTGAAAAATGAAAATTTTCCCAACGGGGTTCTATTCTGAAGCCTTTCAAGAATTGCTCCAAGAGAGGAAAAAAATCTTAAATGTATAGTTTAACAATTATCACACTTGCAATGTTCATGTTCAAGCAGAAAAAAATTATTAATTAACTATTGAATAACTAATTGAAAAATTGTGATATAAATTTTTCCCAAGCGGATTATTGTTCATCCATCTGTTCAGTTAGTGTCTGAATTTTTTCAATTTTTTATTTTCATATTTAGTATGCTTAAATAATTTTTATTGTTAAAGTGTCCAAAGTGGGCGCGGTTTGTCGTTTTCGGCCGTATTTTCATCCCTCTGGGAAAATTATAAATATTAATCCTACAATTACGGGAATCAAGACTTTTTCTTTGTGAAATTTCCTCCTCTTTTTGAAAAATCTTCATTAGTTTTTGAGATATTTGCAAAACCAAAGCCCCCTTTTTTTTTAGTTAATTGTTAATAACTTTTACAATTTTTGCAAGCGGAACTTCATTTTTTTCAAAAATCATCCAGATGTCATTCCGAATTGAATGACAACTCGTTCATAATTTTCGGAGACTGCTGAAAAAAGTTGGTCCAAAAAGCACTTGTTGACTAAACTATGTTTACACAGACAGTAGTGGTGAGCGGATTCCTTACTGGAATGGGTTTGTCCCTTTGGCGAGGTAATGTTTCTCTTCGCCAGGTATTTTGGGATTATACTAATTCTTGGGTTGATTTGTCTGAAAGTATTATCATGCCTCTTTCTTAGTGTGTGGCATTCAAAAATTACGCGAGAGGCTGAACACTCCTCCTCCCCATAATCAGATGTTTCTTCAGAACATAGTTTCCGACTATCGAACCAGTTATTCTGCGTACCTATATCCTAAATGGATAAAGGAGTCCTCCTGTCCTTGTTTGGCTAGGGTATACTACCATGACTTTGCTATCTGTATGTGCCCATCGATTTTTTTCCATTTAATCTTCTGTTGATCGGGGTTTCATACATTTCGGACACTTGTTCTGTACTTGCAAATGGCATTTCGAATGACTATCTCGCTAGTTAGTTCCTCGTATGCCTCTGTGGCAAGTGTTACCTTATTTGTATGATATCATCTCAACAAGCAGACAAGTTCAGATTTCATCTGTACATTTCTCCACGGCATTTCTCCACGGCATTTCTCCACGGGTTTCTGAAAATGCGATATCATCATTCATTTAAAGGAGATGTTTTCTTTTGCTATTGAACCAACGCAATGCGATTGATATCGTTCAGTGCCTGTCTGAATACAGGTATTGTGTCTGTCTGGTAGCGTCGCCTCCATTTTGTCCCCTTAGTGAATATAATGTGCCCAATTTGTGACTGGATTTCAATGTTTGGCTGTTATGAGACCTTATGCATTCATCTTGACCTCTGCCAAGACTATTATATTTAAGGGAGAAAAGTTGAGGATAGTAGCGGTTGAGTGTTGTTTATATACAGATAGACCAGCTTTCATATTTTCCACATGGGAGAAAAATATTTGTTGTTTTCTCCAGTATAGGGTATATGAATGAGTGGAACATGTTCTTCATATTCAACAAATGATTTATTGAAATATAAACCGTTGAACAACAGTCTAAAAATTATTTTTATTGACTCAATACTTCAAGCACAAAATGAAAATATTATTTCTACATCTATTTCTCTTTTTATCAATCCAGAAAAGGGAAAAGACGGAGAGACGTATATCATTTCGAGGATTGTTTCTGCTCTTCATCCCAAAACAGCTTCAGTTCAAATCATCAAAATATGCTGAACGTCCGACCTCCTTGATGGAAAACAATAAATGATGTAACGGTTTCCATATTTATTGTTTCACCTTCGTCAAATCTTTATGACATGAATGATTTCAAGAGATAGCGAGAACAGAGAGAAAACTCGGTCCATTATTTGTTGTGGATAATTCTACCCAACAGAGCATAGAATATCACGAAAATTACAACCTACCATGTTGAAGTGACTCATTTGAAATATAAAGTGGGTGAATTGCAGAGAAAATTGATCCTAGATTCATTGAAAAGTTACTTTACACATGGAAAACAATTTAACAAATATAATTTGTGAATGAAGTAAGTAATTTTTTTGTGGAGAGATCATAAATTTGAGAAATCATTCGAATTTCTTCTTGTGAAAAAATTACAATCTATTGACAATTTCAAAATCTCAAACAAAAATATTGTTATCAGATATAAAACGTTCCTTATCATATTTTGTTTTCATTCATGTTTGTATTCCTGGAGAGAAAAAGAACTGTTTCAGAACACTTCTTTCAATATGTGGAAAGTTCCGATAGAACACATCTGAAAATAAGTTACTGCTCTAGATATCTGGAATATTCGATGACTATACTTTCACAATATTGGACAGACTGAAATGCCGATTTTAATTATATTGATGCTATAAAGCAAACTGTAAAGGTGCAAATATTTCAACAAGTGACAGTTGGGATAAAATTAGAAGAAATATCTTTTCAATATTTTCCTTTGAACTTAATATTTCGCCTGGAAAAAACTGAGAGACATTCAAAATATCCAGGTAATTGAAAAGCTGTAAAACTATATCTGTACCGCAGCTCCTCTGTAATTTAGCTCCTGTGAAATCCTTCGAAAAAACCAGATATTGCCTGTCCTATATATATATATATATATATATATATATATATATATATATATAATATATATATATATATATATATATATATATATATATATATATATATAGAAAGGAAATTGTGGCATTGCAGACAAATTTTCAAATTCCAGAAAAAAACCATCTTTGAGCAGGATTTGAACCCGCGACCTCAAGATTACTAGTATCATGCTCTACCAAGTGAGCTATCGAATACACAGGGTTCATATCTGCATTTCGCAATACCGTTTTTCCCAGAATTTCATGTTAGTTGTTGAAACATAGAAAATGAAATATGAAATGTTATCAATGGTCAACAAGAACAGATTTTACCTATCGCCGAATTTGCCGGCTTCAATCGATGTTCAGGCGCTGATCTCCGGCCACTGAAAACGAGATTATTTGCCAAAAGCAATCACTAGGGTGAAATGTTCAATGTCTGTGAATATATATATATATATATATATATTATAGAAAATAGAAAGGAAATTGTGGCATTGCAGACAAATCTTTAAATTTCAGGGAAAACACACGTAGATTTTACATTTCATATTTCATTTTCCATGTTTCAACAACTAACATTAAATTCTGGGTAAAAAACGAGGAATGCAGATGTGAATCCTGTGTCTTCGATAGCTCAGTTGGTAGAGCATGAGACTAGTAATCTTGAGGTTGTGGGTTCAAATTCTGCTCAAACATGTTTTTTTTTCTGGAATTTAATCATTTGTTCGCAATGCCCCAATTTCCTTTCTATTTTTTATATATGTATATATATATATATATATATATATATATATATTTATATATATATATATATAGTTAAAGGGTAGTCTTTGCTGACTAGTTAGGATACTTGGAAAAAAGGCTATTTGGGTAAAGCAGCAAGCAAAACGTGTACTCTTTTAACACTTTAATTCCGATATTTCGACAGTGGATACTGTCATCTTCAGGGAAGCTACAATTCACAAGCGAATTCATAAAATTAATGGAGGATAACTCAATCAACACCAATACTTACTGTGTCGATGAGATTGATGCTTTATATGTTGACATTGGATTTTAACAATTGCACCATATGACCATAAGTGTAAAAGATGAAAAACTAAATATTAAGAACGTCAAAACAGTTAAAATGATCAAGGATTGTAATAAATGAAATTAGTATTTATCTCGAAAACAAATTTGTAATCATTTATCAGAATGGAGTGGAAAGAGACAAGTACCCTGTATCGATTATTCTCATTTGCAAAAAGCGTACTTAGGTAAAAATTAAAATTGAAAATAAATCCTTCCCAGATATTTCAAGTGGTTAGTTAGTTACATTAACAGACAGCTTCACATCGCTAAGTATTCCCTAACCAGTGGCAGAGAATCCAGAAAATCCACCAAATCCATGAATTCACGAATTGTTTTCCAATGCACGATCACCGTCACTATTTTTCGATCCGTATCGGGTTCTACGCTAAACAACCGCGTGCCTTAATAAACTCCGAAAACGATACTTAACCCTTAATCCAGGGCGTCGCGACGCAACCTCGCCTCAAACTCTCGACGCCTTTTCGCCGTCGCCGTATTGGCCACTCAACCGTCCAATCTCGCAAACCGTGACCGACCCCAAAAAAATTAATATCTCCCTCTGTTTCGCCAAAACTTTCAATTAGGCCCCCCTTTCAATCCCAATTTTTTCTTATAGCCCCGCCTTTAATGCAATGGCGTTCGTATTTTTGTCTTCTTATCCCTTCAACGACAATCTCGATAAAACCCACGCAAAAATTGATTATCTCAAAGCTTCCTTCTCGGCGTTTCTCAGTCTCAATGATATTTTTCTGTCTTGTGTGTCTTGTGTGTCCAAGTATCGTTTATGAATAACCCATTGATCGCCTTATCAAGTTTCAGTCTAAATAATTCTTTAACGATTCTGTATCTGCAGGTGTCTTGGCAAAAGTATCTTATATCCTTGACCGAAATAATTTTTGGAATATTTTTCCAATCGTATGCTCGAGAATATTTGCCAAACGAAATATGTAATGGAATGAGTTCGTTTGTAGAGGGTACTACAAAGTAACAATTTTTGTTCTCATAAATGAAGCAAGTCGTGGTAAAAAAAAACGTTTCGGAAAACTTATCTGAAAAACTCAACCCGCACTAGACCAGGAGTGATTTCCAGTGTAAACGACTACTCTGTTTTGATAATGTTTCGGCTGACGTAAGGCAAAAATTATAAGAGAGTTCGATTTATTAAAATCCGTGGACGAACAGAACATTTATTTAAGTGGACTGATTAGTGTTTGGTCTGTACAAAACCGACGTCCGCGTGTTTGAAGTGTTCAAAAGTGTTTTTATCCGCCAACTTAGTTGCAAAGCAACCCTCGGAAGTCAGAGACTTGTGTGAGTTAAGAAGACGTGGATCTTAGCTTTTAAAGTGTCATCCGAAGCACTATTCGGCTGGTAACCGTGGACAGTCCGAAGGATTGATATCTAGGTACCAGGAATGTTAGGTCGGTCACCTATCTCCTTCCGCTCAATGAAACTACAGAAATCAATTTTTATTTCAGTAGTATATATATATATATATATATATATATTCAATATACATATATATACATATTCAATACAATTATATACTTATATAAAAATAAACACTTGATTAAAAAAATAGAGCACAGATATGAAACACGAACTAAACAAAATATTCCTATAAACAGAATGAACAAATCAATCGG
Organism: Gonioctena quinquepunctata; assembly: GCA_018342105.1. Lineage (NCBI taxonomy): Eukaryota > Metazoa > Arthropoda > Insecta > Coleoptera > Chrysomelidae > Gonioctena > Gonioctena quinquepunctata. Next base: position 1,327,429 of record JAFIRS010000043.1, read on the forward strand.
CCAGCGCTCGCTAATATACCAATCAAAAAAAATATATAATACACTCCCAGAAAAGTTCAAAAATTACTTAGAAGAAATACACTCTCTACGACTCATTAAATGCAAATTCAAAGATTATATTGAGTCAGTTGACAGACACACCCTCCACACAATAATGAAATGCAAATAAACTCCACACCGAATTATAATTTGTTTTTTAATTTTTTTTCTCTTCTTTCAAAAATATATGTGTCCTACTCCATATCATATAATCTAGTTAAATAAAAACAATACTAACATAACCACATTGCGCTTGTACCACATCATTAAAAACATAATCAATCCATGCACAAACTCACGGTTAAAATGGAACTCTTCGTTTATTTACCACCAATATCTGTATATGAAATGACAATGTAAACAAAAATGTATATTGGAGTGAATAAATATTATTATTATTATATATATATATATATATATATATATATATATATATATATATATATATATATATATATATATATATATATATCCTGCCTGGAGGAGGACGGAACCCCCATCCATATCTTTTTCAGACTACATAGCATTGCGCATTTCCAGGTCCCTACTCCTGGAAGCATATGGAAAAGAAGTGGGAAATTTACTCAATTTACCCAACTTGGAGCCATTCTACACCCTCATCTTCCTTAGAAGAAAAGGACTAGAAGATCACACATAGACGTCGATGAATCCTCAACTACATAAGAAGAAATAGGGATATAATAAATATCATAGGTAGTTGTTTACTTGTCGTAATTGCTCAAACTCTCCTTCTGCTTGCCTGGTTCTTTCACCTTCGAGTTTTATATAAGCCTTATTTCCCTTCAATGTGGCTGTTAAGCTCTCCCCAACATACCACCCAAGACCCTCCGCTTCTGCTTTTGTTTTTCTATGACTTGGGTTGCTGCTCCTTCTTATATGTTTCTACATTCTCCACAATATTTATTAATGTCCACAACCATTATTCATTTGATCTTCATAAGAATTGAGACCATATTTTAGTGGCAAATAATTCTATATCTGATTTTCAATCTGAATGCCATACTACATGACAAATTGTCAAAAAACAATCCGAAATAATGTTTCTAACATTATCCATTGCTTCTAGATGATGTGTTTTCCAATTCTTCCGCTCATCCAGATGGTCTAGGAAACGTGAAATATATTTTCAACGACAAAAATTTATTGGAGATCTACTGAATACGATGCCACTAATGCATCAATGTTTTAAGTGATTTCTCGCAATTTCCCCTTTTTGAACAGAATTCATTTTTGCCTCAGTTATCTATATGAATTATCAATTGAACCTGATAACAAAAACTATCTGAATGATAATGTGAATTTTTACTTGCAGATGTTTCTTATCAAGTTTCACAATGTAGTTCAGCGTTCAGCGTGGATTATTTCTGGCAAGGCTCAGAAGTAGAAGGGATATGCACTCTCAAATATTTATTGCCACCTATATATAACACATATTCTATCCTTTTGGATCGTATCTATAATATTTTTATGTATCGTGTGTATAATATTTATAATAGTATTCAGATGGTGGTAGTTTTCATTGCAGACATTCTGATATACATTTTTTGTTCAAAATTGTACGGAACTCATGGTTATATTGAAGTTGATATGACAATAGATGTTATTTTACTTTTGCCACACCTATTTATGGATTCATTCTGTTGGCTGGTGTATATCAATTGAATAAATGAACTAAATACACTCAGAAGTTAAAGCATATGAAGAGCGAAGCATTCACCAAATTTTAGGAAGCCTTCGCCAAATATTATCGCGAATCCACCATTTATTACGAGCGACGTTGATCTGGTTGATTCTAGATCAATAAATAGATAATAATAAGATATACAATACAATTTTTATAAAAAGCAGGCAGATTTGTACAATTACAATATACAGTTTTGATAAGAAGAAACAAACATCTAGAAATACACTTAAGTACATATATTTTTTTAAATTTAATTCCTCAAATTCTAAGTGAATAAGATGCATGCATTTTTTTACAGGAATATTTTTCAGATTCAATTTTTTTTTTATAAGAGCAAGCAAACTACTTTTGTGTTTGAAAGCTTATGATAAGACTCAAAAACTGGTATGTATTTTATCTCCCTACGATGACGGGATCCGCAGATATAACAATATATATATATATATATATATATATATATATCTAGCAGTTGGAACTGGAAGATATACACCTTATATTGGTTGCACGTGGTTTTATTGTTATATCTGCAGATCAAGTCATCGCAGGGAGATAAAATACATACCAGTTTTTGAGTCTTATCATAAGCTTTCAAACACAAAAGTAGTTTGCTTGCTCTTATCAAAAAATATGAATTGAATTTGAAAAATATTCCCGTAAAAAAATTCATGCATCTTATTATGTACATTATATATGTACATGTACTTGAGTGTATTTCTAGATGTTCGTTTGTTCTTCTCATAACTGTATATTGTAATTGTTCTAGTCTGCTTGCTTTTTATAAAAATTGTATATATTATTATTATCTATTTAATAAATGGTGGATTCACGATAATATTTGGCGAAGGCTCCTAAAATTTGGTGAATGCTTCGCCCTTCATATGCTTTAACTTCTAAGTTTATTTAGTTCATTTATTCATTTGATATACACCGTCCAACAGAATCAATCCATAACTAGGTGCGGCAAAAGTGAAATAACATCTATTGTCAAATCAAATTCAATATAATCATGAGTTCCGTACCATTTTAAACTAAAAATGTATATCAGAATGTCTGCAATGAAAACTACCACCATCTGAATACTATTATAAATATTATACACACGGATACGAAGGGAAATATTTCAAAAAGTTTATTGTTAGATATGAGAGGATAAAATGTGTGTTATATATAAGTGGCAATCAATATTTGAGAGTGCAAATCCCTTCTACATCTGAGCCTTGCCAGGAATAATCCACGCTGATAAGAAACATCTGTAAGTAAAAATTCACATTATCATTCAAATAGTTTTTGTTATCAGGTTCAATTGAGAATTCATATAGATAACTGAGGCAAAAATGAATTCTGTTCAAAAAGGGGTAATTGCGAGAAATCACTTATAACACTGATGCATTAGTGGCATCGTATTCAGTAGATCTCCAATAAATTTTTGTAGTTGAAAATCTATTCGTTTCCGAGACCATCAGGATGACCGAAAGGATTGGAAAATACATCATCTAGAAGCAATGGATAATGTTAGAAACATTATTTCGGAATATTTTTTGACAATTTGTCATGTGGTATAGCATTTCGATTAAAAATCAGATATAGAATTATTTGCCACTGAAATATAGTCTCAATTTTTCCATCGTTCTAAAAGTCGATATTCGAAATGAATAGTCATCAACTAGCAGATAACATCTGCACAAAAGTAGAACAACTCAATACACCTTGCTGCCTCAGAGAATGTGGTTATAACCAGTACATACTTCCATCATAAAAACATACAGGATTGGGTTAGCCCAAATAGAAATACTGTGAACTAAATTGACCATGTCGTGATTGACGCAAGACATCTCAGCGACATAATTGACATGATCAACGTATGAAGATCAAATGAATAATGGTTGTGGACATTGATATTTTGTTAGCCCAAGGTTAAACACACTTCGTTGTTCATCATATTTGATTCGTTCTTAAGTAATTGAACCCTGAGTTGTTTTATAATGGGTCAGACTCGATAGTTTGATATTATATATAATAAGTATTGCCACGATATTGAAGAGAAGAGTTCCATATTTGCAGTAAGATCAAATGAAATTATAGGATGTAGTCCCAACTGGTTCTAGGAAAACTCATCGCCCGCAATTCATCGCCAGCAATGCACCATCACAGCAATTGATCGCCCAAGCAATTTGTAGCCTATTGTTCAATGCGCATTTTGTTAATGCTTTGTTCTTTTTCAATACAGTGTAAAGAAGTTACTATTTCACGTTGAAAATAAATAAAAACCCAACTCTGTTATTTAAAGTCGTAAAAATATAATTCATTCTGGGTTAGATTCCGCAAATTAAAACTAATCGACTCCTATTTTTATACCGCCACGCCGATGCCGCGATGCGTCTAAAACATCAGCGGTTGCTATCTTCACGAGCCAGCGAGTCGAGAAAGCTTTTTCGCATCTAGCCCGTCCGTGCTGTAAGCAATCGTGGCCGACAATATTCAGTTCCTCTCTAGCAGCCCAAGAAAGCAGATCGTTCAGCTGAAAGCACCCACTATCATCCGTCATCCGGTCTACGTCATAGGAGGGACAGCGAAACTGCCGTAAACGCGATTAATAAAATTTAGTCGTGATCCATCTAGTGAACAGGCAAGTTGTGTGGAAACAGAGAAGCTGACCTGGCATGTGCCATCGGAGACGAGTACCGCCGAACCTGCAACCGATCCGATCTAGTGCGCAGTCGACTCCCAGGTATCCAGCCCAGTGAAAGGCAATTAAAGCCTGTCCTTCTGGCCCCGTTATATTAATCAATACTATAATGACCCCTGGAGTGTTTTATTTTCCCCACCGAGACTGCCCTTCCCACTATAACTGAAGGTGGCGCCCGAGGCAAATCCGGAACTAGTGAGAGGTGTCAAAGTCTGCTTGTAGAGGTAAAAAGATCCTCACAACCGGTAATAAATTTCCAAATTCCATCATAGCAGTCTCAAAATCTATAGTTATTGATTTCGGTTCCAGCACCTTCAGCTGCTGCACCATGTTTCCTCACACTTGTTAGGCATAAATGCATAAACTGATGGAAGCGATATTTTGTTTTTGAATCCATATATCATATACAACTGGTAAAAAAGTAAGGGAAGAGTTTTGAAAGTCCCATCGGCATACCAGTGTTCACTTCGCGCTAACGAGTACATATTTCTTTTGTACTGAAAATTAGCAAACGATTATCTTCGGGTCCAGAATCAAATTGTAGGAACAATTCTCCAGCCTATCTACCTATTGAATAAAACAATAAATCAGAAAATTTGTTTTGTCGTAAATTATATCCTTAATGCAGAGTTGTAAATTAAAAAACTAATTAATTTAAAAGAGTACTAATACTTGTTTGTAATAAAATGTATAATCGACCTATTGAATAAAACAATAAATCATAAAAAAAAATTGTCGTGAATAAAATCCTGTGGGCAGAATTGTAAATAAAAAAACTCTAATTTACTTCAAAAGGACCAACACTTCTGTCTAATAAAATGTATAACCTAATTATTGAATAAAACAATAAATCATAAAATTTGTTTTCTCGTGAAATACATCCCAAGGACAGAATTATAAATAAAAAAACTGTAATTTATTTTAAAAGAACCAATAACTGTAGATAAATTAGGATATGTACTGCCTGGCGATGAATATGCTAGTGGTGAATTGTAGGCTATGAATTGCTTAGGCGATCAGTTGCTGTGGGGGTAAATTGTTGGCGATCAATTGTTGGCGGTGAATTGCTGGCGGTGAATTGCGGACGATGAATTATTCGGACCACGTCCCAACTACTGAGCTGTTGTTCTGGCATCGTTAAATAATAGTTATGAGTGTAAGTATAGTTGTTATTGTATATATATTTCCTATAGGAATAAATGTTGTACGTTTGTCTAAGAGCTACCAACCCCCTTGAGGCCATTATGGCCACACAATCATGACAATTGGTGGAGGCTATCTCTCTCAATTATGACAATATAATAGGTGTTAGGCATTTAACACTTCTTTGCGACTCACCCTGTAGAGTCCGAAAATGTATATAGACGAAAGTTGCTTTTCTTGATTTCTAGAATAATATTTCTGAAGAAAATTCTGACGAGTCACAGGATTGTTGACCAAATATCCTATAAAATAATGACGAATGCTACTCAGGAACTATGCATACATATTAGAAGCTTCTATGCATATACAAAAACTCGTAACGCCATGAAAAACTATAACTGATTAAGTACACCTAATGAAAAAATCAGTGAAAAAAACCCTCTCAGAGTTGAATTCAAAGTCAAGTTGCAGAAAGGAACATATCAAGAACTACTACGCAAAGGAGATAGGCTATCTTGTCTGTTATTCAACATTGTGTTAGAAAAATCCATAAGAGGATCAGAAATAATTACTAAGGGAACTATTCAACAGAAGCGTTACAAATATCAGCCTTCGCAAATGACACTGCCATGGTAGCAAGACCAAAAAAATGTAAATGCATGCCTTCAAAACATCATAAGAATCAGTAAAGAGGTTGAAGTTACTAATAACGCCCAATTAGCCGCACATTTGGTGATCGACTTATACGTCTGAGGGCGTAAGAGAGTTTCTATAACTTATATCTCAAATTAATGGAAATACCATAATAAATTCAGAAATCAAGTCAGGAATTCATCAGGCCAATATAGCCTACTTTGGGCTGAAAACAAATCTTACATTTAGCAAAATAACAAAAAATATTTTATACATATTATTGTCTAACTTGTTTCACTTATGTATGCTGGTTGAAATTATTTCATGCAAGATACAATGTACCACACTGTCTAAGTTACCTACAAGAATGAAAGTAAAAATGTTAGTGGCTGTACGAACTTGTGTTAGGTTCAGTATTCGTCTACGGTTGTTTTTTATAGAGCTTCGACTGCAATGATCATTTGCTCCTTCTACCATGTTTCAATTCTGGAAAAAAGATTAGTACTTCTCAGGTGAATAATTTTCCAATCATTCCTTTATCATTATGTGATGTGAATATTATTTCAGGATGTAGGCCAGTAGTTTCTCTCTCGGATTGGAAGTTTCGACAGTTCAAGATATGTTCAACCGTAAGGCGGATTTGACATATATGACCATACACACAAGCACTTATTTACGTCTAGAGAGTTCACTTGGATGCGTATATTTTCTCACTGACGGTTTCACGACTTTCGAGAGGATATCATAGTTATTTCACGTTGTTCGCCATTCTTCGTAACACTTATTTTTGACGAAAGTTTTCTGATCCTCGAAAATAACCGGTATTACTTCATGGGGCTCTCTCTCATTTCCTACGATGTTGCAATGACCAGGGATCCACATGATGACCACCCTCTTGTTCCGAGACTCCAGGTGAGTGACTGATTCCAGTGTCCTTACTGCCCACTCGTTGCCGAAACAGTTTGAAGTGTTAGGATGGAACTTGCAAAATGGCAATGAGCGTTTTTGTCGTGATAGAAGTACAGTAAGGCCTGCCATATTACGTACATTTCCGCAGAGGAAATATTAGTATTAGAACTCAGTAACCACGAGAAAGGCTGGTTATTATGTGCAACTATAGCTGCTCCCGTACCCCTTATCAGTTCTCGAACCATCTGTATGTATTGGTAGGTAATGCTCGTGAAGTAATAGTTGCTCCAGGGAATGGTTTCTATATATCGATGAACCAAAGGGGTTGTGGTTCAGGAGTCGAGGTAGATATTGTTCTAAAATTATTTAAAATACATATTGTTTGCTTGAATATACATTCAAATACGTGGAATACCAAAATAATTGTTTGAGAAACGTGGAAGAATAGTCTGAGGAATTTCCCTGAAAAAATAAAAGCGAATTAATGACCAACGAAATGTACGTGTTCAACATCCATTTTAGTGACAGGCGACCAGCGATACGCATTCAAACTTTCAGTTAGATAATTATCGATAGACGACGTTCAATTTTTATATATGTTGTTCTTGTCTTGGAAATTGTGCCTCTGCAGTAACGTCAATTGTTCACCATTCATTAAAATAAAGTACCTGAAAACCTGGAGTTGATAACACACTTGCGGTTCTCAATAACTGATGACAAGTAATTGAATTAATAATAACTGTTATGGTTCAGAGCATCAAGTAAACGAACTGCGGCATACTACCCAGCTCATAGTGTACTATCCAAGATGTGCAGATAAAGTCAATCCACCCAATTCCAAATACTACCCACATTTCTGTAAAATGATGATGTCTTCGCAAGATAATTCCACTCTGGTTTTAATCGAGAAATAAATTTTTCATTTTTCGATGGACTATCAACTGTTAACGATTGTGCAATACGTTAGCCCGTTGAAGACGTTAATTTATAATTTCTTCCCACATTCTTTTCAGCGTAAGAAAAAAAATGAAGACACCATTCAGCGAACAATTGAAATTTAACACATTGATTACCTTGAATTTTTTCTCCAAACACTTGTATTTTTGTAAAAAATCAACGAATTTTGGTGTGCCAAGAAACATTTGAGAATTTGATCTCTCACCATCATACTTTGGGAAAATATGGAAGAATCCTTCGGTATTTGGTCCCTTGGTATTTTGTAGCTTGTTTGATTTCACTGACTATCGCCTCCTCAATTATATTCTCAATCACTTAAATTCTTCAATTTATTATTATAACTATAATTGATTCAATACGTTATAATGAGATCTATAGGTCCGATTTAATGTATAAAAACTGCAATGATTTAGAAATTACTAAGACTTATGCTAAGCTCCTCTATCATGAAGTGTTGTCCTTATTCATAAAAACTCTATTCCTGTTCTGTATGGACCTACTACAATTTTCGCTTGGCTTCCACACAGCCTAGACTTACTACATTCAGAGAATTCCCTGAACTCTAGCAAGTCAATATCTGCTACTTATTGGCGTCTATGACAGTGTTATCTCCGCAGGAATACCTTTCTTTTCCATAAAATATATTAATATGTCAACCCCTTCTTTATAGTTAGAAAGTAAGTTCTATCCCTCCAGTATCAGTGGGCAAACACAAGCTTGGAAAAGAGGGTAATTACATCATCTATAGACGAAACAGCAGTCAAAGCTAGAGTAGACAGAGGATGTCCACGAGGAGGGGTGCTTCCTTCCTTCCTATGGGCCATCCTAATGGATGAACTCCTGGAAAGTCTAACGTCTTAACGCATGCCTTGCTTGCGATCATCGCCAGAGGCGAATTTCCAAGAACAGTTTCGGAGCACACACAATCTGCACCGAACATAATAAATAAGTGGTGCCAAGAGGAGGAACTAACTGTGAACCCTCATAAAACTACTATAGTACTATACACAAAAAATGGGGAACTGAAAGGACTAATGTCACCAGTTCTAAGCGGGATTGAAATCCCATTTGCACAGAGTTATTTTTGACTAAAAGGTGACATGGAACCACCAACACCTACAAAAAATGATCAAAAATGCAGAGTTACTTTCAATCTGTGCAGAAGACTGTGCGGAAAAAACTGGAGGCTACAACCAAAAATGAACATATGGCTTTACACCAGGGTAATCATAACCATGAACGTGTTACGAATACACTACGCCACTGCCGTTATAACACGCCGCCTGCAAATATATTGGAATGTAAACAACCCGAGGCAGGTAAATTTGACGCATACGGAAGGATCGAGGCTATCAACCGACCTTTTTGGAATGTTCTGACGTGTGTGGGGGCGACTATATAAGTGTATCGCATGTTATTGTTTGATCAATTCAGTTAGTGACTTAGTTGCCGTCGGGCAGTGATATTGATTTATTTATTGTGTTGTGATTGTAAAGTGAAATAAACGGTCAATAATTAGCCGCGTATTTCAAATAGACGAACACCAGTTTCATAACAATAGCATACGGTTTAGTGGTGGATTCAACAGTCCAGGACGATCCGACGGTTCGGCGGTATCCAAAGACATGATTGCCTGGGAGCCCCTGGAGCCATGAAGCCCACTCCAACAGACGCTTGCTGAACCTGCCACCACTATATATAAGGCGAAGCCAAGTCAATCATCAGCAGACCGTCGAAAAGGCAAGCGCCCATTAACAGAGTGCACGGAAAGGACAACAACAAGGTATATAAAGAGTTGTAAAACGACCCCATCTTGGGAATGCCAAGTGATGAGATGCTTCCCAAATATAGCTTTGGCAAAAATTTCAAAACAGACATAATAGAGAGGCATGGAAGGAAGAACCTCCATGTAATGCTGAATTTGCTCACTATACAGACGGCTCATTGTATATGCCGAAGCTGAAGAAAATAATCTCACCGAGTTTGGGTAAATATGCGACGGTATTCCAGGCAGAAATTACTGCAATATATCACCGCGCAGAAGAGCAAGGCAAGGCAATAGTAAAAAAAGAACATTGCCATCCACTTCAACAACCAAGCCGTTATTTGAGCAATCAGTTCCATGCAAGTAATTGCAAAACTCGTTTGAGACTGCCTGAGATTTTCACAAGAGCTGGCCAGTCAAGACAGATTTAGTCTTGCGTTGTTTCTACTTCGTCAAGTAGTTTCGTAAATGTCCAATTACATATTTGCATATGGCAACTAAAATTTTCGCTGCTTGTTTTTGTAAATAAATAGAGATATACCATTGTAAGGAAGAAGCCATAGAGATGACTAGTCATGGCAATAATTTCATCATTAAATATTTGTTTTCCACAAAATACTCACAACAGTCTGTGAGTGAATATTTATTCTGAACACATGCCAGGTTCATAAGTTCTGTTAGGTTCCGTTCTTAATAATTATCAGTGGCTTTTATCATGCAAAATTAATTCTAAAATTCATTTCTTTGTGTCATTGTTGCGCTTCGTTACATTTATGTTTAGCTCAGGTTTCTTTAAACAAAAAATGCAAGGAAAAATACGGTGTTGTGATGATTATAACTAACACTACCGAAGTTCCAAATATGTTCATCGGTGGATAACTCTCATTTCGGAGATCCATCGTCTTAATAGATTTGGAATGTTTTATAAAAAATGTTGAACTTGGACCAGAAGATCGACGTGGAGAGCCTTTACACCAATGTCCCTATAGGGGAATTCCTCATTATCATCATAAGGAAACTCGAAGAGTATAACCAGCTTCACGAAAAAACTGACCTTTCCATACAATTTATGTCTACAGAACTCATATTTCCCAGAAAAGAACCGGTTTCTCCCCAAGACGACGGACTTCCGATGGGATCTTTCCTTTCCCCAATAATCGTCAACATATACATGGAATGGTTAGAGAAATTGGCTATACGAGATCACCGAGATAAACCCCTTCAGGATTTCTTCTCAAGAATAAACAGCATCAGGAATTCGATCAAATTCACGATGGAAATGGAAACCAACAGTACTTTACCTTTGCCTGATGTGAATGTTGAGAAAACTGGACATCCGCATCGTTGTCTATAGGAAGGAGACACATACGGGACAGTATCTCAACTACAGCTCCAATCATCCGAGTTCGACAAAGAGAGAGATCATAAGAATATTGGTGGAAGTATTGAAACAATTCGAGAAAACGAAGACACCCGAAGAACAACACAAAGCATAGTGATCTACCTTCCGTACATTAGAGATGTCTCCGAGAGGATCAGAAGGATCGGAATCAAGTACAACATCAAGAGCTGCTTCCACGGCAGTACTTTACGGAGTTCCTTCGCCAAGATCAAACCTGATAACAGAACCGAAATCAACAAGAACTGCATTCATGGAGTCCCATGTGAATGCGAAGATCCCTTCATCGAACAGACAAAGAGGCCGTTATCCGTAAGATTGTGTAACGAAGTTACTATTTTGCCGTTTTGACAAAACAGCCAAAAGCCCTAATCATAATCAAACATAGTTAAACTTGTATAAATATAATTCCTTTTGGGTTTGAATACGCGAATTAAAATTAACCGGAGCAAGGTATTTATTCCGCCATAAATATTATGCAACGCAACAATCACCGCGAGACGAAGCAGTCCTACACCGGCCGACGAAGGAAGCACGTTGCCGCCTCAGAGCACTCGCCGCTACCTACGTCACCCGGAGAGAAACTTTACTCAGCCAACTACGTCACACTGATTCTTCAGGTGAGGAATATTTTGAGTCTATGAAAACAGGACTGCGCCGGAACATAAGAGGGGATAATAATTTGGAATCTTTGAGACAAAGATTTGCGAGAGGCACTCGTGTTCCAGACGATCGACCGCGTTCATCACGCTGTCTACCGCCAATCGAGACCTGACGTCACCCGCCAGATACGTCACGGCCGACCACCGTATGGAAGAAAAAATGTATAAAAAATATAAAAAAAGTCCACACGGAGTAGAACTAAGCCGGCCCAGTTGAATAGGGGAGTAGGCTAATGTTTGAAATATCCACGAGAGGAAATGGATAGAATAAGTTGTGCCAGAGCAGAACACCTCACCACCCGCCTGACGTCACGAGGTACTAGACGAGCTGACAGGAAAATATTCAGAGTCGATGATTATAATAGTAAACAAGGTATAGGTATTTGGAAAATCGTAAATCCATAAACTACCGGTTCGCAAATGAGCGTAAAATAGTTAGGAAGGAGATAAATTGACTGAGGTTCACTTCATATCGCGATAGAAAGATCAGTACCGCTTCTCATAGTCTGGTAGCTACCACACGAAGCTACGTGATTTAGTAAACGTATGTTAACCAGATCTCCCAGAACCGGTGAGCATAATCTTCAATAGGGAAGCATTTCAAAAGGTATACCATACACGTAGATTGGTTGGGATTGGAGTTTGTAGTTAGCCGGAAAAATAAAAGCTGAGGGTTGGGTCGAAGTTCTAGAGGCTCACTCCACTAACAGTCACGCAGGAGAGGGAAAGGAATAAAGAATAAAACCGCTATAAAAGATGCTTTTCTATAGTGTCGAAAATGAACTAAGACACCGTCAATACTCAACATTGCGAACTGCCTACCTGTCTCGTAGTTGGCCACCCATAAGCTTGCATTGGATCCCCGCTTTTCTATCTAACACTTTCAAGTTAGGAAACTGCCATTTTGCATCCCATGTTGAGCTTTTATATTACTGCTAAGATAATCCCTAGCATGTGCCAAGGGTTGTTCCGGTAATCCTGCGAATCTGAAGCTTAACACCTCCCTCTCCGCATTTAGTATGTAGTGAGTACCTGTTGTACTAGTTGGGGTTGCCGTCAACCCTTAGATATGTTACCTAATGAGTATAGAATGAAGTTGAATAGATTTGCTTGGAAGTTCATTGCTTTGAATAGAAGTATATATTGCTCAGTCAAAAGAACTCACATTTATGTGGATACCCGGACATGTTGGTATCAGAGGAAACGAGGAAGCAGATTCTGCAGCAAAAATGGACTCTGACAAACAAGAAACTGATGCAAACTTCATAAAACCAACAGATTTGAAACTATATTTCAAAAAATTAATTAGAAACAAATGGAAGCGAGACTGTTTAGCAATTAACACTCACCTGAACACAATAAAAAACAACGTGAGACGATGGAATCCACCACTGAAGCTGAGCAGGAATGACAGAATTAAAATACAAAGATTACGAATAGGTCATACGAACATTACCCACAGACATCTATCAACAGGTGATAATCCACCTATATGTGGTACGTGCAATATACCACCTAATGTTGAACATATATTGAATCAATGTTCGAAATACACCCACACTCGTCAGTTATTCAATATTTCAAGCAACACTCGACTTTAACTGAAGGAACCTGAGAGAATAGTAAATATAAGTATTAAATTACTTGAGAGCAACAGACATCTACCAGGAGATATAATATTGATAACTCCCTTCCATCGAACTGGAGCCGGACCAATGACCATTGATGTCGATGTCCAAAAAAAAAATTATAATAATTATAAAAATGTTTACTTTTAACCCTCATTGTTTTTTCCTTGGGTATCTGCGATTAATTTAGCAGGATGTTATGATGTCGATTAATTTGTACTGTTTTTCAATAAACATTGCAAATAAAAATTTTGCACTTCAAATTAGAGTTTTTCAATATGCATATTATCATTACTACTACTTGTTAACAAGATTTTTTGCGAAATTTTAAAGTTGTGTTTAATATCGTTACAACAAACATGAAGTTTGTAATTCCCTAAAAAATTAAAAATCTAAGTTAGTTTTACAAATATGCTTGAATTTGAACAGAGTTATCCGAAATTGATTTGATTTTGATTAATTTAGAAAGTCTTTGGTAGAAATCCATTATTTCTCAAAGTGTAGTGCAGGTGATGAAGAGGGAAAAAATCTCAAAATCGTCTCCACAACAATGTTGTGGAGACGATTTAGAAAGTGTGAAGGGTGAATACAAAAAAAATCATTTGTGAACTTATTAATGTTTACAAAAACATTTTTTCGCGGTAGGTCATATTTTGGTGTCTACGCATAACTTTCAATTCTAAACAACTTTTCACAATGACATTTTGCTGAATTTTCTGAAATAAGGGTACTTTACTCTTGCACAATTTTTATATTTTTTGACCTACACTGTATGCTGTTTGACTTGCAACGAAGTGCACCAAATATGATCATAGCACATGTAGCAACTTTCGGCAATATTTGTATTTTGTTTGTGCAATTAATTTTAAAATTTCCCATATGTTGAACACTCAAATAACCACACTGTATATGGCCATTAAAGTGACTTACATCATAGAAAGGATGGACGATATGGAGAGCACCAAAGCAAATATTCCTCCACAGGCTATATAAGTCGAAAGAAGGTGATGATGATGGCCAAAAAAGCCTGAAACCGGTATGCGGATTGTTAGGTGAACACGACATAAATTAAACATAATCGAGCTTATCAGAAAGAAACATTTGCATTCAATGTCCATTTATATGGAGGTATGCATGGATTTTCAGGTGAATATCATTCAACGTTCTGCGTGGTATTTGCCAGGAAAGTAGTTGTTTTTCACCTGAGATCTACCATTTTCTGGTTCAATTTATATTGAATCTTTCATGTGAAGAAAACAGTTTAATTTGATTTTTCTATTTATTCCACTTCACATGGCGTTTATCTTTCACTATATGCTAGTCGGGCTTGCCACTCCTACTGAGAAGGAATCTTTTATTTAGAAACCTATCGAGGTGGGAGATTTTCGGAGTGTTTCTTTCTGTCACTAGGTACCGCCAGTTAAAAGTTTTCTTTTCTGGCGTACCTATAGGTGTTATAGACTCGATGATGGTTTTGGTTATGTTGTGTCTCGCTTCAGCCAGAGCTCTTCGGACCTTTGGCTGGTTGACTACTCCGTACTGATGAGGGCCAAAAAGCCTGAAACCGGTATGCGGATTGTTAGGTGAACACGACATAAATTAAACATAATCGAGCTTATCAGAAAGAAACATTTGCATTCAATGTCCATTTATATGGAGGTATGCATGGATTTTCAGGTGAATATCATTCAACGTTCTGCGTGGTATTTGCCAGGAAAGTAGTTGTTTTTCACCTGAGATATACCATTTTCTGGTTCAATTTATATTGAATCTTTTATGTGAAGAAACCCGTTTAATTCGATTTTTCTAAGGTGATCCATGTTGAAAATCAAATAACTATCTGAATAGAAATGCAAATTTTCAATTTCAGATTTTTTCTTTTGAGTTAGGGTCCTTTCAGAATATCTATCAGATGTAGTTCAATGTCCAGCGTGGCTTTAGGCGGGGAAGTAGTTGTTTTCTTTAGACATTCACAAAAATAACTTATTTTTATCGTGGATTTTTCAATTCACAGAAAAATCTTTCTATTCAATATTCAATTGAGAATGTTTCCCTTTTCAACATGAATACCCCACAAGAGGTTATCTTGAACGATGGAAGATAGTGACTAAAGTTTGTCTTTCAGTCGCAGATGATTCCACATCTGAGTTTATGAACATCCTGTTCATATTTTCAAACAAATCAAGGTGATCCAGATTTGAAGGCCAAGTTGAAAACTCTGAGAAAGCTAAGAGTCAGAAAGTGGTAAGCCTAGGTAAATAGAGAAGGGGGGATTGGGGAATTTTTCCTCCGGGCCGGAGTTCTCAGAGGGGTCCGTGGCTTGACTTTAGAGTGATTTTCAAAAGATGTTTTTCAAGGCTAACGACATATTTTATATTTTATAATAATAATTCTATGTAATATTATAGTTTAAAATTATGCCACTACAAATCTAATTCCAAGAAGAATCTCTTAGGGGGGGGGGGCGTTTCAGATCCTCTACGGTCTCCGATTTCCTCTCTACAGCCCTAAGTGGATTTTTCATTAGGAAAAAACTTACTCTGGGTTGTAGGGCCAAAGATACTTCCATTCCCTCTTGAATACGCCTCTGGATTACTATACCATTCCTTCATTTCTGAGCCATGAAAGAAGATCATACCCCTTTTATCCAACCCCAAGTTGAACCCATGTTCAATTTCGATGTAGTATCGAGATCATTTTAATACGAACAGGGCAGATTGCGTAGGCTGCCGTTAGCATCGATTTCCCCGAATTTTCAAGCCGCTTACGGCCAATATATGCATTGTCCGGGCGCTTTATTCGGACTTCTATTTCGTGTAATACTTCAATGAATAATAATATATGTACGTTAGGCAATCCAATAAAATTTCCGGAATTTTTGGTTTCATAAGCGTGGGTATTTTTTTTTATAAAGATCCTACCAGATTTTACCTGCAGATATGCAGCTGGCATCTGAGAAACAAGCATAGTTGGAATTCGGGAACTAAGAAGGATTCAGTTCTTGTGAAGGACATTGTAGACCAGTGCTGAAGCCTTTGAAAATGGTAAAAAGTGAAAAAAAATAATAGTACGATGAAACCCATTGGAAAAAAAAGAGAATATAACAAGAATGAAAGGAAAAATAATTTACGGGCGATCTGAGGTTGGGAAGTGGAAGGGGGTGAGTTTTTAAGGGTGAAAAACGGTTTATCTCGATTTCCAGCAAAACTACAGGTCCTATGGAAAAAACTTCAATGGCAAAGATCTACAACTTTTGTATCCACACTTTTTTCACATAACCTCAAAATTTATGTGAAAAATTCAAATAACCAAGTTTTTGGTTTTTTATTTTTATCTTCTACAACAATTTTTTTTTCACGAAATTTGGTGAAAACCTCCTTTTTTATGTTCCAAACACACTGTAATTTTTTTGATTTAAAATATTTATTTTTTCACCTTATTTTGACTTAATATCGAAAAAGCACCCTAATTTTCAATCGAAAATTCTCCCGTCAAAATATCAGCTTTTTTAAAAAAAGTCGGTGGGCTTTTTGTTCGTTGAAATCTCTACTTTCTGATGGTATAAGAAAAAAGTACATTACTGTGACAGATAATGCAAAGACACGAAAAAAATCGAATCCGAATTTAATAAGACATTACAAATTTTGAGAAAGTTGTAGAATCTTCTTTAAATTATATGCGTGGATGCCTATTTATTGCTATTTCAAGATAACTTATATACCTGAGTGACCTACGAAAAATTTTAGCCCATCAAAAGTTATTTCATAGAGAAGTGTGGAAGGGGCTAGGAGGGTCTGGGCCTTACTACCTGTTATTTCTTTGCATTTTCTGAGAACATTTACCAGAGTTATGTTTATTTTTTTTACACTATCAGAAAGTAGAGATTTCAACGAACAAAAAGCCCACCGACTTTTTTAAAGAACCTGATATTTTGACGGAAGAATTTCTGATTGAAAATTAGGGTGCTTTTTCGATATTAAGTCAAAATAAGGTGGAAAAATTAATATTTTAAATAAAAAAAATCACAGTGTGTTTGGGACATAAAAAAGTAAGTTTTCACCAAATTTCGTGAAAATGTTTTTTTGTAAAAGGTAAAAACAAAAAACCAAAAACTTGGTTATTTGAATTTTTCACATAAATTTTGAGATTATGTGAAAAAAGTGTGAATATCAAAGTTGTAGATATTTTTATTACCTACAACTTTGCCATTCAACTTTTTTCCATAGGACTTGTAGTTTTGCCGGAAATCAAGATAAACCGTTCTCTACCCTTAAAAACCCACCCCCTTCCACTTCCCGACCTCAGATTGCCCGTAAATTATTTTTCCTTTCATTTTTGTTATATTCTCTTCCTTTTCCAATGAGTTTCATTCTACTATAATTTTTTTTTGTTTCAAAAATTATCGACCCTGGTCTATTGAGTAGGAATACCATAAACGAATCTTTTCATCTCTTTGTTCTCTTGTTTTCATGTGTTTTCGTTGTATACTATTTTGCTAGAAACTTTCAAGAAGCATATGATGATTTCAATTTTTGTTATTAAATATAAGAATTAAAAAAACTTTAGACATACTATGTCTCTTGAGAAAATTGGATCATGAATAAAGAAAAATATTCGCAGTGGACACTTGATTGAAAAATCAGTATAATAGGAAATGCATAGCAAAAGTGAAAATCATTTTGATAAATAGTAACTTTATCGTTAATAAATGAAAAAGTGGAAATGAGAAGCATAACTATAAAAACTTTTTAACAAAAAATTAAACCGACGAAATATGGAACTGAAAAGTAAAAAATAAAATAAACCTTCTTAGTCTCAGTAACTAAGCTCCTAAACTAATGTAAGTAACTAATTTTGAGTCGGCGCCAAACAAACAAGCAAATGGATTAGGTAAGGCGTAAAATGATGGCATCGAGTTGCGCGGTGACATTCTGATAATTTTTTTGAAGTAATTTAATGATGTTCGTTGATCGTTTGTTTGGCGCCGACTCAAAATTAGTTACTTACATTAGTTTAGGAGCTTAGTTACTGAGACTAAGAAGGTTTATTTTATTTTTTACTTTTCAGTTCCGTATTTCGTCGGTTTAATTTTTAGTTAAAAAGTTTTCATTTTTAAATTTTTTATGGCTAAAATATACTAATTACTACTTACTTGTTTTTTTATTACTTCCAAAATACTTACTTACCCACCTTACTTCAACTATTACCAGTTAAATAATATGATTATCTACTTTTACTATTTGTTGTAATATAAATTATTTTTGTTGTTCTGGTTAGTTTATTTCATTACTTTGTATATCATTCCCTCCTCTCATAGAATATAATGGTTTTGACGGATGTGGAACAGAAATAATGTCAGTAGCGATCTGTCATTGTCAACTACGTATGTGTGTGCCAATGTTCATAAGTGAAAAATCAACTATCCCCTATTTATCTACCCGAAATCTAAATATAAGGTATACCCTATCTATTAAAAAAAGAATAATCCAAATCGAAGAACCCAGTACAAAGTTATGCCTGATAGAATCGGTTAACGGACCAGAATTCAGAGGGTGAGTGATTAATATCCTTCATGTTGCTACCCTCAGGGGTGGATTTCATCTTTCAAATTCAAATGGGACCACTTTCGAAGTACACCCTATCCACTGAAAAAGAATTATCGGAATGGGGCGCCTCAGTAAAAAGTTATGCGTGATCATACATAAAAAAAATTATGGAAAAAAAATATACGGGTCGACTAGAGAACCTCCTCCTTTTTGGTTTCGTCGGTTAAAAATGAGAATAGTTTTTGGAGGGTTATAAATCTAATTTGGTGGTTAAAAAATAATAACGTGGAATTAATCCTTCAGTGATGGTATGTTCAAAACGTGGAGCTTAAATTTATTGTTGTATATTCAACATTCATTAATTGATTCATGAGCATAGAAGAAAATGAAATTAGCTTAACAAATGGACTAATATTCATATTATATCTTATTATTGACAATGAAAGATTTTTTTATTGTGATAAAAAATGAGAAATATTTGAAGCGAGTAACTTGAGAGTAATGGGATCTATCTGATGGGAATTATTATTACAATGCACATATAACATTGTAATAATAATGATGAATACACGAACTGAAATGGGGGTTGAAAGAATGTATAATGAGTAAATGATGATAAAGATATGTGTTGAATTTGTGTTTCAATAAGTCCCGAAAGATATTCGTGGTCGGAGATAACATGATTCCGAGAAAAATTTGACATTTAAACAATCAGAAGAGTTCCAGACAATAAATAAAATAAAAGAGTTGTTTCGGATCCCACTATAAAAGGTAAGGTAAGGTAAATGTAAGGTAAGTTTTCATTAACTTCTGAGGGTTGGTCAAACAACTAAGAAAGCGGTTAAAAACAATTTAACAATTTTACAAAAAAAAAAATTACAAATAACAAGAAAACATTTATTGATAACAGCGGATTATTTAAAAAGAGCACAGAATTATTTTGATCAAATATCATTAGTCACCTGACCATAAGTACGACCTACTTATAAAATATCAGTCGACACATCAGTAAATAATTCATCTGAAGTAGTATGCTTTCTGCCCGAGAAGCGTTTTCAGGCTAGTTTTGAAGCAGTGTAAGCTGGGGGCAGATTTGATTCTGTCATCAAGTGCATTATACAGTGCTTCTCAAAAGTCCTCTCCCCCCCTCTTATTTTTGGAACGATTATACATAAACAAGTGAAATTTGGAAACTGAATATAAAAGGTTGTAAGCTTCCCTACTAGTGATGATAGATGACGAAATCGTCAAAGATGACGTCACAAGGCCATTGTGACCAATCATTTTAAATGGAACCCTACGGCAAGCGACACCTCTTTTAAAAGGTATCGAAAAAACCTATTCAATGATACTAATTTTGTTTGTGTTTATGGCAGTTTGAATGGCTCATTAGTAAACATTAAAATTTAAATTCCATTCAGTATGATATTAATTACAGATTTAAGAATCAGTATCTACTTAAAGAAATTGCTCGAAGTGACCTCCATTTACTTCCTGACAGTGGTGAAATATCCTATTTTTAAACTCTTCTCGTACTTTTGCAAATGTGTCTGCGGAAACAGCCTCACATTCTGCAACAATACGTTGTTTTTAAACGTCAATATTGTCAGGTTCAGTGGCGTAAACCTTCGATTTAAGGTACCCCCACAGAAAAAAATCCAAAGGTGTGAGGTCCGGTGATCGACCTGGCCATTCCGTTGAACCTCGTCGTCCAATCCATCTACCATGATACTCCTCATCCAAATACCGTCTTACTGCACCGTAATAGTGTGGAGGAGCACCATCCTGTTGGAATGTTATTTGCAAATTGCCGAATTCATCTGGATTATCTTCCAAAATTTCAAGGATTAACGGTTCTATTGCGTTTTGCAACAGCTCCAGATAAACCTCACCAGTTAAATCAGTATTTAAAAAAAGAGGCCCAACGATGTGGTTTCCCAGGATACCTGCCCAAACATTCACCTTCGGGGGAAATTGGGTATGTGTTTCACGAAACAGGTGAGGATTTGCGTCACTCCATTACCTCTCATTCTGTGTATTTACATTTCCATTTAGATAGAAAGTACTTTCGTCACTAAAACAAATTGTTTTGACATAGTCTGGCTGTTGGTTAATTTTAGTTTCCATATTTTCACAAAATTCTAGTCTTCGGTCTGGGTCGTCGTCTGAGAGTTGATGAACCATTTTTAATTTGTATGGATGGAATTTGTTTTTTTTCAACACCCTGTGTACTGTACTTCGACTGACTTCACAGGTAGATGCAACGTGAGTTGTTGAAGAAGTAGGATTAACTATTACTTCTGCCAGTATATAAATTTTTTTCTCATCAGAAATTTGTGGTCTGCCAGATCGTTTCGCATCATTAATACTACCCGTTGTTTCAAACTTTCGAAGAAGCTCCCTCAAATAAGTCCTCGAAACGGGGCGATCGGGAAACCTCTCATTAAAAATGCGTTCTGCTGCATGAATATTTTGTCCAGTTTCACCAAGAATTAGGATCGCTGCTACTTTATCACCTAAATCACGTACCATTTCACTTTTTGAAGCACTTTAACATTCGGCTCACAACAGTTTAACAAATTATTCAAATGTAGAAAAATATTTAAAGTACCAAAAGCTGCTAAAACAGTCAAACGTTCGATCAACAATACACAAATTATTAAATGTACAAAAACTTGCACAATTACAAAAACGTCGAATTAGGGAGACTAACAAAAACGTCAGCTTATTTGACAACTATCCAGAGGCGGAGCTTGAATTTGGAATTTTAGTATTAACTGATTTAATTCATCACAGCTTTGCGTTTTTTAAAAGCGAGTTGCCAAAACTGCCATAAACACAAACAAAATTAGTATCATTGAATAGGTTTTTTCGATACCTTTTAAAAGAGGTGTGGCTTGCCGTAGGGTTCCATTTAAAATTATTGGTCACAATGGCCTTGTGACGTCATCTTTGAAGATTTCGTCATCTATCATCACTAGTAGGGAAGTTTATAACCTTTAATATTCAGTTTCCAAATTTCACTTGTTTATGTTTAATCGTTCCAAAAATAAGAGGGGGGAGCGGACTTTTGAGAAGCAGTGTATAGTTTGATGCCAATCGATCCTGGGTGACTCTGCGACACCGATAACCTCGTTTGATGAAGTTTAGACCTATTCCTAGTTTCATAGTCATGGAAGTGTGCATTAACTGTAAGGTTAGTAATATTTTTCTTTATGTAAATAATGCAGTGATAGATGGATAGACAGGGTAGAGTCATTATGTCAGTTTTTATATAAAGCAGTTTGAAGTGGTTTCTCAGGGGCACTCCCGCCATTATTCTTACAGCTTTTTTCTGAATAGTAAAAACTTCCTGTGCCTTGTATGTTGCATCCCAATGAATAATTCCATACCAAATAATCTTCTGAATGAGACTATAGTATACAAGTTTCAAAATTTCAGGGGAGGCAGTATTCCTCAGCTGACGGAGTAGAAATATGTGCTTGCTAAGCTTACTTTTGACATTTTCTATATGATCGCTCCAGGTGAGCTTGGAGTCAATATGAATTCCCAAAAATTTTGTGTCTGAGACTGAATTGACTTACCGTGTACTTTCACTAAGTAGCTTTTATCTATGGTACTATTTTTAGTTACAAAGTTAATCATCTATGTTTTGGATATATTAAGGACTAAGCCATTCAGAGAGCACCATTGAGAGAGCTGGGATGACACATCCTGACCATTTTGGATCATAGTTGAAGTGTTTTCTGCAGACACGACTAGGTTGGTGTTGTCTGCATAGATTACGGAAATGGAGGCAGTGGAACAATAAGTAGGAAGATCATTGGTAAAGATAGTGAATAGCAGGGGCCCTAGAACAGATCCTTGAGGGACCCCTGTTAAGACGTTTGCATGTTCAGAATACATGTTGTTCAATAACACCTTTTGGCTACGACCCTAGAGATAGGTTGCAATGCTGGTCATCTGACACCATAAGATTCGAGTTTGTGTAGTAATAGATTGTGGTCAATTAGGTCAAAAGCTTTACTCATATCAAAGAATAATGCCAATATTTTGAGTTTTCCATCCAAAGCTGCAACAATGTGTTTCATCAGAGCATCAATGGCAGTACCGGTTGATGTTTTATGTCTAAATCCATTCTGACTTGGACTGAATTGAAATTTTCTAAATAATTGTATAGACGAATATAGTAGCAATATTCCCCTACCTTTGCAATCTGGCACAGAAGTGCAATTGGGCGGTATGAGCCACAAAGTTGAGGTGAATATTTGCCTTTATAAATGGGCAGAATTTTAGCTATCTTCAAAACATCAGTAAATACCTCCTCCTGAAAACTGTAGTTGATAATGTGACTCAGTAGCTCAGAAATTAGTTCGGCAACCTTCAATAGTATGTGTCCCGGTATCTCATCTACACCTGCCGATCTCTTTTAACAGACCTTCTTTATGGTTTCCTCAATCTCGAACTTAGTTATGGGATAGAGATAAATGCTATTAGGCACTGATTGTATGTGGGTGGTGTTACTTGTGAGAAGTTTAGAAAGATTACTACTAACACTTGAAAAGTGATCAATGAATAGCTTACAGATTTCCTGGGGGTTACATGTGTCAATGTCCTCACTATTTGTTAATTTCGTTATCCCTCTGTCATGACAGTTTGTGACTCTATTATTATGTTCCAGCACTTTTTTACTTTGTTGCCGGCCATGCAATTTTTTTGTCATTAGATGTCTTTTTTGCAAGATTAAGTTTTGCCTGATACACTAGTTTCATATCAAGGAATTTTTGGTGGTAGAAATCATTTTGAGTGTTTGTCAAGAGCAGACATTTTAGTCAAGAGCCTAAACTTTCAACTCCTCGGACGCCCAGTTTCTTACGTTTCTTTTTATATGATACTATGCGTTTCAGAAACGCAGTATCAAAAAGAGAGCAGAATTGGTTATAAAATAGTACAAATTTCAAATTGACATCCTGCATACCGTGCAGTTCAGACCAATCTAGTTTGGCCAGTGAGTTTTTGAAATTTTCTGTTGTTCGCATTAAAACATCTCTTCATAAATTGAATGTTATTGTTGCTGTCTTGGACAGACAACCGAAAATTGACTAGTTGAAAAGTGTGATGAGATATTTCGGAATGGACGATCTATCTATGAGTTGAGGCTGTGGTAGAGAAAATGTTATCAATACATGTCGCAGACTCACCTAGGATACGAGTGGTTCCTGGATTTGAGGTTCCATGTGAAATTATTTCAGAAGATTGAAAAATCAGATTGGCTACGTCTGGGTTTTAGCAAGTCAATGTGAAAGTCCCCAGAGACAATAATATCTATATTATGAAAGTGATGGGTCAAATAGATCATAGTAGATTCAAGCTTGTCAAGAAAGTTGAACAAGTCACCTTGCGGTGACCTGTACACAGCTACGATAATTAATAACATTTTTAACAGGAATTTCAAAAAAGTTGCGCAGATCTCAAGGTCTTTTTTAATGCCAGTTTTCAGCGATACAAGCTCAACATTAAGAGATGTTGAAGCAAATAGGCATACTCCTCCCCTGATTCAGACTATCGTAGGCCGTCATCTTGTCGTAGGTTGTATTTCTCGTATTCACCATGTAATTGACGGAGGGCTTATATATCCGTTTGTCACACTGCAGAACATTCCGGAAAGGTCGGTGAAGCTTCGAGAACGGCCTCGACCTTTTGGTACCTGCTATCTGGTTGTTCACATAGGAAATTCCGATCTCCTCGACCGTGTGTGATTACAGTACCACTGGCGTAGTGTATTCGTAACAATAACGTATTTCACTGACAACCCATTTCACCAAAAAAACATTTTTGCCCCCTTTAATACGATACGAAGCTATGGAACATGATTAATTCCAATTTGAGGAATACTATTTTTCATCCATATCCAATGGGATTTATGAACCTCGAATATTGATTACCTCACCGCAGAATTCTGAAACTGAAACCCCTCTTTTGCGAAGTAATTTCACTGTCACTGCAATGCATAACATTTTCCGAATATTTGTTAACAACACAGAACAAAATATGCGCTGTTCTTGGATGAAAAGATCTGTTAAAATTCGTGGAATCTCGTCTGCATTGGCGTAAACATGGACTCCGCAATATACCTAAAGGCTGCGCTTTATCCAGTTGATCTTTTTAATTTTACCCAGTTGTATCAGGATTTCGTGATGTAAAGGATTGAAGAAGTCCATAGTGAGTAAATCTTTTGTGAGGGTGCTGAAAGATCAAAAAGTAAACATAGTCTTTGTGCCAACTGAAAAAGAAATAAAAAATATACGTCTTGGTGAAAATTCATTGAAGTAGAAACTTTATTTTATTTTATTCCAATAACAAAACGGAACAAATTATATTAATAAAACTCATACCATGCAGCAAGAAACAAAATATGTGATAGGATAGTGATAGGAACAAAAGATCGTGAGAACATGATATATTTGAAACTACGGTGATAAAATATTTATTTGAGTAGAGAAACTGTTTCAGAAATTTTTTGAGCATGAGCAAGCTAATTGAAAAAATATCTAAAATATATTTGGATTTTATAGCCGAGTTACTGTGTTCGATACAACGGTAAAGTTATTTTTTTGTTTCTGCTTTGTGACTAACCATAATTTGAATAAGTGGTACAGTAAGAAAATTTGTATAATACGTAAATTCGATAAGATTACTGAAAAAAATTATACACGCAGATTACATCAGAACTTCATCCTGACTTCAAACGAATCCATGTTGTAAAATGAAACATTACGGCACCAAGCTCCCTTTTTACTTATCGAGTAAATATCATTTATTGAAATGAGCTCTCGTTGACCACCTGGATTTGGTATTGCCGAAGAATCATAAAAAAAATCCCTCTTACCGCAGTTATTGATTTTGAAGTCCCCGGATATCTCTAGACTGGCAGCAATCTGGATCCTGGTACCACTTTCACTGACTCTATACTTTTTATGATTTCAACTACTGACTTATTATAAAGTCTTGTCAGAACTGTAACTTTCCACTCAGTATGTTCAGATTTTCCTCTTGGTATTTTCTCTCATTAACCAGAAATGGAACAAAGATTTGAGCTTGTTAATCGAATATAATGAATTTATTAAGCTTAGGTTCAACCGAATATTATATGGCTTTAGATCCCTAACTTCTGAATTACTGAATTCACACAAGGAAGGATAATCATAATGTAAATTTTGTCTTCGAATTATTATGTAAATTAATCAAATTGAAAGTAATCTAGGATTCTGTACTATTCAGTGAATTACGAGAAAATTAAATGATCTAGAAAAATTCAGGTTGGCAAGGCCTATCTCTACATAATTAGAACAAAATGCCTTCGAGAAATGTTATTGTCCGAAGATCTAGAACGGAACTCCGAGCTTCAGAAAAATAGAACTACCCGTCCTTATTCAAATTCTATAAACCTGCAGACATCTGGTCATAGTCTAGTCATTATAGGTACTAAATATCTACTATATAATTATTGACAATTATTTTCCTCTTAAACCACGGAATATCCTCATTGGTCGGGAAGTATAACATTTCAATGCATACGGGCTGAGAGTTGAAAAAACCAATGAAAAAATTATCTCTCCCATGTAATTTCCTAATCCATAACAATATTCTCTATTACTCAACTATATATTCTCTCAGAAAGTTATTTTGTAACCCTTAATTTGAGTACCATATATGGCATTTCTTGCGAATGAAACATCTTATTCGCCCATTTCTACCGGGTATTTTCAAAGTTTATGAATTTTTATGGGATGTAGACCTTGTCAAAATATGTCATTTCACAAAAAAATACATATATAAAAGTTGCAGAATAACATACCAATGAAACCAATTCCATCAGGAAATATATTAGCAGTTCTGACAGGGATGTCCTGTTTTGTTCTAATTCGCGCTCGTGCAATTACGAATTTGCTAGATTATTCTTCACATGGCAGTCCAGGATCTTTTTCTAATCGAGCCTCAACGATCTTCTCAGATGAACCAGGTTTCGGATGGTCTGTTAAAATAAATTATTTCCCTCTAAACTTCATGGTTTTCTGTTCACCATTGAAAAAAAAGTTACTCATCAGGTCCATCTCAAGAATGAACTCGTCTTCTATGTCTGACACAAAATTTATTTCCATCATTCGTAGTTATCCGAGGCTTAATGTGATGTCAGCTTCCCCTCGTATCGGTGCATTCTCTCCAGTGGCCCTTCGTCCAACGAAATGGGATGTAAGCGGTCCTTTGATGGTCAAACTATCGGTAGTTCTTCTGATTCTGTTGACGTGGATGACCCTGGGGGCTTCGTTATCGCTAGCCAGCATGCGCCAAGATACACTGGCAAATTTTAGTTTTCCTAGTAACTATCCGAGGACTCTCCAGTGATCCTGTTGTCGCAGGTGAGTAAGGACTTGGGGTGTCCTGGCAGGTGATGACAAGCATGGTGGTACCCTCACCCTGCAATGTCTTTTGAAATGTCCACTCCTACCACACCTGAAGCAGTTTCTGCTTGATTGGTTGGTAGCGCTTGCTATTTCTGGATTCAATTTTTTTGTATTGTACTAAACATCTGCTTTATGCTGTCACTTTTTGTCTTTTGCTGAGATGGCTCTTCGATTTATAGCGCTCTCACTTTCGGCCTTGTAGTATTGAAAGCCGCTTCCACTTCCAAGCAACGAACTAGAGCGTTACTGCATTTTCGAAGTGTGTTAATCTTAGGGTCCGTTGTATCTCGATATCTCTCAATCCATCAATAAATATCTGTCCCGTCAACTGATCTTCGAAATCATCCGCGGCATCTGGGTAGGCAAGCTGAATAAGTCTCTTCCTTCAGGTCCGCGATTTGCCCCCTCGTTTTTCTCAGTAATCTGCTTGATAAATGCTCTCTGTTGTTGTCGTCCTCTATTTTTTTTCTTCCAGAATTTCCCGGAAATTTTGTTGCGACCGTTCCTTTTTCTTTTATCGAGGTTGTCTTTCCCTCTTTCCTCTCTGTCGACGTTTCTCTCCCTTTTTTTTTTCCGCCTTCCTTTTTTGGAACCCCTTTTTTTCCGTCGTTCCTCATCCTCTTGTTTTTCTATTCGTTTTTTGTCCAGCATTCGTCTCCCTTGCTCGTCAAACTGTTGCTTGAGCATTTCCACTATGGCCTACATGTCGTCGTAGGCTGTATTTCTCGTATTCAGCATTAATTGTTCTCGAATAGTCACTAAAATCCTTACTTCTGAAACATTGTGTTACGAATCTGGGGTTGTCCAATTAATGTCCGTTTATTTCCACTTCACGTTACACAACACAATACTGTACTCTTTACAATAATAATCCAATTACAGTTCACTACTGAAATATTGCGTGCTATACTCCTTTCTCGAGGTCACTAGATTAGTCCCGATTTTTCCAGATCGTTTCCTTGGAATTATGACATCACGCTAGATAACCATGCGGTTTCCTATTGAAGTCAGCAGTGTTGTAGTGTATTCGGGTTCGTATTTTATATTATAAGATTATGAAATAATGCTACTTTTAATCGAATAACTGTTCTATGAACATTGATCACCAGTACCAGATTCATACCCCCTCTCAATCAGATGCAGTCCTTAAATGATGAATAATACTGTTACAAATACAGAACGCCATTGTATGTGACTCGGGAAGAACTCGACGAGAGTTTTCTGGCGTCAATGACCTTATATAAGCGATGGCAGATGCAGCAAGTTAGTTGTTTATCAGTTGGAGTATAGTACAGGTATTCATGGGGAAGAAAACGTGATTCAGAAACAGTGACGTGCGCGAGGTTATATCAAATCGCTGGATCTCAAAAGTACGGAATTTTTTTAAGGATTTCTAGTATTAAGGAGCTCTCTTCACAATGCATCTGATTTTTACATCCTGTTCATATTTTCAAACAAATCATTCTATCATATACCCCATTACAGGTTTTAATGTCAAAAAACACGAATTTCAAAGTGTCTCTCCAAAAGAAATATTTCTAACCTTTTTCCATCTTTGCAAAGTGAGATTGCTTCTAGAAAATGTATTTCCCATTTCATTCGGTCTTCCTGATGATCGTGGAAGCGTGAAATAGATTTTCCTCGACAAAAATGTATTGGAGACCTAGGGAATGCGATGCCTCTCTTGCGTCAATGTTACAAATGATTTCTGGTGAGTACTCTCTTTTGGAAAACATTTTCCTTTGCCTCATTCATCTATATGAGTTCTTAATCAAGACTGGAATAGAAAATCAAATAACTATCTGAATAAAAATGCAAATTTTCAATTTCAGATTATTCTTTCGAGTTAGGGTCCTTTCAGAACATCTATCAGATGTAGTTCAACGTCCAGCGTGGCTTTAGCCGGGAAAGTAGTTGTTTTCTGTTAGATATTCACAAAAAATAACTTCATTTTTATCGTGGATTTTTCAATTCACAGAAAAATATTTCCATTCAATTAAGAATGTTTCCCTTTTCAACATGAATACCCCATAAGAGGTTATCTTGAACGATGGAAGATAGAGACTAAAGTTTATCTTTCAGTCGCAGATGATTCCACATCTGATTTTATGACCATCCTGTTCTTATTTCCAAACAAATCAGTTAGTTAGTTGAAGTGAATGTCGATAGTTACAGTGACGTGCGCGGTATCTTGGACAGTGAATTATGGTTGCGGTCATTAATTATTAAAATTCTACAGGGATTCAAAGCAGACGTCCAGCTTGCCTTCACAGAGGCCCCGGAGAATTTCAAGAAACAGTTGGCGGTGCACGTATTCCCTGACGGATTGAGAGATTTTTGAATGCAAAGGTCCCTGAGATTAGCACACTAAATGCAGTGAAGCCTTGGTTCCTTCCATGGTAGTGGAAGCGACTTGCAACACCCCAAGGCCGAAAGTAAGAGCGGTGTCAATCGTAGAACCATCTCAGGAAGAGACAAAAAGCGACGGTATCGAACAGAGGATGCTCAGCAGAATACTGGATACACTGGAACTCAAGAATAACAGCGCAAACAATCCACCAAAAAGAAACTACTTCAGGTGTGGTAGAAGCGGACATTTCCAAAAAGATTGTAGGGTGAGATTAACACTTCGTTCGTCTTCACCTTGGAGGACTCACCCACGTTCCTACTCACCTACGAGGACAGGATCGTCAGGAGAGTCAAGAGGAAACTGTTTCAGCTGTGGCAGGAGCGGACATTTCCAGATATTGCAGGGTGAAATTCACGAAACAGCTCGGAAGAGACTGATATCTGACAGGATAAAAGCTCAGTATATAATTTTAAAGCTAATTCAGCATTCAAAGAAGGTGGTCAGGTTTGGCTGTATAACCAACGTAGGAGAAAGGTGTATCCCCCAAACTAACACCGTTTTGGGAAGGACCATACGAGGTCAAGAAGAGGACCACCGACGTGGTTAAGATTAAAGTTTCTCATCTGAAAAGACTGAAGCCCTATCATGGTGAACCTATAGCTTTTGATCATGACGATCAAAATTAGAGGGGGCCAGTGTTACGAATACACTACGCCATTGCATGCCGTGTCGATAGCCCACGCGAGGTGACGTCATGTCGCGGGCGCTGTCAGAAGTTCGAGATTTTTTCAGTGATTTCTAGTAGTAATAAGCATATAATACATCGCGTGCGAGCGACAGACAGTTAGTTGCCGTTCCGGAGACAGAAAGGTTGGACAGTTGCAGTGTCTTGGCGATATTTTGGAAATATGTTGATTAGCCGCTAGTTCTGACAACTGAAAAGTTTTTATGGTATAAATATATTATTTTATTAGCATATTTCAATTATTTTGAACATATTGTCACGCCCTAGTTTGGGATACCCTGTGAAACCCTGGCCCCCTAACTGTTTAGGGTGCCCACTAATGATCTTGCTTGGCTTGCGAGAGGTTAAAACATTTTACATCTGTGATTGTGACCACCCTGGTATAGTGAAAATAAAAAAGTGAAGTGAAAGCTATTGTGTTTATCAAAAATATAAGGAGACAAAAACATACATGATGGTGAAAACAAAAAATACTAAGTGCTGTAAAAACTCTTGTGGATCATTAAAATTATAAGAAAATGAAAATAACAATGATGAATAAAAAAATTACCAACTGAAGTGAACAATGGGGGTATGTACCAAAAAACAAATAAAAGTAACACTTACATTATAATGAAAACCAAGGGAAGGAGATGTGTCACCGTGGACCAGCAGCATAAAACCAAAGAGCCCGATTAAAAACAAACACTTTCATTTATAGGAAAAATATCGCTAACTTGCAGAATCACCGTTCTTGCTATTGATGAATGCAATACCGGACTGAAACCCAATCCTTGGTTAATGACTGGCGTTGAACTTGGAATTTGCAGGAAATACTGTATTTCAATAAATGTTATACTAGATGATGAATTACTGTAGAATAAATGAACTACGGATTTTTCCACTTTGGGTTCAATTATGTTTGATTTTCATTTTCAAGTCTGGTAAATTAATTTTGAATTTTGAAAAAGAAATGATTGGTATATTTCTATTGGGTAATATTTTTCATACTTGACTTGATTGAAAACAATATTTCTACAGAAAAAACTATAACGAGAATAAAAAAGTGCCAGTTGATAAAGCATGAGATATTTGATCAAATTATGGGTTATAGGCTCCACCACCTAGCCGAGCCCGAAAGGAGTCCATAGCTTATTGGATTTCGGTGACCCTAATGATGAGGAATTCGCAGAGGGATTATGAATGTTCGATGCGAACACACTACTCTCAGACATCAGTTATTTTCAAAGATCATGGATTATGAGCTGAGACCTACTTACCTGGATTGATTTTTAATTCTTCAAGTATCAAACTGTTGCTGCTTATGATGAGAAATCATCGAAGTGTGCGAGAAAATTAAGAATGTATACCTGGACGTCAAGTAATAAGACATGTTTACGATCCCTTTACTTTATCTGATAGATTCATAGAAATATACTGATAAAGTGAAGAAATTAATTTTTAACATTTAACATCCACAAAATTGCATAATCGTTATTTAACGGAAGATTGGTTACCAATGATTCTCTAGTGTTAATTGGAGGAAAAAAACACGAGACAAGAGACAATATAATCATGGGCAAAATAAATGCTAAATCTCCCACGCGGGGTTCAACTGCTATTGATTAGAGGGGATAATACTGGGATGAATGGATGTCAGTAGTCAATCTTTTATAGATATTACTTGCTCGGCTTGCCACCTTGAGAAGGCCATACGGGAGTGGGAGGTATTGGAAGAAGAAACGCTCACTGAACACCAGTACATATACTGTTCCATAATAACTGGATAAAAAACGCGGAACACAAGCAAAAAAGAGATCGACATGCGTCTGGGATTTGTTTAAGGAGCTCGGGGAGTGGAAAATTACATCAGAAGTGGAAACGACAAAAGCCCTAGAAAGAGCAATGAAAACGCATACAAAGAAAGCATAGTTACAATCGCAAATGAGGAAATTAAAGAAAAGGTCGCCTCAGACTCAGAAGACAGTCCTCACGAGCTAGCAAGAGAACACCGACAAATGACGAACACAGAGTTGCAGTTGGTAATTAATAAATCAAAGAAGGAACACTGGAAGATATCTGGGGTACCTTTAGGTTATTAAATGGCTGTCAAAAAGCTGGCAATTTAGCGGTTTAGCAAAAAGTTAAAGTGGCCACTGACTTAATACTCCCGAGGAAAATCAGGACCTGGCGAAAATCTAAAACCAAAGAAGTTGCAGTGCCTTTTGAAGATGAAGAACTGAAAAACGTAATAAGAAGATGAAAGCACCGGGCAGCGACGGCATCTTCACGGAAACCCTCGAGATATTTGAACAGATCTCGCCAGCGGTAATACTGAACCTACTGAACGCTATTTTCAGAGATAAGTGTTTCGGGAAATTTTAATTTAGACCAATCTGCATATTGAACGCCATTAATAAAGTGTATGAAGGATTACTGAGGAAAAAATTGGAAAAGTAAAGGGTAGTCCAAATGACAAATGGGCCGCTCTTATCGTACTCGATGTAAGGAATGCATTCTACAGAAACTGAAAGCAAGGGGTGTAGCCTAGCTATATGCTGGATATCCTAGACAATTTATCTAGAGGATAGAGCCCTACAGATAGAAAAGAGTTGGAACACTAGTCGCACATTTCAGTGCTAGAACCTATCTTGTAGAACGTACTCTGTGATGACGTATTGGATGAACGGGTACCAGAGGGAGTAATTACCCCTCACATTTGCGGATGATCTTGCGGTTGTCATCACTGCCAAAATAGCAGCAAGCAACTGAAATGGAAATGGAAATCAGACGAAGCCCCCACGCCAAATTCATACCTGGATGAAAACTGGACTTAGCCCCACAGAAATCTGAAACAGTTAGCCTGAAAGAACAAAGAGGTAGAAAAATACCTTGAAAAAAAAAATCGGGTACCCAGGACTCACTATTGGCAAGAACTGCAATTTTACCCAGCACATAAAAGCCTCCTCACAAAAGGGCGAGAAAAAGGTGGCAGTTTTATTAAGTATTGTGAGAGGTCCTGTGTCCATAAAGAGAGATAGAGAGAGAGAGATGCTGTAAAATGTAGTGCAGTCAATTCTCTTATATGGAGCACCAATATGGTATTATCACCCGAAAATGAAAAATATAGGCAATTATATACAAGAGTGAAACGCAAAATGCTCATAAGTCATTAGTGCATATCACACAGTTTGCGCAAAGGCTTCGTGAGTGATCGCAGGAAAAATACCTATCAAGCTGCTGGCGGAAGAGAGATGGAGACTGTTCAGAAGCAAAGACAGAGGAGGGATTGATTACTCTAGAAAAAAGGCAAGAGTTCTGGGAACACCGATAATGAGGTGTAATTGACCAAAACCTTCATACCTCACATGCGAGTCTGGGTTGTATGCAAACACTGGAGAATGGGCTATTTTTTGACTCAAGTACTTACGGGCCATGGGTTCTTTAAAGCAAACACCAAAAGAATTGGTAAAACAGGCATTTGTTTATACTGCAAAGCAGTGAACACAGCGGCACATACGATTTTGGAAATGCCACAGATCGACAGAAAAAAGAGTGCCACTGGTGCAGGCAATAGGGATTAATCTCAACTCTCAAAACTTAGTGGAGACCATGGTAAATAAAACAGACACACCGAATTTAGCACAAACCTTTATAAAAAGTGTAATGCACAAGAAAGAAATGGAAGAAAGGCAAGTAGAGCATAAAGAAACTAGATCAGTGCCCTCTATTCCTGAAGATATACAAAAAGTGGTTCCAGGATGGTGAGCGGAGACCAAAAAAATGGGTTTGCGATTGAGACTAAGCGGCTGGCGTCCCATGCAGGGTTTTTCCAGAAAATATTGTTTACTCGATATATTCTGAAAACAATGATATGGAGACGAATCTCCAAGGAACAACTCTGACGCGTGAAGTTGAGAAGGCTCACGAAAAACAGTGACTTTACAAAGTTCTAGTTCAGACTCTCACTTTCGTGTCTGTTTTTGCATAAAAATTCATGTAATACAGTTTTGACATCTTGAAGTTATTCCTACTAGGTTTTGTTTCCAGAAATAGATTCCATACAATAGATTGTAGTCGTTGACTGAAACATGACCTTAATTCACTACAGATAGTTCAACTACTTCAATAATCGCGTATAGTTCCAGTTGAAAATGTTAGTAATTCCGTAATTATTTTTATTTATTTTATTCCTCAGTCAGAACAATATAAACATATAAATGATTAATACTAGTAGAGTGCATTCACTATTGAGACGGCATGTTTGTCCTTCCCCCACTCAATGAACAGTTCCTCTCGAAGATGTCCGAAGCGAAGCTATTACGAGAAATACCATAGGCATACCAAATGATTTAGTAAAAGCGATACACAAGACGTAACATGAATTTGATATTATTCGCCATAATTTCTTCTTTCGCTACTGAACCCAAACCCCAGGGCATGTTTGCAAGGTAACATTAAACAAAATTGAATAAACTACACTCATTAACCTAACAAACGTAACCTTTCGCCTGCTGCATGTCATGACACCGCTGCACACGATGACAATCGTGTCCACTCGTGTTTTCCCCCTCTCCACCTACCATTGTGCCGTCTCAATACTGAATTCACTCTAATAATTTAGCACACAAAAAATATTATTTTCTTTTCTTATACTCTAAGTGAGTACACACTTATATTGTGTAGTGAAAAGGAAATTTTTAGAGAACAAAAAATGGAAGAGAACTGAAGAAATATGAAATTAACAGATTTGTGTCATGTAAAAATATGTCAATGCAAATATGTCAATTAAGGTAATAAATGATTATACAACTTTATGGCCTTGAAATTATGAGAAAAAGTCCTTATAGTTATTATAGATATATACAGTTTCAGTGAAGTTCTTGAGGTTAACTAAATATACCTAATTCTACTCTTGATGTTGTTCATTAGCTTAGGATATGGAAGGATCCTCTTGATTACTCTCCCACAGCTGCTTCAGCGACCTGAAATATCGCAGTACTGAAGTCGTTTTATGCTGGATTTACATCTTCTATAATTCTCACCCAGAATGAAAAAGGCTAACGGTAATGCTTCTTAATTGGCATATTACAAATTTAAAAATAAAAATCTATATCAATATAAAATAAAACATTAGGAAAATGATGCGATGAGACAAATATATTTTATACAATCAATTTTATGATTACCCCACCAAAAAAGATAATGTTCCTATCAGCTGAGCTGCAGAAGGTATATTAAGCTGGATAAAAATACATTCTGCCATTAATAATTATGTTCATAAAATCAAGTAGGTGAGAACATCTTGAATTGATAGTTTCATAAAGACTGGAATTTGCTTCTATTATGTCAAAGCACCCTGATTACCCACCCATGACAATAGCGACATCAGGACAAGATTCGGTAATATCGTTGACTTAAATGAACCTAAAATATGCAAAACACAAAAGTAGGTTTGAAATATACATTACAAAATATCATTTTTTTATTTGCTGACAAATTAATTAATATTTTTTTTTTTTTTATGTTCTGGTTCCCACGAAAAGGGATATCCTGTAATGTTCAGAGAACATCGTGGGAACCAAGGGAAAGAAGGTAGGAGTTGGTGTTCTTCTTAAATTTCTGGAGGTTGTATGCCTCGGGGAACACCTCCCTAGGCAATGAGTTCCAAAGCCTCGCTGTTCGTTGGATGAACGAGTCTTTGGAAAGTGATGTTCTGCAGGTCTCCAAAGTGACCACGAAGGGGTGTGATGACTGAACTTGACGGGTTAATCTCGAAGAGACTGCCAAAGCAGGAACGACTGTTGATATTTCAGAAGAGCATCGCCCATGAAAATATCTATAAAATAGAGACAAATCGCCAACTTTTCTACGGTGTTCCAGACAAGTGAGCGAGTTTGTAAGCGAGGCATCACCAACGAGACGAATTGCCCTTTTTTGGACGGAATCCAATAGCCTCAGGATATGTTTAGGTGCCGCGCTCCAAATATGGGAACAGTATTCCAGGACAGGTCGGATCTGTGCCTTATAGATCATAAGCAGCTGAGTGGGGGTGAAATAGCTCTTGGCACGAAACAAAAAACCAAGTTTTTGGGATGCACTTTTGGCAATGGACCTCACGTGATTTTCCCAGGAAAGGTTATTGCTGATAGTAATACCAAGCATCGATATGGATGACTTCAGTGGTATGGTTACTCCTGACAAAGTTATGTTAGGCACAGTGAGATCGGCTTTTCTAGAGAAAAGACATGCTTGTGTTTTGTTTGCATTGAGTTCTACCAAGTTATTAGATCCCCACTCGAGAATTGTTGCTAAGTCCATATTTATAATCCACCATGGAGTAAAATTTTATTGTTTTACATTAAACTTTTCAAACAAGAACTGCTTAGCCTCCTCTAGGGCGTCCGAGTGATTTCGCTTTAGTTGCAGGAGAATGGAAGATATTAAATGACGGCGCGCTAGTATATGAAGCAAACGCATATACGCACCAAGTTTCACACAAACCAATTATTTGATAGTTTTCATTGTGATGTGGTGGAGAAAGGTGATTTAGGTTATTGAGTCCTTCCACATTCCATATCAAAATCTTCAACGGATCACTATTTACTTTTTTGAACTCTTGCAAACATTTTCAGACCTGCCTGACGTTTTGGTGAGTTTTCCTCATCACAATTCATTTTATTAATTTTAGGAACAATTTGGAGAATGTTCCGTATTTGAAGTGAGATTAGTTACTCCATTAGCCTTATGTTTATCTAGCTCTCCGTTCCAGTAACTTAGGTGTATGGATTGGAATAGTGTCGTCATTTTTCAATATTAGATCCGAATTCCAATCTTTGGGGATTTTCAAAATGAGATAAAAATCATATATGTTATGGAATATAAACTTTGTTTGGTTGGGTAAGACCATCCTTTCCTCTGTAGCAAATGTATAAGAATAAGGTGCAATTATTTCGAAAACTTCTGAAACTAATGAATACAATATTTTTCTCACGTTTTAACTGCTCTCTAGCTTCAATGATAATGACCAACGCCTTGGGCACCTTTTTATAAAAAATTTGTTGTTGAAGGCCTGATATATCTTGTTGGCATTTGTAGATATTTTGCATTTAAGCGGAAAGGTCGGTTATAATAGAATTACACATATTAAGGTAGTTCCGCCACGAGACAGTTAAATTAGGAAATTATTAAAGTTTGGCATACGTATTGTTTAACATGTGAACAACACCTCTATAAAATTTTAAAATTTCACCCCCGAACCCGAGATATATATATATATATATTATTATATATATATATATATAATTGAAGTTGATTCAATCAACACGTAGCATATGGACCATGCATAGGCAAACAGCACATTATTAATTCTACCGTTAGTACTAAAATTAAGAAGTTTATGAAAAACGAGGAGGAGCTAGAGCAGGATATAACAGATATTGTGAAAAAAAATCAAAGTGATTGATTGACCATCTAGTTTGACAGATATAATCAAAACTACTCTCGTTATTCAAAATAGTCCACGGGGAAGCGCACATTATTAATTCTACCGTTAGTACTAAAATTAAGAAGTTTATGAAAAACGAGGAGGAGCTAGAGCAGGATATCATAGATATTGTGAAAAAAAAACAAAGTGATTGACCATCTAGTTTGACAGATATAATCAGAACTACTCGTTATTCAAAATAGTCCACGGGGAAGCGCACAGCCTAAAGAGGGGGGGGGGGGTCGTAGAGGAATGCGGATTGTGCCAGGGGACTTTTTAAAGAAGGACGGGGGACCATTTGAGGGTCTGAACGCGAAAAAAAAAACTCCTTCTCCTAGTTGACCCCATAGATTTTAACGATACCCCCCTTCCCCAAAAAACAAAATTCAAAAAGAGTACTACAAAAAAGTCCATTGAAGTTTTATCGAAAAACGATAATTTTTTCCCATGACGTATGATTTCTAGTGAGAGGGGGAGGGAGGGTCCCGGGTCTGAAATTTTTTTTTTGCTGCGCTTTTCGGGGACATCAATTTTTTGAGTCACCGACTTTCTATAACAAAGAAATTTTCTAGAGTCGATTGGGAGGGCAAGTGCTCCCCTTCAAAAAATTTTTTTTTTCGCGTTTCAAATCGAAAAGTCCTTCGAAAATAATTTCCTTATTCAACTGTCTCGTGGCAGAACTACCTTAACTGACTGGCCTAGCCCTTCCAATTTGTTCATGATCGCCATTTAGTGGGAGGAAGTTGAGCATATTCATAGAAGGGATAACAAACAGTAGCAGGCAATAAATTGCCAATTGCTCCTCCTAGTCCCGAAGAGTCGGCAGCTATTTGTAGACTACATGCATAGTGACATTTTTTGCAACATTGTTAACAATTGGCGAATTCATCACAATGGTAGTATCCTTTAATTTCAACAAACTAGCGACATCTTGTGTCAGGTAGAAAAGTTTGACATTATTGAAGCTGGATCTAATAAAAGATTTCTTCGATATCTTCCCGCTAAAAAGATGAAGCAGTAATGGAGGAAAGACTCGCCAGAAATTCAACAATGCAGTGTAGGTAAATAACCATCTAATATTGTCAGTTTGTGTGGTGACTTAGAACCGGTTGTATAGAGTTACCAAAATTATTCTGATTTTCTTGAGTAGTTCACTAAATTTGCCGAGGATCTAACGCTTTCTGAGCATGTGAACCAAAATATTCAATATATCTTGAGAATATCATGAATTCGTTGAGGAACGTCCTTTTCACATACTAGTAGTCCATAACGTAATAATGACTCCACTAGGGCCTTGTATATTATTAGTAATACTTTTGTTGATAGCATTTAGTTTTGATATTAAATAGTTTGTGAGTTTTCCCTCCGAGGTTTTTATCGATTAATGCCAACATACTTGATTTGGCAGACCTCGGTGATATCTGTATTCAAGTTAGAAATGCTGATATTCTGGGACTCTGGTCTATTTTCATTATCAGCCGAGGCTATAAAGTGGGGTTTTTCAGATTTAATGATAACTAGAAAGCCTTCATCCAATTTTGTAAGTTCACTTTCAACAAGTAATTTAGATTCTTGCCAGGTAGCTTTCTTGAACAGTATCAAGCTCCCTGATTGAATGCATGTTTTATACAATTTCAGTTGGTAATTGAAATTTTCCTTTTCTTGTCATGTTTTTGGGTAACCTTCCAGTCTGAAAATGAAAATATAATCAGGAAAATCTATACAAGTGTAGAAAGGGCAAACTAATTAGTTCACCCCGATAAGTTACTGCGTTCACCAAATTATATTTCCTATTGAAAAATGATTCGATTTGTCAGTAACTTCTCGTTCCCTGAATATGCCTATAAAAAAATACTAAAAATTCATAAGATACTTCTCTATATAGTTATAGGGAACTATATCTGCCCCCGTTCTCAAAATCTTCTAAATCTCCTTTGTTTTAATAATTTAGATTTTTTCTTGCAGAGTCTTTTTCGCTTTTTTAACTGACGGATGTCAATTGAGATCTGCCAAAAAAGTTTGAGAGTGACGTATTGCTCATTTGATATATGGGGTGTTGTTCAGATCAGTTTATTAGCATTGTACCATATCTCACTTCCTCTCTGAGTAGAGGTAACCATGTATGATCCATTTCAACAGAATTTGTTGAAAAGCAGTTGTTATTGGAAAGAAGAATACAGGCCGTTTCTTTCAATTTTCTCCTCTCTTGATGTGGTTCTTTCATCAAGATTTTTGTCCTATTCCATTCAATCATATGATCGCCATTGAATGTGAGGATATGTTCTGCAATTTTTTATCCAGTTATTTGTCGATTTCTGATGTAACTCTGATGTTCACTTTGGCGCACTTCCACCTTGACCTTTCACCTATATAACTATCCCCACATGAACAAGGTATGTTGTAAACACAGTTTTTGGTACTTTCTTCTGCGTTTTTTGGTTTTGTTTGTGTTAGTATAGATCTCAATGTGTTTGTTGTTCTAAATGATGTTCTCACATCATACCCATGTCCAATCAGTTTGATCTTCTCAGATAATCCGAGGACATAAGGTATTATGTTGGTTGTGAAATGTGTAGGTGGTGGGAGTACTCCTGTTGGTTGTTTTAATTGGTTGTTTGTGGATTTTTGTTTTCAATGTCAGTGATTGTTTTTTCCACAAACTGATCCGGATATGCATTTTCTTTGAGAACAGATTTGATGAGGTTTATTTCTTCCTGTAGATTCTGGTTGGAATTGCATACTGTTTGGGCTCGATTATAGAGACATTTAACTATGCCTTTTTTCACACTGGCATGATGGTTTTAGTTGTAGTGTAGATATCGATTGGTATGCGTCTTCTTTCTGTGTACAGATGTTTCCATTCGGGATGATGATTTTTGGATCATGATATAAAAAATGGGGAGTTGGTTGTTTTGTTCTGATTCTAACGTGAATTTGATCGTCGGTTCTTGACCGTTTATATGATCCAAGAAAATGTTTAATTCTTCTTCACTTCGATTTCAGATAGCGAAAACATCATCCATGTATCTCCACCATATTTTTGGACCATTGTGGAATGTTACGAAGGATTCTTCAAAGTATTCCATGAATGTTACTTAAAATGGGTGACAAAGGAGAACCCATCGCCATACCAAACTCTTGTTGATAAAATTCGTTCTCAAATTGGAAATATGTTTTTTCTGTACATAGTTTGAGTAATTCTATGATGGCACTGACATCCAGTTTTGTTCTTGTCTTCAGTGATGTGTAATTTTCTAATCTTTCTTTCACGATTTCTAGAGTTTTATCAATAGGGTCATTAGTAAACAAACTTTCGACATCAAAACTTACTAGAAGATCTCCATCTTGAATTTGTAATTCATTCAATTTCTCCAGAAAGTGAGGGGTATTCCTTATAAAACTATTTCCATTTCCAGATAGTGGTTTCAGAATGTTGAGTAGGTATCTAGCGAGTTTTTGTGAACGAGATCCAATGGAACTTACAATAGGGCGTAGAGGATGAGATGGTTTGTGTATTTTTGGTAAACCATAGAAATGTGGGGGTTTGCTGTTCAGTCAGCTGTAGAATTTAAGAGGGAACTAGTAAGAATAAAACATTATGATGAACAAGCAAAACAAAGGTGAGTTATGAGAAGAGCAAAACAACACCAAGCGACTGGAGAAAACAAATGAAAAAGGCATTTACTACATACAACTCACCACTATTTAGTATAGTAATATGAGCAAAAAAATTGTGTCTTAATCTTAATCACTTGAACAGCTTGCAATACATTTCAAGATTACACTCTCAATTTTATCCCTTCTTATGAAAAACTTTACAAAATACGACTTTTATATATTTCTAGTTCTGTTCTATACTGGGTGACACAGGATATCGGGCCACCCCTGTAACTTCTGCATTCGTGAACGGATTTTTCTGGAATTTGGTAGTTATATAAGCAACCATTTCGGATTTGATCACATTACAATCCAATAATGCGGACTTCCGGTTTTTCTGGAAATGCCAGTAACTTTGTTTTTCAAATGGAACACCCTGTATATTTTTACATATTCGAATTCAACAGGTCAAAACAAGTTCAAACCTTATGTCAAATGTAATTCTTTTGAAACAATTGAATTTAAAATTATTTTTTCATTTTATTTCGTGGATAAATGAGATTTGGTCAAGGCTATTCACAATGAGTCGCACATAACAGAGAAACATAATTTTTTCTGAAAAATTATTTTTTGTGTCATTTATTGATTAATTAATTCAGTCATCACATTTTGATCAAAAATTCATTTTTTTCAAATGAAACCCCTATGGGCCACCTACCTGCCTCTCTAGAACATTCATTAAGGAAAAAAGTTACATATCATTTTTGTATTTCGGTGCAGTAACAATTGTATACATTCAAAAATCTACAACTAGTTCACGAGTTTCCTTGCAGTTCGAATAATTTTTCAACTTAGTAAGCTGTGGAAAACAACATTTATGAATCTTGTCAACTAATTGTGTTTCGCTGTCATCTTTCATCTCAACTCTCGAAAATAAGTTAACTTCCGAGAATTAGTTTAGTAGAAATGTAAAATCAAAATTATAGGTTCACAAGAAGTGAACAGGTTGATATGTTATTAATTTACGGAGAATGTCTTGAAAATATTGTCGCCGCTTGTCAGTTATACGCTGAACGATACCCACACAGAAGACACCCACAAAGAACCTTTTTCAAAAATGTGGAGAGAATATTCCGAAAAGAACCCAACAATGGAGAAGATGATCGTAAATGAGGAGGCAGAAATGAACGTTTTGCTTATGTTGATTTTGATCCAACCGCTTCGACGCGGGAATTGGAATACCAGGCAATGTAAGTCGAGAAAACGCTAGAATTTAAAAAAAAACACCATTATTGTGCTTATAAGTATAACTTACACAATTAGTTGACAAGATTCAGAAATGTCGTTTTCCACAGCTTACTAAGTTGAAAAATTATTCGAACTGCCAGAAAACTCATGAACTAGTTCTAGATGTTTGAATATTTACAATTTGTTACTGCACCGAAATACAAAAATGATGTAATTTTTTTTCCTTAATGTATGTTCCAGACAGGTAGGTGGCCCATTTGAAAAAAAATATTTTTTGATCAAAATGTGATGTGACTGAATTGATTAACCAGTGTCACAAAAAATATTTTTTCTGAAAAAATCAAGTTTTTCTGTAATATGCATTGTGAATAGCTTCGACCAAATCTCATTTGTCCACAAGGTAAAATAAAACAACC
Organism: Gonioctena quinquepunctata; assembly: GCA_018342105.1. NCBI lineage: Eukaryota > Metazoa > Arthropoda > Insecta > Coleoptera > Chrysomelidae > Gonioctena > Gonioctena quinquepunctata. The sequence continues at coordinate 1,370,787 of JAFIRS010000043.1, forward strand.
ATTTTAAATTTTGATTGTTTAAAAAAAATTACATTTGACATAAGGTTTGGACTTGTTTTGACCTGTTGAACTTGAATATGTAAAAATATACAGGGAGTTTCCATTTGAAAAAACAAAGTTACTGGCATTTCCAGAAAAACCGGAAGTCCGCCATATTGGATTGTAATGTGATCAAATCAGAAATGGATGCTTATATAACTGTACCAAATTCCAGAAAAATCTGTTCACGAATGCAGAAGTTACAGGGGTGGCCCGATAGCCTGTGTCACTCGGTATACTAGATTTCTATTTCGATGACCAAATATTTTTTCTGCAACTGAAAGGGGATAATTTAATACATAACACATTCTATAAGATTTTTATTATGAGCACATACATACACAAATATATGTACATTTTTTATATATGTGTATATATAAAAAGCTTGTGTAAAAGTATAAAATGTTCAAAATATTTGAGAACATACAATTAAAAACATTTTTGTCACAATGATTTTTCAGGTACTAAATAAAGAGCTCTGGAGAATTATGAAGTTTTTGAATGAATGAATTCAATGTATACAAGATGGTCATATATAAAAAACATTTATAAAATGAACCACCGTTTTAGTAAAATATAGTACTTTCACTTTCTATTTTTTGGCACATATCAAGGACCGTACGGGGCAATGCCCCTAACTTCAAAAAATTACCAATTATTATCTCTTACTCCTAATGTGAGTTTACAATGGACAAATTCTCAACATTATATAATAAAACAACATTCATCAAAAAAATATAAGATACAAATTGAGCATGTATGAGCATTGGAGTATTCACAAATCGTCATCCCCTATACATTCAAATGCGTGATTTTCTATGAACTCTCGGCCATTTTTGAACGAAACACTGGAAAACTTCTCTTGCAATTTCTTGATTGAGAAAGATTCCTGGTATGTGGAGCCTGACATCTCATCAATCTAGAAATAAAGAAAATAACTTTCAAATCGGAGGACATAAAAACAAATACACTTCACAAAATATTTTTCTTTAAAAAAAAAATAATTTGGTAAATGTATAATGTATCAGGACAGACCAGGTAGTTTGCACTTCTAAGCTAGTATAGTCTGTGAAAAATCACATAACCAAAGATATGTCAAGAATTATGAGAAAAATAATGGATAAAAATAGTAGTACTATTATAATCGCCTTTTGCAGAAATGCTAATCGATCATAACCTCAATTCATAGAAATTCACAGGCTACTCATCACTATTTACCTGTTTTGAAAAATGGTTTTGGTGAAATAGGTGAGACAGTATTTATGATTATGAAAATCACAGTTAATTTTTTGTCGATTCATGATGATATAGCATTTTCAATGAATTGACTTCATAAAGTATATATATATATATATATATATAAAGATCTTACTCATACCTAGCTCCACGACTATATAATATCGTTCCTAAAGATATCAAAAATAACAGGAGTATCAACTCAATCAAAAACAAACTGAAAACCTGGATCTTGAGCTTGCCAAGACTACTGATACATCAATACGTTGATAAGAAAAATGTCTACTACCACAGTGACATGCACTGAAACTGATCCACGTTCACAAATCCATATTGAAATTTTGTAGTTATAATTAAATTAAATATGTCTAAAATGTATAAAATATCTACCCCTTATTTTATTTTATTTATTATTATTCATTTTATCTTATTTTATTTTATATAATTTATTTTATTTTATTTTATTTATTTTATCCTATATTAGTTATACTACTCATTAAGTATTATATTCATTAGTATTCAAGTGATTAGTGTTAAATTATGCAGAACCCACACAGGTATATCCTACTGTGGGATTTTTATATTTATTCTAAAATTGCCTAGTATCCCACTGAAAAGTCCACTACATTGAATAAAATTGTTATATTCCTGATTCTCTGGGAATTTTGTCAAAAATTTCAGAATTTTATTTTTGGTAACCCCTCCTTCCATGCCACTTAAATATGTTAAATGAATTTGTTTGCATCAAATTATTTCCTATATATAACAACATTCATCAAGTTCTTCAAGGTGGTATCACTGTACGCCAGTGATCCAGATTTCAACCACTTTGATACCCTTGGGACAACATACCTTATCATCTAAGTTGACATTGTCAAATGATATCAACTGACTGGAACCATCTCTCTTCATATAAGACCAACTATTCCTAGTAGAAGTAGGAGAGGTTTTTCTCGAACCATTCTTTTTCATTATCAATTCATCAACAAGGGATTGTAAACAAACTGACATCAGTATTGCTTGTTCACTTGATATGGTTATCCACTGAAGTTTGTCTTTCGACATGAGATATTCAAATGATAATTCTAGATTGGAACCGGAACTCGACCTGCTGATAGTTGGGTTTTCTTGTTTATTCTGAAAAAAAACAGGACATTTCTGAAAAGGAGGAAGAATATGTTATCCCACCGAAACAAACATCATATTGAAAAGTTTTAATATTGATAACAATCTCTACCTCCCCTTACGAATTCCTAAATGATCCATTGAAATCAATAAAATAGATTAGATTAATGTATGATTATATTTCGGAACCGATCCACATGAATTTATTATTAAAAATTCTACTATATCCAAACATGAATAATAGGCTGATATTTAGGAAAACCAAATTTATTGTTTCAATAACTGAATGCAGAATAATAATGCCAAATTCGTTCACAGATTTATCTGAATCGGACAGTTTATTCCACTGGTGGATATAGCATATGTGAAGAAAGTAATTACCCCAAACGACATCCTGTGATGCACATCAAAAATCGATAAAAACAAATTATAGTATTTTTTCTTCAAATTACGTATAATCACGAAGATTTTCAGCAATAGGGAATTTGTTTTTCCACCATTGTTCATCGTTAATTTTTTGGAGACTAACCAGTATTTCAACAATTACTGGTTTTTGGCCACATCCCTTGGCAGTACGAAAACTGTCAGTTTTGTTGAATTTGTCAATAGTTTCCTTAATATTTTCGATTAATGCTATAATCAGGAAATCTTTCACTGGTAATTAGCGCCAGTGCATTATAGTTTCCGCGGCATCACAAAAAATTTTGTTTGTTTTTTTCACAGCACAAGTATGCTTCATAAATTCACACCAGCTTCATCAGGCGCATTCAAACTGAATTGAAGTTGCAATATACAGGGCAGGCAAATAAATATAAATTACAAATTACGAGTTCATCAGAGGTGTAGAAGAACAACATATTATCAGACTTCCTTTTCAAAACATATAGGTGTAATCAGTTGAACTGTTGACAAAATAAGGTTCCAACTGAATGTTGATTTTTTTTGTGTTACAGCAACATATGTTGTGTAATCCCGATAGTTTTTAAGGTGATTCTCTCCAATTGTTCTAAGTCAAAATGAAAAGCTAACATTATAATTACCCTTCATTATATTCCATGATACAGGTAAAAAAAACAGTAAAGCGATAGTTTGACTCACGCACCAAGACCTCTTTACCATGTACTTATTTATTTGTTTATCTTCAGGAGTTCCAAGGTTCATATAAGTAAATAGTTTGTTTATTCACCCACAGGAACCAAATGGATGAACATGTTTGCTATACATGCTTGTCCCATCGCACTAATACAATTCTATGCAGTAACGTCAATGTGATGATGATATAGCCTCAATTCTGTATTGAATGACTGTTCAGTATTAAATTCAAGCGATATCCAACGTAATAATAACTTTTCAACAAAAAATTGAACCGACGAAATACGGAACTGAAAAGTAAAAAATAAAATAAACCTTCTTAGTCTCAGTAACTAAGTTCCTAAACTAATGTAAGTAACTAATTTTGAGTCGGCGCCAAACGAACAATCAACGAACATCATTAAATTACTTCCAAAAAATTATCAGAATGTCACCGCGCCACTTGATGCCATCATTTTACGCCTTACCTAATTCATTTGCTTGTTTGTTTGGCGCCGACTCAAAATTAGTTATTTACATTAGTTTAGGAGCTTAGTTACTGAGACTAAGAAGGTTTATTTTATTTTTTACTTTTCAGTTCCGTATTTCGTCGGTTCAATTTTTTGTTAAAAAGTTATTATTTTTCAATTTTATGTGGCTAAACTCTACTACCTACTTAATTTTTCATAACTTCAAAAATACTTACTTACTCACCTTACTTCAACTATTAACAGTTAGATAATATATAATATAATTTTTTTTGATAGTTTTGGTTAGTTTATTTATCACTTTGTATATAATTTCATTATTGTTGTTCTGGTTAGTTCATTTCATTACTTTGTATATCATTCCATCCTCTCATAGAATATAAGGGTTTTGACGGATGTGGAACAGAAATAATGTCAGTAGCGATCTGTCATTGTCAACTACGTATGTGTGTGCCAATGTTCATAAGTGAACAATTATCCCCTACCCGTAAGGGTATATAATTCCATTCGAAATCTAAATATAAGGTATACCCTATCTATTAAAAAAAGAATCATCCAAATCGAAGAACCCAGTACAAAGTTATGCCTGATAGAATCGGTTAACGGACCAGATATCAGAGGGTGAGTGATCAATATCCTTCATTTCGCTACCCTTAGGGTTGGATTTCATCTTTTAAATTCAAATGGGACCACTTTCGAAGTACACCCTATCCACTGAAAAAAGAATTATCGGAATCGGACGCCTCAGTAAAAAGTTATGCGTGATCATACATAAAAAAATATGATGGAAAAAAATATATATACGGGTCGAATAGAGAACCTCCTCCTTTTTGGTTTCGTCGGTTAAAAATAGAACACAACCTAACTATCGTAGGATTTGAACCCCCAAACTATATCAACATCATGATTTGTGAATAATGAAATAATTGCTTCAACGTCACTGCACACAAAAGTATTACTGTTGTTTTATGACCACAGCATATGTACTTAATATATATTTAAACAGGATTTGTACATCAGTACATCAGGATTTGTACATCAGTTCAAATGTTATTCAAATTTGTCTTCACAGGAACCAGACAAAATGAGAGATGTGAATATAGAAATGGGATAAAGAGAACGTTATCTCATAATAGGTTGTGTAAATCAAGTCATCACTCATGTACCAATCAATAATCTCTACTGTTTCGAAAAATAGTAGCTTTTTGACAACACTAGGATCTGAAATAAGGAATTGAACACAAAAAATGTACAATTTTTTTTGTGTATTTGTTGAATGACCATGTTTTAGTGCCATTTGATGAACAAAATTTTCTTGTTATTATTTTTGTATTCAATACTTCAATTGATTGATGTATTGTATAGTATTCCTCATAGTATAGATCTTCTGCTTCTAAAACTTATGGAATAGTGGCCTCATTAGAATATTTAGTAGTCATTTTTCTAATCTGTACAATTACACTGTTTGGCTTTATTTTTGGTAACAGTTCCTTTAAATCTAGACTCAAATAGTTTGCTTTAACTGTCCTGGTGGTAGTCTGAACTGCTGGCCTTTATATTTTCAACAATAACAACAACACCTCATTTATCCATTCATTTGTTCCACCACAGTACAATATGCACATTCGTTTACTCCTATCATGTGGAACATTTGCTATATATTGCTAACATTTATCTGTCCAAGCTCTCCGAATCGTATTGTGGCTATCAAACCAGGCTTCATCCAAATAAGTTTCATTGCCTTTATTGCGATATTCCGTAATTTTCTCAATATATTCGTTACTCCATTTTATCAACCATGTATCCTCCATTATTGCTTCCCTTTTATTAAGAATTTTATATCTGAGACCTTCGACAACATTAAGTACTAGGATTTGGCAATCCTTACATAAATATTTTTTATTATTACTAACCTCTTGTTTTTTTAATTACATCAAAATCAATCAAGTTATTAATTTGTCCATTACTATTTGATATGTTACATGGAATTTTTCCTAAAACCGGTGAATGTATTTAGGACTTTACCTTTTTTAATACCGTCCGACTCTCTATTTACCATTTAGAGCAATTATTGCAAATACAAAAAATTTATATTTCTCAAGATACTTGAGATTTAGAAATTTCGAATAATATCTACAGTTTCAAGTTGACACAACATGTAAAAGTTGTGAGAAAACTAAGTCATAGTCAGTACAAGCCTGGTCTACAAATATTCAGTGTTAGCACCCAGCGAAACGATTTCAGACTACATGCAACCCCTATACTCTTTCGAAAAACCATTCGAAACACGAATTGACGGATCTAGATGGGCCCCGAGTATAGAATCACAATCAACTGCGGACATATTCTGGTATACAGACGGTTCAAAGGCAGTTGAAGGAACGGGAGCAGGAATTCATGGGGTAAGGCCAAGAAGGGACTGCATAATACCACTTGGCAAATGCTCCACGATATTCCAAGCTGAAACACATGCTATTATGGTATGCATTCAGAAGAATCTAGAAAGTGGTTATAGGAAAAAACACATCTACATTCTATCTGACAGTCAAAGTGCTATCAAAGCACTCAACTCAATACAGATAAAGTCTAAACTGGTCTGGGACTGCCTCCAGAACCTCATCGAGCTGGCAAAACACAACAAGGTCACCTTGATGTGGGTGCCAGGTCATAGAGGCATTGAAGGCAACGTAAAAGCGGACCAGCTAGCTGGACAAGCATCTGAAACGCTATTCACAGGGCCAGCAGTGCATGGGATTAGCAAAAACCGATGCAGGACCCTGATCGACGAGTGGATAAAAAGAAGACACCAACAATATTGGGATCAAACTGTCGGGCAAATACACAGCAAAGTCATGGTAGGGCACCCAAACCGGACCCTGACGGCTGACCTTCTGAACCTGAACAGAACGAAGGCACATATTATAGTAGGTCTGTTGACTGGACACTGCGGCCTAAGAAAACACCTAAACACCATGGGAGTACGCAGGGAAACCGTGGAGTGTACGCTATGTGATGAAGAGGAGGAAACAGCCTCTCATATTATCTTCGACTGTGACGCCCTAAGTAGAAGGTGACACAGAACCTTTGGAGAGATCAGCCCGGAAACAGGCATGAATCCGAAGAACCTTATTAACAGGCTACTAAACCTAATTGAAGGCACAAACCTGTTTGAATGAGGAACCACTGACGACAGAGTGATACAATAGACCCCAGCTGGTCGCAGTGTCAAGGGAAGCTAAGTGCCAACCCTGTCTCTGGCTCGTCAGCTTTCAACCAACCCAGCGGGCATTCATTATCAGTGAGAATAGTCAAAAATTATGTCTCAGATAAATTGTATCGCATAATTCCTAGACTTTGAACACCCTCTATGAACGAAAATAAACTTTTCAGGGATAAATTCGATAATACTTGCCTTCCAAAAGTATAATTTTGCTTATACTTATCTATTTTTATTATTCATTTACTTGAATTCTGGACGTCAAAACTCTTTAAATACAACATTTCAGTCGAATCACCATAAATGAGAAAATCTTCACTATGCCATCATGAAATATTGATTTATTTGAAAATAAAAAGAAATGTTTCTTACATTTTTCCATCGTTGCAAAGTGAGATTGTTTCTAGAAAATGTGTTTCTTAATTCTTCCGGTCTTCCTGATGATCATGGAAGCGTGAAATTCATTTTCGTCGACAAACATTTATTAAAGACCTAGTGAATGCAATGATAGCCTTGCATCAATGTTACAATTGATTTCTGGTGAGATCGCCCTCATGGAAAACATTTTCATCTATATGAGTTCTTAATTAAGACTGGAATAGAAAATCAAATAACAATCTGAATAAAAATGAAAATTTTTACTTTAAAATTTTTCTTTTGAGTTAGGGTCCTTTAAAAATATCTATCAAATGTATTTCAATGTCCAGCGTGGCTTTAACTGCGGAAGTATTTGTTCACTGTTAGATATTCACAAATAATAACTTCATATATATTGTGGATTTTTCAATTTTCAGAAAAATCTTTCTAATCAATATTTAACTGAGAATGTTTCCCTTTTCAACATTAATACCCCCCAAGAGGTTATCTTTAACGATGGAAGCTAGTGGCTAAAGTTTATCTTTGAGTCGCAGATGATTCTACATCGGGTTTTATGAACACCCTGTTCATATATTCAAACAAATCATACCTCATGACAGGTTATCTCTCTCTCTCTCTGGTTAATGGCTTTCGTCCGTAGACATATGCCCAGCATCTGCTCCTTGCCGGGAATCCGTCCCCATCCGGCTTCTAACCGGCGTAGACAAGGAGTTTTTTGTACGTTGGGATGCAGGTTGTCTTTCTCTAAACAATACTGCATCCCATAATCATTTATTTCAGGACAATTACAACATAGAATGTATCATTCACACAGTGTTCTGGGTAGGCCTTGTTACTAACTCCATACGCCACCTAGGAGCAGCACTGTTTATTTGAATGCAACAGCGAATCGTCGAAGGACATGCTCAGCTTGGCTACCTGATTTATAATTTAAACTCATTTTAAATAAAAAGTCTCTGCCCTGGCTGAGAATCGAACCCGGGATCTTTCGATCACGAGTCGAGCGCTATCCCCCCCCCCTCATAACAGGTTATAAATGTCAAAAAAACACTTGTTTCAAAGTGTCACTCCGAAAGCAATGTTTCTAACATTTTTACATTTTTTAAAAAGTGAGATTGCTTCTAGAAAATATGTTTCCCAATTCTTCAGGTCTTCCTGATGAACGTGGAGGCGTGAAATGGAATTTCGCCGACAAAAATGTATTGAAGACCTAGTGAATGTGATGCCAGTCTTGCATGATTGTTACAAATGATTTCTGGTGAGTTCTCTTTCTTGAAAAATATTTTTCTTTGTCTCATCCATCTATATCAGTTCTTAATCAAGACTAGAATAGAAAATCAAGTAACAAATTTTCACTTTCAGGTAATTTTTTTTGAGTTGGGACCCTTTCCAAATATTTGTCAGATATAGTTCAATGTCCAGCGTGGCTTTAGCTGGAGAAGTAGTTATTTTTTATTAGATATTAACAAAAAATTACTTAATTTTTATCGTGGATTTTTCAATTTTCAGAAAAATCTTTCCATTTAATAGTCAATTGAGAATGTTTCCATTTCAACATATATATATATATATATATATATATATATATATATATATATATATATATATATATATATTTAAAGAGTTCTCTTTTATTTCTGCAAAACCCCACTATTTACTTTATAAGCACAAATACCAATTTTGAAATGAATGGGGTCATAATCACAAGACTTGACCATCATCTTGGAACTGCCATCTTGAATTCATTAATTTTATTTTAAATAATCATAATACCTGTTCCCAAAAACGCCCAGGTACCAATTATGAGTGATATCGGGCCACAAATCACAAAACTTGGCCATCATTAATGTTTTTCATCTAAACATTTTTAGATGTATTGTCACGTGAAACTATGAACACATGTCAAATCGGATAATTGGAAGTGAGCAAAAAATTCGACAATTTGACAAGAGAAGTTGAATAAAAGTTTGTAAAAAAATGGCTCCCTCAAACAACATCCCACATTACACTTTTTTTTGGTGCTCCCTTTAAAGTTTCCAGGTGAGTTTTATTCCATTAATTAGGAAATATGCAGGCTAGTAACCTTTATCACTAAATCTCCACCGTCCATGTCAGGATCTAAGAAAAATTAATGTGACAGAAGGACGTGAGTGATCCTACTGGAGTTATTTTTTGTATGGAACCATAGATAGAAGGCCCTTTTTTAATCTTTTATGAACCTAATTTAAAAGTGGTACGATTTCTTGTACCTAAAACTGTATGGCCTGAGACACCTACTGAAATTTTTGTCATCTTCCGTTTGTTGATGATATCAACCAATGATTTTACTTGTCTATTCAAACAAAGGATAACTGAAGTAGTATTTTCTGAATTCACGTATTCTCTTGACTGAACCATACTAAACCAGAACTACTCATCCATGACTCAAATAGCAGTAATATCTCATTGGAACATTACACGAATAATTTTTCACTGCCTCTGCAAACGTGATATGCTTCTGCTAATACAGGTCGATAATTATTCATAATGATGTGTGACTTGTTTCCTAATTTGGAATACATTAAACAAGATTCTGAACAGAATACCTGTACGTGTCTGGTCTTTTACATGATATGATTGATATATGATACATGAACATAATGATTGATGTGATATGATCTGAAAAGGAGTTAGATTCTCTGACACCAAGATTCAAGAAAGAACTGAGACAACTGAATTGAAAAAAAATTAAAAAAATTACCGAATTTGTATTCACATAAAAGAAGTATTAGGAAATATTTCTGGAACACTTATCTATGAAATTTGAGAAGTTTACATGGAGGATGAGAAATAAGAATGGAGAACCATTGGAATTTTCTTAGGGTGAACTACCCCTCTCATAAAATAGCTTTGAGTTTTGTGTGTATACCATTTCCTTTCATTTATTAGTGATTTTTTAAAATTCCGCATGGAGTTTTATAAGAAGAAAAAAGGATTATTTCAATTCAGATGAAAAATTTCATTTGGTGTTTTGTTCAAAATTAATTAAAAAAAAAGGTCAGGTGAAAGTTTAAATCTGGCACCAAGGTTTTCATAACATATACTAGTTTATTTACGTGACTTTGAAAAAAGGATATAGTTTGCAAGGTTTATATAAGTAAATAGTTTGTTTATTCTCTCTCTGTGATTCCAAATATTCGAACATGTTTGGTTTTATGACAAAAACATATTCCACAAATACCATCACATCACTACCAAACAGAGAACCGAAATATAGAAATGAGATAGAAAGAGAACTGCGCATTCGAAACAGAAATTTTTATTAGGCTATGCATATCGAGCCATGGTTCGTAAACAAATAATCTTGAGTACTCAAAGTTTCCGAGATCGACATGTGCATGGGATCGTGTTTTGACTCAAATTTTCAGCAGCAATATCTTTGGACCTAGCAATCGCAAAAATGATTAAAATTTGTTTTGGAATTCCTTGATTTTTTATTCTTTAATTTTTAAAGAATCAGGCCTCTTAATATATAGAGAAACTAATACATGAATGTGGAAATTAACACATAATCGCAAAATTAATAAGATTGAGCTACAAAATATACTCTCTAGTTTTGTTTGCCAAGAAAGAAATCATGAATGAATATTTTGCTTTAATTTTTTCTTGAAATAGTTCATTTTTGCTCTGAATATATCAACTTATTTCCTACAATTTAAACAAGATTGAATGCATTTTTTTATCAATCCTTTTAATTGGACTTTACCAGAGGATAATTCGACAGTGAATTGGTAGAGCAGAATCCAGTGACAAAAAGGTCCCTATATCTAACAGTGCGAGAGTTGGTACAATAAACTGAATCAATCAGACTATTAACTATGTTATAAATGAAAGACACGTGAATTTTAATGCATATTAAGGTTTCAATATTTTCTTCTTGTCCTCCCAATTCTATAAGAATGATTGTGTCCCTATTTGGCAGTGAATTAATATTCCTGTCGAGTAGCCTTGTTCTTTAAAATTAGATAAATGAGAGGACTTGATTCATAAACTCATTGTTACATATCATTCACCAACTTCTGTCAAAAGCACTGGGGCCGATGAAATCCTTATTTATTGGAAGATGATATTATTGAGCAATTTTTTTTATTTCGGCAGTTATTAATTTTTTTCAATTGATAATGATTGTTTTGTTAGATGTTCTTTTTTATATTTTAAATGGTCTGTATTAAACAACGCACCATACAGGGTGTTATGTAATAAGTGTCCGATATTTTAGAGGACGATTCCTCAGTTATTTATAAGATGAAAAGTTCATATAAGCATGGGTCCGCAAGGCCTTCATTTTGGATATACAAGGTGTTGAAAATTTATTTTTATTTTGGTTTTTCGTAAATCATTTTTAAAATAATGTCGATATTTGGACGAAAATTGGTATTTGGGGATTTTTTAATGAGAAATTCAAATTTTAGCTTAGTTTGGCCCTTAATTGTAGGCGGCGCCGCCTACAGGTCTTTGTCTCTTTTGGGGAGTCACAACTTTGTCGTGCATGTATGTATCACATTTTCTAGTAGAAAATCATTTTTATGTTAAAAAGGTATGCTTTCCAAAAGTCGCTACAAGCAGCTGTTTTCGAGATATTGATGCATCCAATCTTCTTCTCATTGATTCGCGAACTCTTTGAAAATAAAAGTATCAAGTAGGCTAGTAAGTTTATTCCAATGTTTTTTTTGTGCTGTCATGTCAAAAATAATATCTTGACGCATAGTTAAATAGTTTTATTTATTATTATCGTGATTATTTTTAAAAAAATGGTAAACTTTACCAATGCAGAGTATGCTGACATACATTTTACATACGGACTTGCATATGAGGCTAGACGTTTGTATCAGGAGCATTATCCGAACCGCACAACTCCTACTTCAAAAACGTTTTTAAGAATTCACGCTCGGTTAAGGGAAACAGGAAGTTTTGAGAAAGCTAGTCATCTGTCGGGTGCACATCGGACAGTAAGAACCCCAGAAACCGAGGAAGCAGGTCTTAATCTGGTAGGAGAACACCCGGAAACAAGCTCCAGAAAATAGCGCTGACGTTAAACATTTCTCATGTTCTGGTATGGAGAATTTTAATTAATAATTTGTTATATCCCTACCATATTCAAAGAGTTCAGGCACTACTTCCTCGTGACTTTCCATTTCGTATCAACTTCTGTCATTGGTTTCTCCAATGCCTTATTCAAAATCCTTTATTTGAAAATTAAATCCTGTTTATCGACAAAGCAAATTTCTCATGCTACGCTATATGCAATTTTCACAACAATCATTTGTGGTCAGAGGAAAACCTCCATGCGGTACAGGAATCGCATTTCCAAGAACAGTTCTCTCTTAACGTGTGAGCAGGAATCCTTGGAGATTATTTTATAGGTCCATTCTTTATTCCGGGATGATTAAACGGAGAGAGATATCGTCATTTTCTTGAAGCAGATTTGACTATTTTACTGGAAGATGTGCCGCTTAGACTACGAAATGAAATATGGTCTATGCATGACGATGCCCCGGCACATTTTAGCGCGAGAATTTTTAGATCAAACTTTCAGCAACCGTTGGATAGGTCGGGGAGGGCCTCAACCATGGCCCCCTAGGTCACCAGACTTCAACAGTTTGGATTTTTTCCTGTGGGGACATCTAAAATCCTTAATTTACCAGACACCTACCCAAAACGAAGAAGAATTAAGTAATCGAATAATTAACTCTTGTAGAACGATTCAAAATACTCCAAGAATTTTCCAAAGAGAGCGCGCGAATCAATGAGAAGAAGATTGTTTCACATTTTGACAAACACATGCATCGATTAATTTAAATCAAAATATCTCGAAAACGGCTGCTTGAATCGACTTTTAAAAAGCATACCTTTTTCACTTAAAAATGATAGAGGATCGATTTTTCTTCTAGAAAATGTGATACATACATGCATGACAAAGTTGTGACTCTCCAAAAGAGACAAAGACCTGTAGGCGACGACCTTCTAAAAATCAGGGCCAAACTAAGCAAATTTGAATTTTTCATATTAAAATCCAAATACCAATTTTTGTCCAAATATTGACATTATTTTAAAAATTATTTACGAAAAAACAAAATAAAAATACATTTTTAGCACCCTGTATATAAAAAATGAAGGCCTTGCGGACCCATGCTTATATGAACTTTTCACCTTATAAATAACTGAGGAATCGTCCTGTAAAATATCGGACACTTATTACATAACACCCTGTATATACATTTGGTATCAAAATGGCTAAAATAAATTATTGATAATCATAGTAGCGACTACAAATAATAATTTTGACATTGTTATAAAATTATAATTATTTTCGAACATGACTTTCGTTTTTTGTATAATAAAAGTGATGATTTTCTTTTGATATAAAGAACCCATTAGAAATTGAAAATATTAAGGAATAATGATTCAACAAAAATGTAGTAACCCCTTCAGTTATGGCCTCCATTTGCCAAATTTGAGATCAAATTTAGCCTTAAATAATCGAATAAGCAGATGTATAGAATCATTAAATTCAATCCTGATAAATATAAGGAATATAGCTCACATCTCAGAATTATAATGTGAATTCCAAATTGAGTATAGTTAGTATTTCTCCACTTATTCATGGCGAAAATAACAGCCAGTCAGGATTATAATCGCGCCAGTGAGGGACCCTTATAAGTACGCGAGATTATTCCTTCACCTAACTGCGGGAACCGTGTTGATCAGCCCCAGCTCCCAGCAGCCGTATTGGAGACGAAGTTGCATAAAAAGCTATCCGCATTGAAAATGTTAAAAGAGTTCTTATCATTCACAGATGCACTCGGTTTTGCAGAATTCGAGGATAATTTGATATCACATGAGCTAACCTAGCAAAAGGTATCTAAAGAACGTTTGTTCTTAGAGATGTCAATTCTGTATCAAATTGCAAAATAATAACAATACAAATTATATTTTTACTCCAAATTTTCCTCTTGGATAATTCAGTGAATATGATCAAAAAGGAAAATTGTTAATTATATTCCTTCCCAAGAATAAGTGATTTTAATTACAAAAACACATCTAAATACCTGAAAATCAACTAATTGAAAAATATATTTGGAACGAAGTTCCTTTATGCGGCTTGCGGTAGGTGTTTACTGATAGAAAATATTACGTAAGAAAAAAGCGTTATGCCCCCTCCTTTCACTCTATCTCTCTCTTTCTCTTTCTATTATACAGTGCTAGTCAAAAGTCCCCTCCCCCCCTCGTATCTTTTGAACGGGTATACTTATAATAATGAAATTTGGAGGGTGGAAATAAACGGATGTAGGCTTCTCAACTGGTCATAACAGGTGACGCAATAGTCATAAATGACGTCACAAGGCCACTGTGACCAATAATTTTAAATGGGACCCTATGGCAAGTGACAGCTCGTTTGAAAGGTATTGAAAATACCTATTCAGTCATACCAATTTTGTTTGGGTTTCGGCTGATTTTGATTGATAAATTGAAGAAATACGAAAATTATAGTTTCGCATTTAATTAATAAAGATTTAAGAACCAGTTCTTATAATAAGTGTTCAAAATGTGCTCCATCTACTTCCTGGCAGTAATGCATCCTATTGCTAAACTCTTGTCGTACTCGTCCCAGTGTGTCAGCGGAATTGCCTACATTCTTCAACAATTCGTTGTTTCAGAATGGCAATACTGTCAGGTGCTGTAGCGTAAACCTTAGATTTCAAGTACCCCATAGAAAAAAATCTAATGGTGTAAGGTCCGGTGACCGAGCTGGCCATTCGATCGAACCTCGTCGTCAATCCATCTACCACGATATTCTTCATCTAGGTAACGTCTTACTGCACGTAATAGTGTGAAGGAGCACCATCTAGTTGACAACGTTATTTCCAAGTTGTCGAATTCACCTGGATGATCTTCTAGAAGTACAAGAATTAACGCCTAAATATCACTTTGTAACATCTCCAGATACAATTCACCGGTTAAGTTAGCATTGAGAAAAGAGGCCCAACTATGTGGTTTCCCAAAATACCTGCCCAAACATTTACTTTTCTGGAAATTGAGTATGTTTTTCACGAAAGATGTGAGGATTTGTGTCACTCCAATACCTCACATTTTGAGTGTTAACATTCCATTGAGAAAGAAAGTACTTTCGTCACTAAAACAAATTGTCTGTATGTAGCCTGGTTGTTGGTTCATTTTATTGGACATAGTTTCACAGAATTCTAGTCTTCGTCGGGTCATCATCTGAAAGTTGGTGCACCATTTTTAATTTGTATGGATGAAATTTGTTTTAGCCAACACCCTATGTACTGTCCTTTGACTGACTTCACAGATAGACGCAACTTGGGCTGTGGAAGAAGTAGGGTTTACTACCATTTCTCCAATTATGTAAATTTTTTGTCATCACTAATTGTTGGTCGACCAGATCGTTTGGCATCTTGAACACTACCTGATGCTTCAAACTTCGAAAAGCTCCCTCAAATAAACCCTCGATATAGGGCGATCGGGTACCTCTCATTAAACAGTCGTTCGCTGCATGGAAATTGTTTCTACATTCACCAATTATTAAGATAGCTGCTACTTTGTCGGCTACAGATGCATTACCATTTTGCCTATGTAAACACTTAAACGTCTCGTTAAACAATAGCTTAGGTAAATTTTCAAGGTATAAACACTTTTGACAAGTAGAGAATTCAAAAACGTCAACCTTTTTGACAATTAACCAGAGGGGTACTTTAAAATCTTTATTAATTAAATGCGAAACTATAATTTTCGTATTTCTTCAATTTATCAATCAAAATCAGCCGAAACCCAAACAAAATTGGTATGACTGAATAGGTATTTTCAATACCTTTCAAACGAGCTGTCACTTGCCATAGGGTCCCATTTAAAATTATTGGTCACAGTGGCCTTGTGACGTCATTTATGACTATTGCGTCACCTGTTATGACCAGTTGAGAAGCCTACATCCGTTTATTTCCACCCTCCAAATTTCATTATTATAAGTATACCCGTTCAAAAGATACGAGGGGGGGAGGGGACTTTTGACTAGCACTGTATAAGAGTATGAGTGACAACTACACTTGGTCCTGTCAGAGTTAAATTTCAACGCATTCAATTCCTATATAGCAAAAAAGCAAATGCGAAATTGATGGATTAAGGAGTTTTGAACTCACTACATACCGTCATTCGGGTGAAGTCGGACTGTGAGGGCGAACTCGGACAGAAAGGTATTGGTCAACATTTTATTTCAAAGATATGTACCGCGACGCTTAAAACTGAAATGACAGGGATATTCTTCTCAGTAAGAGTCTCAATGGTGTGTACGTTGTCGCTAAATAAATTATTCGTAGAGCACGTAAGTGAAGATTTTATTAAATCATATATTTTCCATAGAATTTGTTAACTTGAAAAGAAACTGTTGTACATAAACAGATACTAAAAAACAAAAACAAAATGAGTTATTTTTTCTCATGTGGTTTATATTCAGTAAACCCAAAGCAAGTTTCTTCTATTTTAATTTGTTTTTTTCTTAAATGATGGCCTTTTTGTAGAAAAACTCATTTTGTTGGGATAAAAACGGACACCATGGTTAGACGTTACAAAAAGAAAATCGGAATTACTTTCATGAATTACACTGAAGAAAACTTAGTTAAAGCACTCGATGATATTAAAAAAGGCAAGAAAACTTTAAGACAGGTGTAACCGAAGTTATGTCAGAAAGAAATAAAAATATTTTTTCAGTAAATTTCTTAAGATAACAATGGCGGAAAATGGAGGAATATTTTACATATCCCACAGTTAAGGTAGTTCCGCCACGAGACAGTTGAATTAGGAAATTATTAAAATTTGGCATACGTATTGTTTAACATGTGAACAACACCTCTATAAAATTTTAACAAGTTTCACCATCCCGAACACGAGATATATATAATTGAAGTTGACTCAATTAACACGTAACATATGGACCATGCATAGGCAAACAGCACATTATTAATTCTACCGTTAGTACTAAAATTAAGAAGTTTATGAAAAACGAGGAGGAACTAGAGCAGGATATCACATATATTGTGAAAAAAAATCAAAGTGATTGACCATCTAGTTTGACAGATATAATCAAAACTACTCTCGTTATTCAAAATAGTCCACGGGGAAGCGCACATTATTAATTCTACCGTTAGTACTAAAATTAAGAAGTTTATGAAAAACGAGGAGGATCTAGAGCAGGATATCACAGATATTGTGAAAAAAAAAACAAAGTGATTGACCATCTAGTTTGGAGAAAAGATTACAGGTAGACTCTATCTATACAGATTATTCTAAAGCCTTTGACAGGGTCAACCAAGAGATGCTCATTGCCAAACTGTCTTCGCTGGGTTTTTATGGACCAATTTTGCAGTGGATACAGAGTTTCTTATCTGGTAGAAGCCATATAGTGAAAATAGGAGGCTGTGCATCAATCACAATCCCTGTATCTTCAGGTGTTCCTCAAGGATCCCACTGTGGACCTTTGTTATTCAACCTATTCATCAATGACCTTGTTACAATTATAAAACATAGTGAGGTACTCATTTTTGCTGATGACGTAAAAATATTTAAATCAATCTCTTCCATAAACGATGTCTCGCTCTTACAAGAGGATTTGTCACAATTTTATGAATGGAGTGGTACTAATCACATGGACTTGAATATATCCAAATGTTATAGCCAAACATTCTCTAGAATTAATCACCCTGTTCTACATGACTACAGCATCAATAATATACCAATTAATAGGAGATCAGTAACAAAGGTACTAAAATTAAGAAGTTTATGAAAAACGAGGAGGAGCTAGAGCAGAATATCAAAGATATTGTGAAAAAAAATCAAAGTGATTGACCATCTAGTTTGACAGATATAAATAATCAAAACTACTCTCGTTATTCAAAATAGTCCACGGGGAAGCGCACAGCCTAAAGGGGTCGTAAAAAAATGCGGATTGTGCCAGGGGACTTTTTAAAGAAGGACGGAAGACCATTTGAGGGTCTGAACGCGAAAAAAAACTCCTCCTAATTGACCCCATGGATTTTAACGAAACCCCTCCCTTCCCCCCCCCCACAAAAAAAAGTTCAAAAACAGTACTACAAAAAAGTCTATTGAAGTTTTATCGAAAAACGATAATTTTTTTCCCATGATGTATAATTTCTAGTGAGGGGGGCCGGTTCTGAAATATTTTTTTTTGCTGCGCTTTTCGGGGACATCAATTTTTTGAGTCGCCGACTTTCTATAACGAAGAAATTTTCTAGAGTCGATTGGGGGCAAGTGCCCCATTTAAAAAAAAAAATTTTTTCGCCTTTCAAATCGAAAAGTCCTTTGAAATTTTTTGATTCCGTCGAAAATAATTTCCTAATTCAACTGTCTTGTGGCGGAATTACCTTAAGGATCAAAGCATTATGAGGAAGATCAAATCGTGAAAGTATTGAAAAAGTTCAGAGATTTAAGGCGCCAAAGATATCATTTTCCGGTTTTGTCTTCATTAAAAAATATTAAAATAGAGTAGGTAAACGCCAAAATATTTTATAAGATATTTTTTGCATTAATGTTATATTATTAGTTATTAGTGATTCAAATACAATCACCAAAATTCTTATTTATGTTGCCTATTAGTCGATAAGAGATGACGTTTTATGTTTCTTAAAGTAAATTTACATGTTTTTCTACGAATAAAGACTTTAATATACCTTTTTGTTTTTTTTTTTACCCAACATATATATATATATATATATATTTAATTTTGTTTGTCCAAATATGGCCCGTAATAGGGTCTAAGACAATTTTTAACGCTCAACATATGGTCGGCCGCCTTCACCCCACATATAGGGGTGGAGGCGGACACTCTTCAACAAAAAAAAAATTGTGGGAAGAATGAAACTTTATTTGGTTCTACTATGGAATTTGGCAATAGATACATGCAAGAATCTAAATTTTTTTTTCGCAAATTTTCTTTAGAAAATTCTAATTTTTATTAACAAAAAACGGCAAAAATCGTCCGACTTCGCCCCGAATGACGGTACAGTGATTTGATATTCGAATTCAAATATTCCTATTCCAGCATGTTAGAAAACCTCAATTTTTCAAGTAAGGCAATGAATAATTTAATTGTGTCATTTTCTGTATATCAATAAAAGTCCTCGTAAAGCAGTGGTTTGCATGATAGTCTCTCACGCGGTAGACTCGGGTTCAATCCCATACCAAGGAACCTTTTTTTTAATCGGTTCCAGATACAAACATACTTTATCTGATGGTGAAATATATATATATATATATTTCAGGTTTTTGGGTGAGTTCAAGAGCAGTGAATGATCATTGTGAATGAATGAATCCGTAAAATGAAGCATTTAGAAACGGTAATTATTCGGACACAATTCCTTCGATTTTGGATCGAATGCTTTCTCGAAAATTTCAAAAAAATTAACAGGCATTGATGAAATTGGCAGAGGGAATGGATGTGACTCTTTGAATGCTTACCAATTAAATAGAGTGAAGTGGACATGCAGATATATAAAAACTGGCACACCTACTTTAATCCTATAATATATACAACTCATCCAAAGTTATGTAGAACATGTGTATATTTAGTAAAGTAATAATGTTACGAAACTATGAATGAATAAAGAATTGATTGGTAAAAAAAGGTTCAACTAATTCACCATTCGAGCACAGTCAAAAATAGATCATACTGAAAACTTACATGTGTGGCAGTGATTCTCCAGCATCTCATCCTTGTCACCTTAAAACTACCTTCTTTCACTAATTGTCCTGCTCCGAGTATCCTCATATTCAATTCTTGGTCCCCTATTGCGATCAAAACTTTTGTTTGCGCTTTAGGATAATCACAGCTACATGGCATGAATTGCATGAATCCATAATATTTCAGTTTCTGGGCTAATTCTATATATTCACGCTTAGCCAAGCTAACCTGGAGACTAGTTAGCTTTGATTTTATTTCTCTAGTGGCTGTTATCCAGCCTTTTTCAATTTCCGTCACAGTTTGTACGTACAGCAGGTTGAGTGCTATGGGATCTTTCATCAGTTCAAAATCGTAACTGATGTTCCAACAGCTGAAATATAATACAAACTGAATATTAAATTCAAAACACCTGTTGAAAGATCGCCATAAACAAATTCATTACGGATAAACAATATAAATATTTGCTGGTTATATTCTGCCACTATATCAAACATCACAAAAACCTCAGCAAAAGGTATCATAGCAAGTAAAAACAGACATAATGCGGCGACATTTTTACTCAATGTATTTCACTCAGATTGCTATTCAATAAAAATGAATAAAATGTTAATAAAATATGAATTGGGGATAAGTTTCAACTAAAAAATTAACTGACACGCTGTACATGTAATATATAATGATATAATAATATTTATTTACAAATTAATTAAGTAATGTGTTTCAACATTCATTCTATTCATGTAATAAACGGTTAGTAACCTATTTAGGACCATAATGATTGCGCATAGGTTGTGTTACTCGTTTGTAGTACATTTCGAATGATACATACAATATAATTCATATTGATTGATATTATTTTGATAGAACTACATATTCGTAAAGTGTTTCAGAAGAATCAAATAGCAGAAATCAATTTTCAATGAGTGAGTGTATGATGTGTCTGTCTGTCAAATGTATTTTCTTTTTTTTTTTTCTCATTAAATGAGAATGTGTGATAGATGTGATATTTATACTCTTCAGTTGATGCATTGAATATTTTGGAGACAAGGTAAGTATATGACCATTTGCCTATTTGTTTTTTGTCAAAATTTGTTTTCACAATATCTCTCGATTTACTACGAATATGGTAAGTGTGTTCTGTCTGGTAGGATATGTTTATTTTTATAGATGTAGTTAATTAAATTACGCATGTCTATCTGCCGTAGATCAAATACTTCGAATAGATCTCGCGCCTTAGACCGCTCGACTAACTGGACGATATTAATTGCCAAACGCATTACCATACTTCAACGTAAGAAAGTTTTTTATGTACTTTTGTACCTGATACCTGTAAAAGTGCCCCGCTTTCAAGCTAGCAAGTGCGTTTATGTTCTCAACTACATATCACACTATTCATACTTAAAATTTCAGCTTTGCTAAATTAGGTAGTTTTGCCGGCTCTGGGATCTTACTCTAAAAGTATTGTTTCTCAAAGATACGTAACCAAACAGCACCCCATGCTTTTTGGCATAGTCGTTAAATATTAAAATTATTTTTTAATTTTTAGTGCGTTAAAAGCGTGTTCTTCAGTTTTTTTTAATATATATTTTTAATATTTTTAACTTGAATTAAAAACGATCACATATCAAAATTAGAAAAAATATTGTGTGAAACACGTTGGGAAACAACAAACAATGAGTTTGATCTCAGGAAAATGAGATACATACCTTTTCCTTAAAACTATTTTGTTGGCATCTCTCAATGACTTGTGAGACATATAAGGAGATTCAAAATCCAGTAGTTTCCTTAATATAATTATTTCTCCGCTATTATCTTTCTTGGCAAGATACAAAGAGAAATATTGTAAATATTCTAGCGGCAAGCTAATGTATTTAAATGCTTTTGCTAGCACTTGTTCAGTCCTGTCAAACGACGATACCCATACAGGTATTTGATAATTGTTCATGGTATAAATATCTAAATTAATGTCTTGTTTCTTCTCACATGTCGTTTCTTGTTGAGCAGATAATAAAAAACCTATTAATAATTCAGAAGACACTAGTTTCGAGTCCTGTCCAACTGAAACAAAAAAAAACACGAATATATTTAAGTTTCAAAAGATTTCAATAAGTTTAGTACATGGTATTATATGTAATAGTTTCACTTCTATACATGGCATCAGTAGAACAGCATGGATAATAAAAAATATATTTAAAATTATCTGCTCCCCCTCCCAAACCAAGCTCTGTCCACTTCATTAACTCCACCCGAGATAAATACTGCTGAACTTCAGTCAGATCCTCAGTTCTCTCGAAGGAATAGGCAGATTGAGATCTTAGAGAAAATCCTAAGTGAGGAGTAGGCAGATTGAGACCTCAGTGTGAAAGTTACTTCCTCAACGTTATTAATAATATAATATTGAGGAGGTTTGTTGGGATTTGCATCAATTTTGTTGAAGGAGAACTATAGTTTCCTTGCCAACGCATTTTATTAAATTCATTTCAATTTCAAACCCAGAATATCTTTAAAAAAATCTTGAACAAATCGAACAATTTCTCTTAAAAAACAATTACCCTCCATCACTAATAAAAAAAAATCTCCAGGATAACAAACCTAATGAAACCAATAATTTGACTATGAAATATTACAAAATACCATATGTGAAAAATCTCTCTGAAAAACTTGCCAAAACTTTGAACGAAGAAAATTCCAAGATCGCATTTTCAAATGACAACACTGTTGGCAAAAAGTTTTATTCACGCCAAAAAACGAAAACCCCTACAAATCTACAATCAAACGTCGTTTATAAAATTAACTGTTATAATTGTACAAAATGGTACGTTGGTCAAACGGGCCGATATTTAAAAAAACGCATATCTGAACACGATAGGGACACAAAAAACTTAATGCCCAAAATCCCACTGCTCTAGTAGAACATACTAGAGAAAATGGTCATTCTTTTGATTTCGAAAACCCCATTCTTGATAAAAAACCCTTCCTGTCAAAAAGATCTGTAAGCGAAATGATCGAAATTGTCCACCAAGACACCGTCAATACCAGGAGAGACATAGAAGGGTTGAACACGTCCTATTTCAACTTGATAAGTCAGATTCCTGAATGATTTGTTATCGTTTTTCACCACAATTGTTTTTCTCCATCAATAAAAGAACTATATGGTTCACGGATATTTTTTTAATTTTATCTCAGTATTTGTTTGTCTCGCACTTGATGTTAAACCTGTTGTCCCTTTTTTTTGTTTTTTTTATTTACATCCAACTCGGACTAATTTTCGGTGAGTCCTTTTTTAATTACTTATTTTACTGTGAAATGTTTCAATTCATGTGGTCAAATGTTTCTTTATTTTTACTATTTCTTAACCCCTTCAACTTACAAAAACTCATTGTTACAGAGCCCTGAAGATGAATTGAATAAAATTCGAAACGTTGGCAAGGAAACAATAGTTTTTCTTCAACAAAATGTATCCAAATCCCAACAAACCTCCTCAATATTATATGTTTAATTGGATCACTAAACTTAGAAAAAATTAATAATTGTTCATTTTTTCAGCTTTCTTGAAAATGGCTTCAAAATGGGAGCCGAAACGTCGAAATTATCAAATTTCCAGACGCGGTTCAACCCGAACTTTAGAAAAACGGACTTAAAGTCTCTTCACAAAATTCAATATAAATTGAAACAAGTGGTAGACTACAAGCAGAAAACAACTACTTTCCTGGCAATTTGGTATTATTTCATATTGCAATTTTTTTTTTTATATAGAGATTATCGAATTTGTGCTTTAGGTTTACATCGTTGGGGGAAACATGTAACCAATTTATCTCTAGAAATTTTGGGAAAATTAGCTGGGACCTGCATCGTAGTAGGTAAATTCTACTGTTGGTTTGGTTGATGAGTTTTTTAGATGTTTTGGAGAGATTCTTCATTTGTTCTACGGTTACTGTGCCATAGAGTTGCTTTGTTAGCTGGTAGTGTATTATTCCCAAAAATTAACCAAAACCCAAGAAAATTACAGAAATATATATATATATATATATATATATATATATATGTATGGGGTATGACGAAATTTGTAGACAAACTAGAGGCCACATTTTCCTACCGAATGGAACGAAATTTGGCACAAAAATACTTTTCATCAATAAATCGGTAGTTTCAAAATGGTGGCTGTTGAAATGTTGAAAAAAAAAGACCAAACTTCCATTATTATTTCAATATCAGAAAACTTTTACCCGAAAAGTTTTTCTCTAAGATGTACACACAAATAAAAAATCCATGTAAATTACCATTCATGAGAATTAATAATTTTTGTTTGTTGTATGCTCCTTCCATTTCAGGTTCATTCTTTCGTGTCAATCTGATACTATTGGAGTTTATCTTCCTACGCAAACAGATCATCATTATATTTTAACATTTGTCGAATTCAAAGTTCAACTATATAAATAAATATTAGTTATTGTTTTTCGAAGTGATATTGAGATTGAAACCCAAGTACGTAAGTACTGCCTATATTCTTGTGGGCTGGTTTGCTTCCTTCTTTTGATTTGAATCAGATTACATAGAAATATCAGGAAGCTTTTAGGGAGATTTGAATCCTCCAACTTTTGATTCAGGAGTTTAAGGTTTATACAGAAATAGAAATGCTAATTTTGTTTTCAATGAAAATGTTCCATTTTTTCTGACACATGATTCGTTAGCTTGATTGATATCAATGTCAGAATCAAGAAATTCTAAAATCTACCTTTCCGCCTGGCCGCGCCATTGTTTTTTTTGTATGTCTTTATATATGTAACGGAATCTTTGAAATTTTCAGCCACTTCCAGACGTCCGAATTATTTGAAATGTATTAAGAACTGATGACAATACAATATTTTCATAGCTATGACCTGGTATTCTAAACAAGATAGTCAGAAAAAATAAATAATTTACAAAGATATGGTGAACGTGCAGGGTCTTAGCACATTCACCAAAATTTAGTAGAAATGTCAATCCCATGAGGATGAATCAATCAAAGAGTTTTCCTCAGGTAGTCTTTCGTAGCAATATAGACTAGAAAGTTAAAAATAAAATACTTAATAGTTCAAAAAACTGAAAAAACACGCAATATCGGGGTGGGTAAAAAACATGTTTTATTTGATTTTAATCATGTTTTTTTGTTCATTCAAAAAACATGATTTAAAACATTAAAAACGTGTTTAAAAACAAATTTTTCGGGTAAACAATTTTTGATGGGAATGTTTCAATTTTCAACGATGGGAGACAGTACGTAGTTTATCTTTCAGTTCATATTTTGAAAAAATCTGTAATTAATGCTTCTGTCATTTTTAATAATATAAGATTAGGTAATAAAATGAAACAAGGATGAGAACATTTATAAAAATATTTTATTTTATTTATAATAGCTCTCAAAAATGTATGGGGAACCATATGAAGATTCATTTAGATTTGCAACAGTAACTTTGTTAAACATTTTTGTGAAAATCTCGATCAAAAGGAAAAACCCTAGATCACTTACGCGTTCGTTTGTCTGTCTCAGCCATTTTCCTGATAGACTTGTTAAAATGTATCATGGCAATGAAACTTAATAAAATGCCTATTTGTTATTTATTAGAGCTCAAAAAATATCTGAATATTTCGGAGCAAAATTTTCATGCCAAGTATTATTTCAGAATGCTAGTTACAAGAATTCGATTTCTTTTAGAGTTTTGTGTTTATATTTCCATCAAAAACATGTTGCCGCTTTTATCTACGAAAATACCAAGGCTAATAGACTGAACACTTTCAAGAAAAGTTCCCAGTAAACTATTTTAAATGTTAATTCAGTTAGAAGTCATTGCTGATAAAATTCTTCTGGAAAGGAAGCATCTTGTGGTTTAGTTGGAATTTATTATACCTAATATCAATAAAATTAAAAAAAACACATTCGGATGGTTAAATCTCTAACAAATCTCACATTACTTTGTTTATGAATCATAATTAAAATGCGTCGGCGTTGAAACTGTGCCAAAAATGTTTTTTAATTATTTACTTGAATTTTGATGCTCAGTGGCCTAGTTACACCCATCCACAAATATGTTTTCAGCCGTATTTTTTATGGCTATAGTAACAGGACCTCAGAAATTTGATCCCCTATCCATGCTGAACAAAAAAGCCATTACTCTTTACATAACTAAATATTCAGAATTCAAATATTACGCAAAAAAACTGACGATAACCTACCCAGTCAACAAAAAAGTTTTTATCAGCGAACTATATGGTGCTTGTGATATAGGGTGCAGAAAGTGAGATCATTTTTCTTGAACACACCTATATGAAAAAAAACTTTGGTTATCATGTGAGTTTAATCGAGGGTAAGTGATAGGGATGATTTTATCGAGGTTAATATTATAAGTACTAGGGGTTCTATCGATGGTAGTATCATAAGTTTTATCGCTCAAAAATGTTTGAAATTTTCGAGAAAGCATTTTGCCTGGAAATGCGATTTGCGGTCTTATTAACCGCTTGACTTCGCGTGATAGTGTGGTTACATAACCACTATTCCACAACATTTCTTGATTTTCCGAGATGGTGGGAATTATATCATTCACTGCCGTACTTGGCTCATTTAACAGGCTGAAAAATGTATACAGGGTGTTAGTGAATAAGTGCGACAAACTTCAGGGGGTGAGGCTGCATGAAAAAATAAAGACAGTTTGCTATATAACTTTTGTCCGCAAATGCTTTATTTTCCGAGATACGGGGTGTTGAAGTTTTTCTTAAAAACTGACTATTTATTTATTGCTCTGAAACCGGAAATATCCAAATGATATTTGGTGAGTTTTAAGAGGTAGTTACTGCGCATTTTTTGACATGCAATTAAGAATTTTATGTTCATCATTGGCGCGCGAACGGGTAATGATCTCAATTTTTTTAAAGAAAAAAATGGTACGCCACTGAGATATTTCAAATTAAAAATCTTTTTTGAATTCCTCGTTCAATTTGTGACAAAAATTTCTCTTGCCTTTTTTTTTCGTATGGGGCGCCGTTTTTATGCAAAAAATAAAACATCTTAACGAGTATTTTTCATTTCTTCAATACATTATCAAGAACTAACTAAAACAATAACGTTAAACCAGAACAATAACAGAAAATAACACTAATAAATAAATAGGCGCAAAGCTACAACAAATGTCCAAAATGACCTCCCTCAGACGTGATACAAGATTCAACTCTTCGCCTCATTGATTGTGTATTCACGCAAATATTCCTGGTGTATTTCTTATTGTCTCACAGCCGGCTATAATTCGATTCCTCAGGCCTTCAACAATTGTCTACGGAGGTGGAATAAACTAATGACTTAAGAAAACCCCAAATGCAAAAATCTAGAGGATTTAAATCCGGAGATCGAGCAGGCCAATGTTCCGTACCGCCCCTACCTATCAAACGATTTGAATATACTGTATCTAAGTGATTACGTACAATAATGCTAAAATGGACTGGTGCACCATCATACATGAACCAGTAGTGTTGTCTCAGCTGTAGAGGAATTTCTTCAAGAAGAACAGGTAACTCTTCCTGTAGAAAATTAAGGTAAGAGTCGCCTGTTAGTCGTTGTGGGAGGAAATATGGACCGATTAAATGATTATCAAGTACCCCAAGCCATACATTTACTGAAAACTGATGCTGAAAATGAGCTTCAAAGATTCCATGTGGATTTTCCACAGCCCAGAGGTGATTGTTATGGGAATTTCGTATACACAGTAGTCCAAAATCAGCCTCGTCTGTAAACAAAACGCCATTTAAAAAATTAGGAATTTGAGCGATTTGATGAAGAATCCAATGGCAAAAAACTAGGAGCGGAAAAAAGTCTATAGGTAGTAGAACTTGCACACGTTGAATATGAAACGGATACAATTGCTGTTCTTTGAGAATTTTAAATACAGTGAAGTTGATTACATTCAATATGTTGGCAATTCTTCGAGTAATTGTTTCAGGTAACTCCGCAATCAACTCGAGAACTGCTTCTTCTAGTTGCACAGTTCGTACTTCTCGAGGGCTTGTTACATATGCAGAACCGTCCTGAAGCCGGCCCACATATTCACACCGATGGATACCCCTTGCTGACGCTACAAGATATCCACACGGTCTTTTATCTCTCTACCGATAATTATATCTGAACACCTCGCTATTTCCCGTACTCCGAATTTGTATTACTATGCAATATACCATACTTTATCTTTTATACCGAATGTCTAGAAATTGTCAACTTTTCATTTTTATTCGCTAAGTCTTTGTTCCCAGACTGTATATAAACTGATGTAACCATTATTCAGAAGTTCAGTCATAATAAAGTTTTCTTCACGCTTGTCACCAGCTTTGATTCATTACGAACCTAGAGTGGTTCAAGGAGAGAATTACGTTATTATTGTTCTCACAAAATCGAGTAGTGCCTTCTGAACCAAAGGCTGCGAGGGCACTATCGTAATTGGCGAGTCGGTAGGATTGCAGTTTTGGAAACCGTAAGCATATGGCGTGGAAATTTGTGGACAGTGCCAAACCAGCATATTGCGTGCAACATTTCTGGACAGTGCCCAACGGACCCTTAACGTGCAATCACCAATTACAAGGAGTGGCCTTCAAGAAATACGCGGCATAGTGCTAGAAAGTCTAGAAAGTGCTGAGACGATTTCGCGGTTGTCATTCAAAGCTAGCATCAATCTGAACAGTTGCATAGTGCCGCAAACGGAGTAGTGAACACTGAACAAGTTGAGAGACTAGAACAGTGGACAGACGGACTGGAAATTCGCCTGGAAACTATAGCAGACCCAAAGCAGATCAACGCAGATTGAAGGAAGCAAGCAAGAAATCATAGAGCCATGAGAATTCGCCTGCTTTTCTCATCCTTCTATTTTATCCATATTTATGCCTCTATTCAACGCTTATCTAACCCAATTATGCCTATATTACTCAAACCAAGTAGAATTATATCTAGTAAACATACATTTGTTAGCTATCTAAACATAAGTGATCTTTTCCACATCCATTCTAAATTTGAAAATCAATTGCTTCTGCTCAAAAAGATAACCTCTGCTGACGGCATACTTTTTCAACAAGCTGATATGCTTTCTTTTCAATCTGAACATCTTCTGCAAATTATTCAACCTCACAGCATTCATAAAAGAGGAATGTTGGTAAAATTAATAAATGGCAGTTTGGAACATTGGACAGTGATGACGGTGAAAGAATCTTTTCTCACTTAAGAACCACTGATCACATGATGCATGAAAAATTATGATGATAACTCTTTCTCAACAATTCTTAATTAACCAATTTTTCATAAACTGTATTTCTGTCGAAATTGACATACAAAGCCATGTGATCTTATTGATTAATTCGATCACTTCTTTTAATAACCAACTGAATCAAATCTTAAATGCTGTAACTTTTGCAAATTTTCACAAGGTTCACCCTACATTTTTGTCTCTTGATAACTTATACTCTCTCATCACACAAATGAAATTATTATATTCAGATAATCAAATTGCAAAATTTTCTAACCAATATAGTTTTTATACCTTTCTTGGTATTCAACTGTTGTTCACTGAAGAGAGAATTATTTTCTTAATACATTTTCCCATTTTGGGGGAAGTATGCTCACAGGCGTCGGTGCTTAACCCTGGTCGCAGAAATGGGGCGACGTTAAATAAATAATAAAAAACATTCCCGAACAATTTAACAGGGATCCTAATCACCAGCATTTAAAGTCATAACCTTTCAGGAGTCAGTGAAATTGTGTTAAGGTTGTAGGTACTTTTCAATTATAGACTATAATGTATTTGGCATTAATTTGATATACACTATATTAGGAATCAAATTTTGACATATCTTTCACTTACTTTGCCCTTCTGGTTTTACCGAAGATAGATCCACTTTCGAATGTCCGATGAAAATATTATTTTCGCTTTTTAGTTCCTCATGATTTTTTCCTCAACTTTATTTTTACATTTGGAGTGAGTTGAATGAGCTGAACTTATCTTTAACAAAGAGAAAAACAATGAAAAGCAACCACCATGATAATTGGATCAACAACGGGCCTTTAAATTTGATGAAATCATTTTTTACTAATGAGTGTTTTTTCTAAATGGCAAAGATTTAATTAACTGTTACAAGATAAACGAAGATTTTCAAAAGTGCAATTATATTCGACAAAAACAAATCGATAATAACCTCACGGCATAAGATCGAAGTACATACCTTCAGTCCATTTAAGGCACTCTAAATACCATGAAACAATTGTCAAAAAAACATGTGGACAAAGTGAAGATTTCAGAAACATGACAATATATACTATGTCCTATTTGAAATTCGAAAGATAGCTCTATTTCCGGTGAAACTGGAAATGCTTCAAATATGATAGATATGTGAAAATGTAATTTGAATGCTGTACATTGAACCCACAAATTTAGTTTCAATGCAGATATTGAGAAAAATGCTTTGAAAAACAACCTTTATAAAAGACTGAACAATAAGGTCCACTCTAAGTCTAAAAGACGGGCATTGTCAGTAAAAAGGATAATGAATATTCGCAAGGAAGAATATAAAACATCTATAAGAAACAAAAGAAAACACATTATGGAAATTTTTCTTGGCCCTATGACAAGTGAAACAACGAAACAGAGCGGAGATACGGCAACAAATTCAGCAACGAGTTATTCCGGCTAAACACGAGGCGAGGCGCTCTCAGGTGTGACTGTCCACCATTATAAATTGCGAAGTACGACGTTCAAGTCCGAATCAACAAGACATCACCTGGGGATGACAAATGATATGTTGCCAAAACGTAGTTAAATACGATTTTCTTTTAAGGAGTAATATGTGGAAAGAAATCAAAGAAAGCAGTTTAACATAACTGATTTTGTAATTTCTTCAAGGCATATTGATCGCTTAATAGTACTTTATTAACTCCTTAATATTGTTTGTGGCGTTAGAATTTTAAAGTCGGATCATGAATGGAATCTGGGAAAATATATTTTTAAATAACCACTGTATTTGTTGGGTATATGAGGATCGGAAAAACCTCTTGTTTGTTTTCTGGTTGAAGTTATCGAAAATGCACGTCAGAATTTCTAATAATAGCATATTTAATGTTATAGGAATGCACTTGAATCAAATTACAACAGCAGCTGTTTAGATTTTCCAAAATAAAATCATTTTGTTACAGTAAATTCGTATGAACTTTTTATAATAATTTTTCAATTTTGTGCCTGTTTGACAATTCTACAAGTATTATTTGAACTGAAAGGAAAAAAAACACAAAAACTGTTTTATTTGAACGCAATGAAAAGTTAAAAATATTTTTGGTTAGGTGTGTGACGTAAGTCATTCTGTTCATATATCACTAAATAAATCCAAAAGCTTGTTGCACAGGAATACCTATTTTGTGTTAAAGCTGAATACCTACATCGTTCGGCAAGATTTTGAATATGTCATTCAATGATATAAGAACCGAATGACTTACATTGCACATCTAACGAAAACATGTATTTGTTTTTTTAGTGAGTTCAAATGAACGATTGTATTCAAAAAGTTTTTTATTTTTTCAATATACTTATACTTTTTATTTTCTGTTTAATGTTTATAACCCCTCACCCCAAAAATCCCATCTCAAATCCCTGTGTTGTAATAAAAATGTATGATCCCAAAAACTCCCAGATACCAATTTCTGATTGTATTCCGACGATAAATCACAAAACATCCGCCATTTTGAATTGTTAAATTTATATCGAAAATTCATACTCTCCAACCCCAAAAAGCCCTATACTAATTATAAATAGATTCCTTAAATCATAAAACACGTCCGTCATTTTGGAATAGCCATTTCGAATAATCGAATGTTGACAAAACATTCATAATTCCTACCCCAAAAACTCTTATGTACCAATTTCATTTTGAATAGAATCACACCACACACGACGATATTGTGGAACAACAAAAACTCAAATAATTTACACAATGCAATATCTACTGATATGAAAAAAATCAAGGAGTGGTGTGATGCTAATTTGTTATATAGTCCAGTCATGATAGTAAGTTCACCTCGGAATTCGAGATACCCAGCTGTAAGTCTGTAAATACTTGTATATTGACACCCTAAAAGTTGTCTCAAAACCTACATATGGTAGGGTGTAAGCAACTATTAAATTTCAAGGTCAAAGGTCACAAAAATCGGTTTTTTGCGCTTTTTTTGGAAATATCTCATTTCCTATGGGTTTTTTGCTATTTGTATTCATAATCAATATTGTAGAATACAAAATTCTCTACAAATTTTGTTTTAAAAATTTTTTTATACGGTGAACCGTTTTCGAGATAGAGGGCGGAGAGCGCGCGGTCACCGCATCACTTTAGGTCAACCGGTGCCTCCGGTCGAAAACGCGCCATATATAGTTGATGAACTATCAATAAATCAATGATTATAAATATTTGTCAATTTTTATTAACTATATTATATTTTATCATTTTCTTCATGCATTAAATCTATATCTATTCAATAATACTGATAACCGTTTACTAAAATTAAAAAATAATTAAGAGAAAAACTTAAATCATAATATAATTATAAATACATGAATTATTTACAAAGGCATTACAGTTCCAAAATAATTGTTGTATTTGACGGATATTCAGACTACAGTAAGAACGTAAAAGCTATGGAGCAGCAGAGAAGAACTGCTGCACTTTCAAAAACGTACGAAGTCTGTTTCGATGAAACAATGGTTGTACCAGTTACTCAAGAAAAATTCTTATCAAATCGAAATAACAAAGATAAGTTCATTAATATGTTAATTGAAAAATTACAAGCTGCAAATATTACTACTAAACAAGCCAGAGATGATGCGGATGTTCTTATTGTTGAAACTGCAATTGAAGAATCAAAGTCTAAAAAAACTGCAGTTATAATAGGACAAGATATTGATTTACTTGTCATTTTAATTGGGCGTACACTGTCTTACGAACAAGAAATTTTCTTTAAAAAAGTTGGGAAAGGAAATGTAAAACGGAGATATACTCGACTAAAAGTTTTGATAATTATCCTCATTCCAAAAACATATTTTATTTCTGCAGCATTAAGTGGCTGTGACACAACTTCTGCGCTTTTAAAAGGAGAAAAATCATTTTTAAAAGTTTTGAGAAACTGACAAATTTGGATGAACTAGCTGCAGCATTTGAGGAAGAAAATTGTTCGGCCCAGAGATTATTAGAGGGTGGAACTCAAACCTTATTGGCAGTCTATAATGCTCCGAAATCTGTGAAAAGTCTCGATCATCTTCGTTATACGCATTACGTCAAGTCTACAAAACTTAATAAACCTGTGCAGCTTTCAAATATTCCACCAACAAGTGCAGCTGCTCATCAACATTTCAACCGTGTATATTATCAAGTTCAAACTTGGTTAGGACATGATTTGGAACCCCAGGTATGGGGTTGGGCAATGCGAAATGATTTTCTGGAGCCTATCATGACAATTTTACCACCTGCTCCAGAAGATTTGCTAAATACAATTTTCTGCAACTGCAAAAGTGGTTGTGGTTCGCGATGCGGATGCAGGAAAGCGGGCTTGCAATGCTCTTTAGCTTGTGGCCAATGTAATGGGCAAGCTTGTCTCAATGCTCTACCATATCAGAGCGACATTAACGAAGATGGAACCTTTGATCCCGAAATCATGGAAGAACTTGAGACAAATGTCGTTGAAGACGATAATGAAGACCAGTTTGAAATTTACCAGCAGCCAGAAGACGACGATGAAGAGGAAGAAGATGATTAAAATTATAAATTGTAGTTTTGTACCCTTTATTCCATTTTTTACTTTCAATAAAAAAAATTATTCAATGATATTTTTAATAAAAAGTGGATAAGTTAGGAAAAAAATGATAAAATATAATATAATAGTTAATAAAAATTGACAAATATTTATAATCATTGATTTATTGATAGTTCATCAACTATATATGGCGCGTTTTCGACCGGAGGCACCGGTTGACCTGAAGTGATGCGGTGACCGCGCGCTCTCCGCCTTCTATCGCGAAAACGGTTCACCGTATAAAAAAATTTTTAAAACAAAATTTGTAGAGAATTTTGTATTCTACAATATTGATAATAAATACAAATAGCAAAAAACCCATAGGAAATGAGATATTTCCAAAAAAAGCGCAAAAAATCGATTTTTGTGACCTTTGACCTTGAAATTTAATAGTTGCTTACACCCTACCATATGTAGGTTTTGAGGCAACTTTTAGGGTGTCAATATACAACTATTTACAGACTTACAGCTGGGTATCTCGAATTCCGAGATTCTTACCTAATTTAAGCTTAAATGACTGGTGTAATCCTTCAATATCACTAAAACAAACATTATATCATTCAGATGTTCTCTTGATGACCTGTCATTTGGTGATCAAGAACGAGACTCAAACTAAATTTCTAGATATTCACATTGATAATAAGCTCAAATTTATTGAACATATTAAGCATCTTAAAAGTAAAATTTCTTCTGGATGTTATGCAGTGAGAGTAACTTCAATAAATTTGGGAATCAAAACCGCCAGAACGGTGTATTAAGCCCTCTTAGAATCTCACCTACGTTATGGAATACCGTTTTGGGGAGTATGCAATTCATCAGCACTTCTAACTGTATTAGTACTACAGAAACGTGCTATCAGGTATATGTGTAAGATTAAACCTCGTGATTCGTGCAGGATTCGTTGAGGAAAAGATTTTAACAGTGATTGCTTTGCTCATTTTGGAATCGGTTTGTCTCATTTACAAAAATATGTCCCTATTCCTATATTGCCAATTCCTTTAACAAATTTGGCTAGGGATTCTATTTATTACAATGGGGTCAAGATGTTTAATAACTTCCCTCAGATATAAGACAGGCAAATTTTACCAACAAAAAGTTTAGAAGAAGAGTAAAAACATTTTTGGCTGATAGACCCTATTATAATTTGCAAGAGTTCTGTAATGATAAATTTACGTGACAAAATATGCATATTTGAATATATGTTATATAAGATTTTTGTTTATATTCTTGCTTATATATATATATATATATATACATATATATGTCTGTTTGTTTGGCGTAATAGGTGTGTTCATTTTTAATATTTTATATAACTGTATATGTTTTGTTAATTAGTTTTGATAATATTTTTAAACAAAACTGCACATTTAACCATGTTGATACAAAATTCGACTATGAACTTTATAGTGTATGTTCTAACTTTACTTTTTCGTAGGTGTTTTTATATTTACATTTTATATTTCTATACTTACATTTATATTGATTTATCACAAGCTTTGTCCACAAAATGTATTCTTAATGACAATAAAGTATATTATTATTATTACCATACGTCATAAAACTCGTCCGTCATATCAAATTCTAGAGTTTTGATAAAAACTTCATAATCTCCGACCACAAAAACCCCTCATATTTTTAATCGATTCTGATCATAAATCACCATACACATAAACCGTTTTGCAATTGATTTATTTTCGCATTCTAGACTTTTTTTCGTGGAAAAAAGAGGAGAGGAACCGCGAATTAAACTAAACATAATGTTTCAGCTTACTTTCTGAAAAAAAATCATATATCTGATTTCTGGTACTTCAGAATGATGAAAAAAATGTGGAAATCACTGGAAATTGACCAATTTTTCATTGGAAAATGAAAAGAGAAACTGCAAATTGAACTATCAGCTCACATTCTGCAAAAATTTCATATATCCGAGTTCAAGCATTGGAGAGTTATGAAAAAAAAATTGTGGTAATGAGAATAGGAACCGCAAATTGATATACAGTCTTATACAGTAACGTTTCAGCTAACAATTCTGATAAATTTCATGTATATGAAATCCCTGGTAATTGACTTATTTGCGATTTTTTTACAGGAAAATGAGGAGAGCAACAACAAATTAAATAACACAGTCATATCCAGTAATATTTCAGCTAATATTCTGGAAAATTTTTGTTTGAGATTGATTAGAAATAAACCAGTGGAAATCCCTGCAAATTGATGCATTGCCCCAGTGGCGTTTTTTAAAATAAAAACTAGAAAACGAACCATGAAATCAAACACACATACCCTTTCGGTAAAGATTCAGCCTACTTTCTAAACACTTCACGTACCTCAGTTTTTGCGTGTAAGAGATATGAGAAAAGGTTTTGAAAATCCCGAGGGACTGAACATGTCGTTTGCTAGTCCAGTACATTTATTCCTTTTAAATGGCCCAATGATCCAAATGGATGTAATTTCGATGGCCTGTATATAAAGTGGAAGTGTAGCTTATGAAAAGGCAAATAGACCAAAATCTATTATTGGAAATGAGGAAAATGAATTTCTTATTATGGGATCAATCATAGAAAACCCTCATACGAGTCAACGTAAGATCGAGAAAGATACAGGGATAAGCAGACGGAGCTTTTCTAGGGTAATAAAAAAATACAAATTTCACCCGTACCGTATGCAGATGCACCAGGAATTATATGAAATAGACGAATCGAGTTTTGTCTATAGGTTCTGGACAAGTTTAGTGAGGATGAACATTTTTTGGATTCCATTTTATTTTCTGATGAATCTACTTTTCATAACAATGGCTTAGTGATCAGACACAACTTCCATTATTATAGTGATGTGAATCCCCATTTTTTCCGCACTCTGGATCACCAGAATAGATGGTCTGTTAACTTGTGGGGAGGAATTATAGGTAAACAAGTTATAGGACCATACTTTTTTTTATGGAAACTTGAATGGTCAAAAATTTTTACAATTTTTACGAGATGATCTACCTGAGCTTCTGGAGAATGTGCCGCTAAATATCAGACAACGGATGTGGTTACAATTGGATGGAGCTCCGGCACATTTCAAATTCAGTGTCAGACAGTTTTTGAATATGTGCATTCCGAATAAATGGATTGGTAGGGGAGGACCACAAAATTGGCCAGAGAGATCACCAGATTTGACTTGCCTCGATTTTTTCCTATGGGGATACCTACTTGAAGAATGAGGTTTACGACACTCCTCCAACCACACTGGAAAATATGAAGGAGAGAATAAGGGCTGCTTTTCGAAGAGTGACGCCTCAAATGTTATTAAATGTTAAGAAGTATTTCATAAAGAGAGTGGCTCTTTGTATTCAACAGGATGGTCGTCATTTCGAGCACCTACTTTGAATGAAATACATTTGTATTTCATATTTTGTTGTTGTTTCAGTTGAAAAAAAAAATTTATAGTCTGTTTAATGAACTACTGTCAGAATATGAATGTAAATGATAACTTCATTTTAGTGAACAGTTAATATTTTCGATGAAGTGAAGTATAACAACTGCCAATGAGAATTCTGTGAGCAAATCAAATAAATGTCGTTTCAAAGCTATCTTGATTCAAAGAATGCATTGAAATAAGAACTACTATTTGAAAAAGCCAATATCTGAAAAACTATTTAGGTTAGGTATAGGGAACCCCGATATGAAATGAAAGATAATTGAATTTTATATTGTTCAGACTAAAAAAATACAGGGCGTTCTATTTGAAATAACAAAGTTATCTTTAATAATATATTGAACCCTTGGTGAAGACGACTTTGTGTGCTTTATGCATTTCATTTCAAAAGTTATCTTTGTCCAAAATTATAAAAAAGTGACACTGATTTTTGAACATTCTGTATAATATTGAGAAACGGGTTATATCGAAATCAATAGCCCAAAACCTCTGTTATGCTTGGTCAGAATTCGAAGGGATGATTTCTATACATTTCGATGTTATTTAGTTTCCAATTGTACCTAGCATTTTCATAAAAAAATCAATAACTCGAGAACGGTTATAGTTAGGTACATAGTACCTCATATGAAATCATATTATTTTTTCCTGACCTATTCAAAAGTGTAACGAAATACAGGGTGTTCCATTAAAAAAAAAACTTTGATGTGTCACACTTTTTTGAGCCACCCTGTAGACTCCAAAATAATTTCCTTTCGCAGCCTTAATCAATATACATATAATGAAATGGAGAAATTCCCGAAAAAATTAATGGTTTGGTTCACGGGTACCGTGTCGTATGGGGTGCCCCACCCTGTATATAATTTTTCATCTTTTTTTTTTTTTTTTTTATGTTCAGGTTCCCACGAAAAGGGATATCCTGTAATGTTCAGAGAACATCGTGGGAACCAAGGGAAAGAAGGTAGGAGTTGGTGTTCTTCTTAAATGTCTGGAGGTTGTATGCCTCGGGGGAACACCTCCTTAGGCAATGAGTTCCAAAGCCTCGCTGTTCGTTGGATGAACGAGTCTTTGGAAAGTGATGTTCTGCAGGTCTCCAAAGTGACCACGAAGGGGTGTGATGACTGAACTTGACGGGTTAGTCTCGAAGAGACTGCCAAAGCAGGAACGATTGTTGATATTTCAGAAGAGCATCGCCCATGAAAATATCTATAAAATAGAGACAAATCGCCAACTTTTCTACGGTGTTCCAGACAAGTGAGCGAGTTTGTAAGCGAGGCATCACCGACGAGACGAATTGCCCTTTTTTGGACAGAATCCAATAGCCTCAGGATATGTTTAGGTGCCGCGCTCCAAATATGGGAACAGTATTCCAGGACAGGTCGGATCTGTGCCTTATAGATCATAAGCAGCTGAGTGGGGGTGAAATAGCTATTGGCACGAAACAAAAAACCAAGTTTTTGGGATGCACTTTTGGCAATGGAACTCACGTGATTTTCCCAGGAAAGGTTATTGCTGATAGTAATACCAAGCATCGATATGGATGACTTCAGTGGTATGGTTACTCCTGACAAAGTTATGTTAGGCATAGTGAGATCGGCTTTTCTAGAGAAAAGACATGCTTGTGTTTTGTTTGCATTGAATTCTACCAAGTTATTAGATCCCCACTCGAGAATTGTTGCTAAGTCCAAATTTATATTATTAACATTTCTTCCTCGTTCATTTCTGGTTTCACGGGCTGATATAGGGGCCCTGGAAGAGAAAGCGGTATGGAGGGTACTATCATCGGCAAAGCTGTGTACTGGACATGAAGTTGCTTTCAGCAGGTCGTTGATGTGAAGTAGAAATAGTGTTGGTGCGAGAATAGATCCTGCGAACACCAGCATTTATGAGTAGAGTGTCAGATGAAACTCCATCGACCACTACATGGAGAGACCTGTTTGAGAGAAAACTAGCAAGCAGAGAACACAGCTGAGGGGCAAGCCATAAGAGGAAGCTTGGCGAGGAGTCCCTGGTGCCAAACTCGATCGAACGCTTGGAGATATCTAATGCCACAGCTAAAGTTTCTCCATACTTTTCAATAGATAGCTGCCATATATGTGAGACGTAGGAGCAGGTCACCAGTTGATCTCTGATGGCGGAAGCCATATTGCCTATCGTTGACAATTCCTGAGCCTTCCAGATATTTCATGAGCTCGATGTTGATGGCTTTTTCCATGACCTTTGAAATAATAGATAGCAGTGCGATAGGTCTGTAGTTGCTAGGCAGGGCCTTTTGCCTTTTAGGGACTGGCTGTACTCTTGCAATTTTCCAATTGGACGGAAATACCCCAAATTGTAAGAGTGGTTGAACAACTTGCAAAGAACAGGTGTTAGTTCGGGGCACATTTCTTGAGAACAATCGGCGGGATTCCGTCAGATCCACAGGCTTTGTTGGTGTTGAGACCCAGCAAAATCTTTCTGATAGTACGCTTGGCGAAAGGTGATCTCGGGCATGTGACTGTCAATAGGTGTAATGTTCGGGGTTGTTTTCCGATGAATCCAGAGTGGAATTTCCAGAAAATAGGTGCGCAAAGATATTGGCTTTTCCTGGGCAGTCGCTAGTGTTCCATCTTCTTTGGTTAGAGGAGGAAATGAGCTGGAAGTGAAGTTTCTTTCCACAGCTTTGGCGAAAGACCAAAATGAACGGGATCCGTTAGGACATTCAGCAAGTTTTGATCTTATTTTGGCATTGTGGGCATCTTTTGAGCATTCTATTGTCTCTTTGCATATGCCTCTAGCCTCGACATATGCTGCTCTGGTCTCAGGGCCCGGATTTTTTAGCCATTGATGGTATGCTGCCTGTTTGGAAGCCACAGCTCTAGAGCAGTTTCTGTTAAACCAGGTCTTATCGGATGATGTTCTTCTTTCGGTATTCGGTATGTAAGTTTGCATCCCCAACATGATGATTTCAGAAATTGTCTCAGCACATCGTGTTGGATCTACTGAAGAGAAACAAACTCTCTTCCATGGGAACGCTGAGAAAAACATACGAAGACCTTCCCAGTCGGCCGAATTGTAATTCTTGGTTACATGGTTTAGATTTTAGAAGGCTGTCATAGACAAACCAGCCGACACTGGGGTGAAAACCAATAATAATACCATCCAGCTTTTCGACAGTTTTCGAGTATGCTTTTTTGAAAAGATTATTATTATTTTGCGATACTCACAATATATTTATATGTTGAAATTAACAGAAATGCATCTGACATTATTTCAACGGAGTTAGGGGTACCGCAGGGGTCAGTTCTTGGCCCAATATTGTTCTTATTTTATATCAATATCTAGATAAATCAACTGCAACAACATCCATAACTATGTATATACACGGAAAAAGAGGATTTGTTAATTCAACCAAATTTATTTGGTCACTCTTATTGGTTTGACCGAACAAATAAAATTCATCCCAAAACACAGGTGTATTCGATTGATGGAATCATTATATTGCGGTGACAAAATTGATTTCTCAATGCAATGCTAACATTTCTTTGATTTGAATATATATTCATCTATTGAAACAATCTCCAACTCATATTGAATGAAAATTTGTTTCAACACAAAAACTACATTTATTTTAATCAAACAACGGAAATAGATTAATTCAAAAAGAATAATATAATATTGGTTTAATTATATGCGTTAGATGGCGAAGCGTTCGCACAACTGACCCTGACTTAGATAATATTACGTAATAGCAAAGCCAACTTATCATTGTTGCGGCGTCTGGACTAAAATGTCTGGTGCTCTCATGCTCGGTTATCATATTTGTCAATTTAGTGGATTAACAAAATGATTACTCATTTGAATAAATATTTTTAGTGAAGAGATCATCTTATTTTGTTGAATTGACATTTTATTGAATTTATCAATTTGACATAAATATTGAAAGAATGTGATTTTTTGTGGAGAAACAACGTTTTTTGACAAGTTTTTTTGCAAGAAATTATTAAAACAATTAAAGGAGATTCGGAAGATTTTGAGAACGGGGCAGATGTAGTCTTCGAAACGTCAATCAAAAACTATATAGAGAAGTATCTTTTGAATTTTTACTATTTTTTTATAGGCAAATTCAGGGAACGACAAGTTACTGACAAATTGAATAATTTTTCTATAGGAAATATAATTTGGTGAAAGCAGTAACTTATCGGGGTGAACAAATTAGTTTGCCCTTTCTACACTTGTATAGATTTTCCTGATTATATTTTCATTTTTCAGACTGTGGAAGGTTACCCAAAAAAACATGTCAAGAATCGACATAAATACTTGTTTGAATGAATATTTTTGTTAACAATCAGCAAATTTTGTAGATCTGATTATTTGATTGAACAAAATAATTACATGATTGAAATAACATTTCTGCCAAAACGAGTTACGAATAGAGTTGGTCGAATAAGATAGTTTTTGGTTCATGCAAATTAGTTTCAGTTGAATGTAATTTTTAATTTTATCCAAAAACCCAGAAATAATTTTACTCATTTTGAGATTATATTTTGTCGTGCATATACGACACTTTTATTTGTTTCATTCAAATAAATTTTATTTAATTCAACAATTAATTTTTTTCTGTGTAGATCAGAGCCGGAATAAGAGGGGGGCAAACGGGGCTGCAGCCCCGGGGCCTCCACAAGAGAGGGGCCTCCACAATATAAATTTTTAGGTAAAATTTCCTAAAAAATACCGAAGGATATGCAAAATTATATATAAAAAATCTGACAACGAAAGAGCAGTTCTCCCACTTTTTCCTCTCATTTTTCGTTTTAAACATTCAAAAACATGTTTCGTATTCTTGTCAAAATCCATGGTTAATATTAATCTTCGATCTGATGAATCATGTGTACATGCGAGAAACAATCACCAAGTAAAACATCATACTATTATACAAAATATTATATCGTATCGAAATTAGCTGTAAAAACAAGAACAATTGAATTTAAAAAAAAATATACATTTGTTTTTATTAAATGAAGGATTTTCTGTCAATGTATTCTTCGAATGACACAAGCGATCTAGATACACAATGAAATTCAATAATCATAAGCAAAAGAAAATAATATTTCAATTTATGAATATGATTGCATCAAATTATTTATAAGAGCCCTGTGCGCATTCCATAATAGAACAAAAGTTCAAATTCTGTTGACTATTTTTCTGCCGATTCTACAAACACTTTGCCTGTCTATACCTGTTTTTCCTATTTATTGGCGTTGACAAGTGTCCGCTGAGTGGCGCGCTTGTAACAGAGAAATCCCCGAAATCTGAAAGTGTGAGTCTAAGAGAAAGATGACTTTCCGCAACAAATGTAAATCCTTCTGAAAAGGACTATCTATCTATCTATCTAAGATGTTCTACTATCAAATTCTTGAAAACCAAAATTTCAGAGCTACATTCTCAAACATTGAAATTACAGTGATTATTTTTTGACATTGCTAGAAACCAATGGAAACGTTCAATTCAAATAATTCATATACGTTTTGGCCAATCAATAGTGGGAATATTCTACCTAGAAAATTGTCGCGGGAATAATTTGAGGTATTTTGTTTTTATTGTCTGACAAACTATATTTTTAATTTGACGTCTGTCATCAATTCGCATGAAAAGTGTGAAATGAATCAAATCCGGTTTACTACATTATATAATTTTGCAAGGAAATGTGTTTATGATCGTAACATCAAAAAATAATCTAAAGAATACCACACGTGAGTTCGATATAGTAGAAAATAATTATCTAGATTTCTTTCTCAAACTTGTTGGCAATAGCCACTCGAGCCAGTTGGTCTCTCTTGTCTATTGCCTTGCAACAAGTTTTCGAAAATCTGTCGAATTATTTTCACTCTCTTGTGATATTACAACTGAGAATGTGATGATGTCAAATTGCACTGGAAAGCGCTCATTTTCCAAAATGAAAAAAACAGGCGAATTACGATGAGACAAAGCCGCCTATCAAAGTTATCGCTTCTTAGCATTGAGAATGATTTTCTCCGGATGCTGGATTTGACCGAAATCATCAATGATTTTTCGTCGAAAAAAGCTCAAAAGAATCCCTTTGTTTACGCTGTAATTTAATTTATTTCTTGTATTTTATTATACCTACATATGCTCCTGTCAAAATAATTTGATTTGTTCCGCAATAAATAAAAAAAACTTGTTTGAAAAATAATTAGGGGCCTCCACTCCTTTGTTGCCCCAGGGCCTCCACACCTTTTAATCCGGCCCTGGTGTAGATGACACCTCAATCATTGTCACTGATAGAACTCATTCGACCTTGGAAGAAAAATATAAGTTTTTAAGTACTTAAACAGTGGGTTTTTATCAAACAATCTTTACTTGAATGTTTTTAGATATTCAACCCCCGAAGGGGTGAAAGTTTGTATGAGGGTTCCGTTAGTTTTCAAGTTGGGGTCATAAAAATTGGTATTTGAGCTCTTTGTTACAAATAAATAAATAAATGTCTCAGTGTTTTTAAAAACTCAATCCCTAAAGGGGTGAATTTTTTTATGGGCGTTCCGTTAGTTTTTAAGTTTGGGATGAAAACTGATGTTTCGGCTCTCTGTTACAAATAAATAAATCGTGTTTAACATTATTTGAAAATTCCGTCCCTAAAGGGGTGAAATGGGGTTAGTGAATTCTAAATATTCATCACAAAGCATAACTTTTGTTGTCAAATCAAGTATGCCACCCAAACGAGATAATGGGAAACGGAATATCGGAAAACGGTATAACGGGAAGCGGGAAAAACCACAGGCATAAGCTAGATGAAACAACACGAAGAAAAACATAGGACAAAAATACAAATTCTACGCGGACGAAGTAGCGGTACCAGCTAGTAATTTATGAAATAGGTAAGTATATCAAATCTGATGGGAGCATCAAATGCGAGTTTCAAATATTTAGTTTGAATTTCCATTTCAAAGACAAAACGGTAAAAGCTTTTATTTATAAGAGGAAACTTGTGGCTTTCTACTTATCTACTTGATATCATCTACAATTTGAAAAAAAAAATCAGATATGGAAATCTCAAACAATAATTGCTTTCTGATACAATTTTCTTAATCGTATTTCGTTTTCATGCATATCAGTATATTTCATACTTTTTTCATTGAATTCATATTAGTATAGTCCATCCAATATCAATTGCAGAAGCTGTTTCTATAGGGAGCAAATAAAAACTCACTTCGTTAACACGAGCGTATATGCGAAAAAACGGAACGAAAAATAATCTGTACTACT
Organism: Gonioctena quinquepunctata; assembly: GCA_018342105.1. Classification (NCBI taxonomy): domain Eukaryota; kingdom Metazoa; phylum Arthropoda; class Insecta; order Coleoptera; family Chrysomelidae; genus Gonioctena; species Gonioctena quinquepunctata. Next base: position 1,415,600 of record JAFIRS010000043.1, read on the forward strand.
TGTATAGTCTCCGTCGGCACAAAGAGCCCGCTGGTCAACGTGGACTTGAGTTTCTGCTGTCTGTTCTACAACCGATTCGTTTGGGCCAATCAAGTCGGACATCAATGCTGGCAGGTGTGTCTATACGATGGGAGGTCATAAATCACGCGTTATATTTGTGTTTTAATAGCTCTGAAAGATTAAAAACCAGTAGCGTCTGTGGTCTTGGTGTGTGCCGATCGAAATACGTTTTAGGATATTCTAGTTTTGTAGGATATTCTAGTTTTTTTTTTCTTAATGTATTTGTATAAATAAAAGCTTGTCTTTAATTTTTTTTCATTTTTCATTATCTATGAAGTATTTTCAAAATCTTAAAATATCTAAATAAAATTAGTTATCTCCGCCACTGCTGCTCACAGGATTTCGCCGCAAGACTTTTTTATGCTTCTGCAATTGATATTGGGAAAACTATAATTGTTTCTACAGTATTCAAGAATATATGTGGATTTAATATGTATGATTTTTTCGACAATTCCTATACAATTTTTTTAATGATTGTCAAGAGAAAAATAAAGTTTATTTATTTCATTTATTTATTTATCAGTATTGCATTTGCAGAATGGAGCAGTAACAAACAACAAAAAGCATTTGATATATAATGTATAATCAATTCATGGAAAAAAATGTTATTGACATTTGTGGATGTAGCCCTGAACAAAACCAAAAAAATTATTATTTTATCCATATATAAATGCATGATATTCAGATCACTCAGTATACAGGTGGTGACCAAATTGATAATGGGGATCAATTAATACAAACGTGACAATAACACCATTAATTGAGAATTGCCAAAGCAATAATGTTATCATAGATTGGACAGCATGTTATTTATTTTTAGTACCAGTATTTCAAGGAGAAATGATTAATGTAGGTAAACAATTCAGTTCAGAGGATATCCCACCCACCAGTTACTAAAATCGTTGGCAGAAAATGTCATAGTTATGAAGATGGAAACATATATTTTTTACGATTTTAATTTTGTTTTCTAAAAGTGGAGGTTTTTTTTTCTTGCTAATAGAACAAAAGCTTATGATTGGACTGTTCGATGTTGTAGAGAATATAAAGACCTACAAAATCAGATATTAGATACCTAAAAATGCCGTTGAAAATTATACATTTTTCTGGGTATTATAAAAGAAGAAACGTCATCTTAAGTACATTTGGAGCGAGTTACAAGCACGATGTAGAAAGATACTTGAAGTATAAAACAAATGTGTATTAAAAAAGAATCATTTTGCAATACGTTTTAACATATTAATTATAATCAACTTCTCTCGAACAATAACAATAAAAAGAGTAATTCCGTATTTTACAGGGAAGGGCTCGCGTATTCCTCCACATGTAGATCCACTAAAACTTTGTGAATAACCGTTTTGAGGTATTTCAAATTTATTAAAATTTTATTTAGTCTATGTTATCTTAGGTCACTTATTTTTCATTATATTCCCAGCTAATCAAATAGTACTGTATGCGAATGATACAAATATTCTGACGTCATATAAGGATATTGACCAACTAGCGATTTATACCAAAAAATGTATCTCCAGGCTATGATCTTCATTTACATATTGAAGGCAAATCAATTCAAACTACATCAATTCAAGTCACAGACACAATAAAATTTTTGGGTGTTAAAAGCTCGCACTACTTATGATATGACCCTGGTAGATACAGGCTAAGAGCTGGCTGCTGAAAACCTGACTGATCGAGTTACAGAATGTTTTTAAAAGTGTTAGTAATCACAACAAACATAAGAAAAATAATTTAGTGCCTGGTCAAAATTTGTGCACAAGTTTTGTATGGCGTTTTTTTCGGAACATTTTTCGTACAGCAATTATCATCAATATGCACTTCATTTTTTGTGCATCCCTTCTAAGTCAGATTGGCCGAGCAGTCTAAGGTGACAGATTTAACCTCTGGTTCTCGAAAGGGAGTGTGGGTTCGAACCCATACTTGAGTTTTTTTTTTTTTTAATTTTTCCTTCGAACCCATGCTTTCTTTTGAGAACCAGATCTTAAATCTGTCGCCTTAGACAGCTCCGCCAATCTGATTTAAAAGTGATGCAGTACTAAATAATTTTTCTTGTGTTTGCTGTGAGTACTGACATTTTAAAAACATATTAGTCGTTGGTTCAAAGATAATAAAATATCAATAAACATAAAAAAATGCTCTGTAGTGACCTTTACACGGAAAACTAACATCATTGAACATACCTATAACATAGACGGGGTCAAGTTGGACAAAAGAAGTGAAATCAAAGATCTGGGAGTTATCTTTCAGAGCGATATGAAATTCAATTCGCACTACACCAAGACGGTCAATAGAACATTTAAATTTTTAGGTTTCATCATTAGAAATAGCAAGTCCTTCGAACTGGGAACAATTATCAAGCTCTATCATGCCTTAGTGAGACCACATCTGGAATATGCAGCACAAATCTGGATGCCTCCAGCCCAAACATACATAGACCGCATTGAGAAAGTACAAAAGAGGTTCTTAAGATACCTTTATGTCAGGAAAAATAACACATACCCATATATGGTCTCATATAGGTGCATGCTAGATAGCTTCGATTTCAAGAGTTTGTTGGATAGAAGAAATAAACAGGCGGTGTTATTTGTATATCATCTTTTTAATTACACAAAATACAAAGACTGTGACCTAATTAAGTACATATACATAAACGTCCCTAAAATCAATTTAAGAATTTTACATTATGATGTAGGTATTCAAAACAGATCCAGGCAGTATATCACCAATAAACAAAATGTTATTGATATGCAATCAATCACTCAAGCAAGCACACATAGATTTATTCGACACAAACCTGAAAGAACTACAAAAAATCTGACTGTGTTTGCTTTATTTAGCTTAGTTTAGGTATAGTCTGTATAGTTGTTTGTTATTTTTGTTTTGCTATATTTGTTATTTTTTGTTTAGATATACATATATATATATATTTATATATATATATATATATATTTATATATATATATATATATATATATATAAATATATATATATAATATATATATATATTTATATATATATATATATATATATTTTTCTTTCTCCATTTTGTGATTACCAATTGGTATTTGTAATGAGAATAATAAATAAATTATGTCACTCGATCAGCCAGGTTTCTGCAGCCAACTCTTAACCTGTACCTATCTTCCAGTATCATAAGTAGTACGTACTTTTAACATTCAATTGATTCCTTCTAGGCAATTTCCTCATGTGCCATGCCATAAAATTTAACGTATTATATGCAGAGACATATCTTCTTTCAAGGACAGGACCGATGTCATTCAGTGCCGTGCTGAAATTAGGGTAGGAATTATCTTCTCTGAATACCCAAACCAGCTGATCGACAATGAGCATTTGGGACTACTCCAGAAAATCCCAGAAGAAGTCGACGGACAAATCAGGTTCCTGGGTGGCACACACGCCCGGGTGGCTGGTTCTAACCTGCACCGATCAGGAGAGTGGCGACTGGCCCAAGACGACGGTGGAAACCTTGGGAAGAAGCGGCTGTCCTGATTAGACTCAGGCCGAGGTGACGGAGGCTCTGGTTTGTGATTTGGGGGCGGAAAGACTGGCCCCAGTTCTCGGTTGGAGAGTGGTTGGTTCGAAGGACACTTGGGATACGGAAAGTCTCACTCTCTCCCAGAGAGGACGTTCAGCTTCTAGAGAGCACGAGGAGCGATCCACGGAAACAGAGGGTCCGGTTCACGGGCTGGGGGGGAGGGGCAATGAACAATTCAACTACTTCTCTTTGGTTGGGCATCCCGTCTCGAAATCCGATCATGCAGAGAATTTCAATTATTTCTCATACCATTAATTTAATCATTTTCATAAAATGACAAAGTCACTACTTACTAAACATTTCAGACACACTGGTTTTGCAAAAAAAAATATAAGAAAGGTCTTCATTGAAAAAATAACTCCAAAAACCGAAACGTCTATTTAACGAAGTAGGATTTCAAGTTTATATCTGACAACAATAAAAGACATCGGTCGCTAAGGCTACTATCAGGCGAATAACGGTGCATAATTTGAACATTTATTTTAGTTGATTTTTCAAATTTTTTTTAATTGCAAAAAAATATAATACTCATACCTCTTACACAAATCATTTTTTTTTTTTTAATTAACCTACCCTCACCTAACGTAATTTTACCATATCTCAAAAAATTGCTCTTTGACATTCCAAAATAAAAAGGGATTTTTTGAAAAAAAAAATAACACCTCTTACACAAATCACCCAGTATTTATGAATTAATTTTTTTAAATGCCCAACTAAAAATGAAATTTGAAGAGTCCGAGAATTGTTCCCGCACGTTATTCTTTGAATTTTTTACGAATTTATATTACTTTACGAAAGCACTGTATAAAATATCGGGAAAAATTATAGAAATAAAATATAAAAGGACATCCATCATCTGAAGAATAATTTCAAATTAGATTTATACTACTATTGAAAAAGAACTTTGAAGCTGATTTGTAGAAAACAACAATTTATTTGAAGAACCGCCAACCCAAAACACATATCTAAACTATTTTTATCGCTACTTGTAATATTTTCCATCATGAATGGTAGTTAAAAAACATTGAAGATACATTTTTCAAGATGTTGCATACACACAAGGTAAGTGTAAAAATGATAAATAATTCTATGAACTATTGGAGCTCATACTGTGAATAATTAGTGATGAATATTTCATTTTAATGAATGAATATGTGCAATCATTTGCTCTGTGACTCATTCAGAATATTAATTTTTCATGGAAAAGTCAAAGCAAATACAGAGAGTTGTAATTAAGGTGTTTCCACAGTTTTGCGATAATGAGCAATAAATCAATGTTCATTATGTGATGATTGTATTTTATGAGTTACTTAGAGGCAAGAATCATTTTTTATTCCATTCATTTAGAGTCAGAAAAAATCGAATATAATCCTGATTCAAAAAAATTACAGGATGATTTATGGAAAACTGTTTCAAATGAATCTTCGTAATTTGTCAAAGAAATATTATCACATTGAGGCCACAGGTTAAAGTCTGCGACTTATCTAAAGCCTTTCACTGTGTCAATCATGGCATTATTTCAGAAATATTTCAGATTTATGGTTTCAGGATGTTATGCTCTGAGAGCCATTTCTGAGGAATTATAGAGTATACTCAGTTTCAAGTACTGCCTATTCTGCATAAATAAATTCCCAGATAGATATGACAGTGCTTTCTGGGGAGTATGTTCCTTGATATAACTTTGATGAAGAGGGTATTCGAACTGTAGTTATCGCCGCTGGGCTATTATCAGATCTATAAACTATTATTACATATATTTCTTTAGATGTAATAGAGAGATATGGTAAGCTTTACACAAAACAACTTCACCAAGTTGCAACTAAACACAGATCAAATCAACTGCTCTAATGTTTTGCTAACCGATGAACCCTTACAAGTATTTTCTCATACTCTAACAGAAGTTCTCAAACAGTGCTTCCTGTTGCAGAAAATCAAATATATAACAAAAAAAACCTTGAAAACAAAAAGTATCAAAAAGATCAATATGAGGGTTCTTCAATTTATTAGGAAATACTCAGACAGCAAAATCTTCCATCTAGAAACTAAACCCTTACGACCTTCTGAATAATTTCCTTTGAATTAAACATGTACTAAAAGCAGAATGCAAGACTCTAAGGGTCAATTTATGCAACATTGTCATTGTCGTATTCTCAATCACTGTGTCAATTCTAGTCTCAGTCATCAGAAACGTTCATTTGTATGCATCACAGTCTGTAGAATTATTACAGCAATCGTTTTTCACAAATTCCCAATGGCGGAAGGGCGATTTTGTCTTTGAAATAGGAACAGTTTTTACCCAAAAGGTTATAAAAATTTCTATCATATCAATAAGAGTACCCTCTTCCAGACTAATTTTTACAGAAACAAAAATGTCAATATGAATAATTTTTTTATGTCATTTTTTTATGTCTATGCATATGCACGTTCTATACATCGACTTAATCATAAGCATAAAAATTGCAATTTGACAGCTTTGAAGGTAATATTCTTATGATAATGATTGAAAGTAAAACTAAAAAAGTTGCATACATGCTCCCATTGGATTTTATGATTAAGACAGAGACTAGGACTATAGTGACATTGATGCATAAATTAATCCTAACAGTTGGGAAAAAATATTAAATTATTTAATAGAAACTACTCCCTTGCCATCCTCTGGAGGTCTGAGTGTAGAGTTTTTTTGGTCACATAATCGAATTTAGGAGGCTAAAATAAAAATAGCACCTGATATATGAAGTCGTTTGTTGGCCTGTCGAAGGGTGGGTATTGGGAGGGATGAAAATGTTGAAAAAATGGAATTTATATGCAAACAAAAAATCTCTTAGAATGGAAAATTTAGTTTTTTCAACATTTCTTCCACCCTTCGACAGGCGGGAAAAAGATTAAATATGCTATGTATTTCAACCTTCTGAATTCGATTCTGCAAATGAAAATACTCTACACTCTGTTTGAACAGAAAATTGATTTTTTTCCCTATATCCACCACCTATACACCCCCTTCAACCAGGCCGACAAATGATTTCATGTATCAGGTGCCATGTATTTCAACCTTCTGAATTCGATTCCGCAAACAAAAAACTCAACACAATGGAAATTCTTTTTTTTTCAACATTTCCACCCCATTTGCACTTTTACCCAAGGAGTGACGAATCATTCTAAATGTCATTTTTCACCTACAGAATGTCTTTATGCAATCGAAGAAGCTCTTCACTGTCGTTTTAAAAACTAACAGAGATTTTTGCGTCCCAGTTACATTTTTCTCAGTGTATTTTGTGGTTGTTGATAACTTCAGACCCATCATTACCTATCTAATCTTCAATAAAACTAATTCAACAGAGGGGACTTTATTTAATATCTAATATCTGGTCATTAAGTAATATTATACAAGGTCGAGTTTACAAAAAAATTTCTACATATAATATTTGAAACACGTTAGCTGAACAAGAGATGAGTAGCCAAAGTTGAATTTGTTTCACCATTCTATTCTAGTTTCCATGTTTGGATATTCGATTTTTGAATGTTCTACCTATTTGGCCTATGTAAAAACTTGCAAAAGAACCACAAATTAATTTAAACACTACAGATTGTTCAGAATTCCCAGGGTTTTTTTGTTATTGATAAATTCACCTAAATTATTAACCGATTTGTAGGAAGTAGAAATGTTTTCCGAAGGTGGGCCGAAATAAGTGACAACTTTGATATTATGTGATAACTTTAAATTTTTTATTATTATACACTTTATGTAGAGCTTTTTTTATAATTTAAAAAAAAAAAGGACATTTATCATAATTGAACTATAACCATTGTTAATGGCTATTTGCTTTATTATTATATATTTCTCTATTGAAATTTTCTTTAGAAAGGGGAAAAGTATTGAATAATCTACATATCATAATGTTATATGCAGCTTCTTTGAGTTGGTATGGATGTGTTGAAGTAGGTACTTGTGTATTGTAATATGTGTAATATGACGGTTTATAGAAAATTGAAAAATTATTATTGTTATTCATTTTTGTTATAATCAGTTGCCTCATCAATTTCAAATTGCACTTTGTGCATCATTCCGTTAGGGTTTATATGAGCTGCTCCTATATCGACTGATACAGCTAATTGGATTCAAACTCATATGCTTTCGAAAAAAGGGGACACATAGTTTCCATTGAGGAGGGTATACAAAAAAGAATGAAAAACCCGCAATTGACAGTTTTGGAACATTAATTCACGAAGAATTACATTCATTGAATTGTTGTTAGTAAAAATTATGTTATTTCAATATAAGGTAGCCTATCAAATTCACCATTATTAAAATATTAATCATATATGGCAGGTATCTAATTTTGTATGGATGCTCATCAGTAATAAATGCTATGAATAATTTTCGTTATTCATGAAGACATCCATAAAAAAATTTCAAGAACACCAGGTGGATGTTCAAGGTTAGTGTAGTCAGATTGGTAAACATATATGGATGTATTAGTTATAATGAAGAAATGTGGAAGCACAAAATATCTTACCTGTCTGAATGTACTTTTCTAATAATGCCCTTCTTTCTTCCAGCTGCGAATCTGTGAGAGGCAGTAACTTCTTGGGAGGAAAAGGGGGAACTGATTCATTACCATACTCCTTTTTTAATTGTTCATTGAAGTTGTGCAGTTGCTTGTACCTCACTGTGCAGTGAAATACGCCATTAATGTGGATGTTATACCCCTGAAATAGAACTATAAGATAATGTTCGATACTTTTGAAGTGAACATACAATGAATGTCGACCCATTTCCTTCGTTCAATTCCTGAGTATCTGGAATCGAAAAATGCATCTTCTTATGTATACGTATGTAGTTCAACTGAAGATCATGAAATAACGTTGAGTATATAACTAAAAATTGTCAACTTATCAGAAACATCACAAATTACGGAAAAATTTATTGCCATCCTGCCTTTGTCATTGTCACTACCGCTACTGTTTGTTTTCCGTTTGATTGTTGATTGACAGGCTGCCTGACAATGACAGAACTAATGACAAGTGATGCATGCATGCATTTTCGCCAACCCAAAGAGATTAAACTTCATATTTCCGTTAGGGCAAATTTTCATACATACGAAATCCGACGGTATTCTTATTGAATAAATTGTTTCAGATGCAATAATCAGAGGTAAAACTAAAGTATATGGTTATCAATAATTTTTATAAAATTTCCACAGAAACTGTGGAACAGCCTGAAAAACATTCATAAACTGTTTTTGGCGATAAACAGAAATTTGGGAAATATGGCCCTAGGTTCAAATGGGGCAATTTTAAAACATGTCTTCCATTTTTTTATCAATATTTAGACAATTCTTCTATTTACTTGGAACATATTGCATTTTTTGTTAGCAGCAGACTGCAGGCAACAGTTATTTCATACGCATTGGAGAATAGGGAAGACGCATAAGCCCATTTATAGAATATTTTTATATTCAAACAAATATTACCACCTAGAAAGGTCAGCAACAAACGAAAAAATTTAAAAACAATTAATATTTTCCATAATTTGAAATTGAAAACGCCAATTTTTTCATCACATTCAAAAACATACTCCTAGCGACTCTGATGGACGTATGCATCGTTACTTCACACAGCTCAAACTCATTCACTCACCGCTAGTTGCACTGTCAACTATAATTACTTCTGTCTTCGTTTATATGTTGTACTAATATTTTTATTATTTTAATTTTTCCAATTGTTACTAATACATCATATTAAAAGTGAGGTTGAATTGATGTTTGGGTTGTAAGAAATAGTATTGTCTATCAATATTCTTGAAACAACCACAATTAGCGCCAGTGTTTGGGGAAGTTATTCAAGTGGAGGTCAAATCGAGTTTAAATGAGCCTTTTTCCTCAAGTACGAAAAATTCCCCACTAGCAGTGCTAGTAATCTGGTAGGGACAAACATTACCTAACTCACATTAAAATACATGTAAAAATAAGCATGAAAAAAAAGTTTTTGGCAGAAGACGACGTTCCAGGAGTCAAATTGAAATTTGCAAATGTGAAGGATAATAATTTAGCAACATTAAAACGATGTCGAAATCTTAAAATTTCCGGAGAAAAAATTTAATTTATTGACAGGTCACTACGCAAGGTTTATTTATTATGTACTTTCCATTCATTTGATTATATTTTATGATATTTGGGTGAATATCTAGTTACATCACACATGCACTCTGAATATGATAAAAATACTTTTCTTACGTGTTTTTGCCTCCTGAACACGAATCCGGAAGAAAAATGCGGCGGTCTCATACCGTTTCCGAATTACAGCGCTTTAAAAAAAAACGAACCTCATTTTCAAGCACCGTTTTCTCGCACAAAAATCACTCAAAATGCCTCCTTCTTTTTACCAACATAAACAATACACTCTAATCACTTATTTTTGGCACAACTTTGCACAAAATATCGTCGTTTTTATCGAAAAAAATCCTCCTTCATATACAGTTGCAAATGAACAATTTTCGTTCCTTTGGCAGAAGACATTTAGAATGACTTCTGTCAAAGAAACGAAGATTGTTCATTTGCAACTGTGTAAGAAGGAGGATTTTTTCGATAAAAACGACGATATTTTGTGCAAAGTGCCGAAAATGATTTAGGTGTATTGTTTATACTGGTAAAAAGAATGAGGCATTTTGAGTGATTTTTGTGCGAGAAAACGGTGCTTGAAAATGTGGTTAGTTTTTTTGCTGTAACTCGGGAACGGTATGAGACTGCCGCATTCGTGTTCAGGAGGCAAAAACACGTAAGAAAAGTATTTTCCCCATATTCAGAGTGCATGTGTGATGTAGCTAGATATTTACCGATATTTGTAACTACCTATGTAAATTATGACTTTCAGTTAGTAAGTTTACCATTAGTCTCCTTCTTCAAGAGGTCATTTTCAGGTACCGTTTTCGCGCACAAAAATTACTCACAATGCCTCCTTCTTTTTACCAGCTTAAACTACAAACACCAAATTACTCATTTTCGATACAACTTTGCTCAAAATTTAGCCGGTTTTATCGAAAAAATACTTCAACAGTTAGGCTACTTTCATACTAGGCGGAACGCGGATCGCGGAAATGTCAAATTCCTTATCATTTTTCCGCTATAAATAAAAATGCTTTCTCACTATGCGGAACCGCGAAATCAGCTGTTTGGCGCTAACTATCGTCAAACGTTTAAAAAGCTAACCTCTAATTAATCAAATACCGATCTCCAACCATGATGAAGAGTAATAAATTGAAATTAGTCATTGGAGCTATATGCCTCAAATTAATCAAAATAAAAAACAGGTCTCAAAAAGCTAGAGAAACACATAAAAAAATGTTGTTGATTTACAAATTATATTTGCTGAAAAAAACATTGAGGAATAACAGAAGATTTTGGGTTCGAGAGATTTTTACTGATGACATGAGAATGAAGCAAGGAGAAAGCAATAATTCATTTAAGGAAATGAGGCTCCATGACTGATACATTTTTCAATTATATGCGTATGTTGCCTCAAATATTCGAGGAACTATTATGTATTGTAGGGCCGAATATCAATAAAAAGAACACAAAACCCAATCCCATAAACATACACCGTTTACTTTTAGGTTTGCTGATTACTTCCGCCCTATATGAGTGCGTTCCACTAAGCGCTCACAATGATCAAAATATACCTTCAGCCGTTCCACATGGCGACCACGGTCGTTATGGTCGTGGCGAAAACGTCACTTATGACGTCATTAATTTCGCTCACGCCGAGCCCACAACGACCCATCTCAAAGAAACTGAAAGCTTTTTTGAATAAGGCATGACCACAGTAGAATTGCTATAGAGCATTCTACTGTGGTACAGCTCTTACAGCAGTAGCTCGTCCTACGTTAAATCTGTCACAGACTGATCTATTAAAAAAAAGAGTTTAATTTTATACTTGTGAATTATGGTACATAACACTAAAATAGTTAATTTAAAAAAAAATTGACCCATACGAATCTGTTGTGGCCATTTTCCAAAGAGCTATCATCAATTGATGACGAAAAGGAATTGTAGGACATCCGGGAACACGTCGAACTAAATTTTCTTGTATCAGCTCATGTAAATAATTGAATGTTCATCTTGAAAGTCTAAAGAGATCAATAAAGAATTATATGAGTAAAATTTTCAAAATCTACAGTGTATTAAGTGACAAAAAATAATTTACCTGAAATGACTTTCAAATTCTTCATCTGAATAACGAGTAATTACATTATCGTAATCAATAATACGTGGTCTAAGTTTTCGTTTTTCACGATTATATTTTTGTAAAATTGTATTCCATTCTTCATCTGAGCTGGACGAACTAGTACTTTGTGAAGCATTATTTCGACGCACCAACAAATTTCCGACTGTCACCGTAAAAGGCATTTTTATTATATACGAACATAAATTAGTTAAATACTCCCCTAAAATGAAAGTAAATATGTATTTTTTTTTATAAATCCAGTTAACCAATAATTAATAAAACTTAATGATACCACTTACAAATTGTAACATAACCTCATCAACCTTTTGTTTTGTTTTTTTAGACGCGTCATTTGTATTATTTAAATGAACGCTCAAAACGCTCCAAAATCCATTACACTTGAGTTTATGATTGTGACGCCCAGAACCAAGTGGAACGGCGAAAACCGTGGTCGTGAGCATGATCGTTGTGAGTGCTTAGTGGAACGCACTCTATAACTCTTGTCTCTTGTTTATGCTTCCGCTAGAAAAAGTTGACTGAAATTTAACAATTTACGCCAGAATGACCTTGAGATTGAATTCCAACGTTTCCATTGGCCTAAAATTAAAATTTGACATTTCCGCGATCCGCGTTCCGCCTAGTCTGAAAGTAGCCTTAAACCTAACGTAACTTTTCACATTTACTAAATTTCATCTGTCAAAGGTGGCATTGTGAGTGATATTTGTGCGCGGTAATGAATGAATAAAGAGGTCATTTTTAGGCACCGTTTTCGAAGAAGGAGAAAGTCAATATATCTCGGAAACGGTATGAGACCGCCACGTTTTTCTCTCGGATTCTTGTTCAGGAGGCAAAAACACGCGAGAAAAGTCAAACAGCTATTTTCAGGGAACATGAGCATTATTTTAAGGTTTGATGTTTGTCCCTACCACAAGTGCTGCCTCTCGTGACAAATTTGCCACACTATTCTCAGGAAAAAGGCTCATTGAGGAGCACCTTTAAATTTGAAAATTTCGACAAAATTTAGGGATTTAAAAAATTATTTTCACAAAAAGTATTTTTTGAGGGCCGAACTGATGCAAAGAAAAATCAAAAGAAAACATGTGTGTTTCCTATTACTTTGTATTATTTGAACAACACCTAATTATCTTTGATTTAAAAATCATAACAGTTTCTTTTGAAACGATTCCTTTCAGTTTTCTAATACTTTGACATCTTTACTATTTACATTGTTGTCAAGTTTTTATCAAAGATTGTAATTCTGCTATGGAGGGTAGGGTTACAAAGAATGTCCCTTAAAAAGTATTAAATTAAGATAGCTTTGCTATACTGGAATATAGTGTTTAAAGAAAGCGCCGAAAGTTGTGTGAGGATTGAAATAATTTATAAATAATTAATCGTAAAATAACTGATTTTTACAATTTACTTTATTTCACTACCTCCACTCAACTCACTTCATTTTATCTAAAACAACGAAATTAAGACTACACCCTATAGTATACAAGCGCCATTCTGGCCACTTTATGAAACGTTATTTAATGCTTTTTGATGGACACTTTTGGAGTTAGGACCAATAGGTTCCAGTTAACCTCTGGTTGAGTTAACCAGTGGTTAGAATAGAAATGATGCTCGTTTTATGATCGACTGAAGGCACACTCTAACCACTAGTAAACTCAATCAGAGGTTAATTGGAACCTATAAAAGTGGGCCCTAAACAACCATATGAGAGTGTCCTCCTTTACCTCTATCCTCCATAAATTCTACGAACAAGATCCCGCACAGAACAGTTGGCGTGAGAATGATATCAAATTCTTGAAATTAACTACAATGTTTAGGTACATCTGTCTGAAATCACTTGACTGCTCAATTTTTCTTGAAGTCTATCTGTAGTTTTTCCAAAGTAATTTCTCCTCAAAACGTTTGGTGAAAATTGACATAAACGTTTATACTTAATAATCAAGGATATTTAGTCATCTTAATAAACAACAATATTTATTGTTTGTTGTTTCAGAAGTGAAAGATTGCATCTCCCGTACTTCTATCGGTTTGAACGACAAATTAAATAATTGTATGTAATTCACAACACTCCATGAAACATGTATACGCTCCATCATAAGATATTTTCATTAGCAAACCCTTTTTAATTAAATAGTTTTTTTTTAATGAGTACATACATATTTATCTATTCCGATAGAATAGATTTTCCCGTGAATGTATATTTATAATTAACAATCAACTTTTATTCCGAAATAAATATGAACATAAATGATGATAAACAATATATGATACAATACTGATTGTCAATGAGTTAATAACACATCGAATGCAATATGAATGCAGTGATCACCATGGAAATAAATATTTATTAAATGTGAAGATTTCAATCATAGCAATATCGGAATTAATTTTTTGTCATCCAGCAGCCAATCAGGAAACGACGATGTCATTTTAACGTCAACCGCTACCAGAACCGAACGCCAATCGAGAGCGGCTAAGGTTTTAGGACATACATAAAACAAATCAACAAATCTTTCCACTTCCCGATAGCACAGAACACCTTAACTGCAGAAGTTTTATGCCGATACCCAATCGTCTAAGAAGATTCGTCCTTTCGTTCGTAAAAATGTTTGGTGCAGTTTAGCGTGAATAAAAGTTGAAGTATATGCTGTATTGTGTTGAAAAACTCAATTTTTAGCAGATCGGTTATGAAATTTCTGTTCGTAGAACAATAATCTTTGACTATACTATCTAATGGCACTAGTCATAACTTTCAACAAATGACAGGATACGTGCGCTCCAGTGCCAACCTCTAATCTTTGCCAGTGCATTGCACATTTTCAATGGAAATTGCACTTTTCGTCTGTCTCTTAAGGCTTGTTCGCACTAGGCTAGTAATTTAGTCAAGTAGCGTGTAATTTAGTACCTAAAATACTCGCTACTGCCCAAAAATTGTTCACATTACGGTCGTGTACAGTACACAAGTGGTATTTTGCAAAATGAACAGGCTGCAACGCAATGAAGTAAAGAAGCTTATAAACCTTATGGGTAATGGCTATTTCAGAAGAGGGGGATGAACAAATTTGTGTGATAAAGAAAAAAAAGCTGAACATTCCACAAAAACTTATAAACTTTATGGTAATGGGTATTTTAGAAGAGGTTGATGAAAAAATTGTGTGATAAAGAAAAAGGCTGAACATTCCACAAGCATTCATGTTGTAGATATTTAGACACAAATTTCAAAGTTGATTCTTTGCTCCAGCGAAACGACAATTTTGCGGCAGCTAATTTCGACTGTTCGGACTTGCTTGAGCCGTTGAAACAGTGAGTGTGGTGGGGGGCGCTACTCGCCCAAAATAATAGAACAAAATGGATCTACTCGACAAAATTTTTGGTCTCCAGACACGTTTAGTAACTAAATTACTCGCTACCTGATTAAATTACTAGCCTAGTGCGAACAAGGCTTTAGTACAACCACAACACTTTGGAGATATTTCAGTAATAGTTAGGTCTGAATATATTTAAAATCGTTCTATGATTCAATAAAAAATATATATATGCAAAAAACAAATTTGATTTGAATATCCTCCTTTCTTTCTGTAACTGGGTGCTCTTTCTGTCTCCGTAGGTAGCATTTCTGGTTGTGTAAAGCTTGGCGGCTACCCCCAAGCGAGAAAAGTCTTTAACCTTTGTTGTTATGTCAACCCTCACTAACATGTTTGCCCTTATCGAAGAAAGAAGAATGGAATAATACAGGAAACCTTATTCAAACTAAAAACGAATTGGGAAATTGGAGATGTTCAATTGCCTGAGCAAGATAAAGTACATTTCCAAAAAGAGTTAGCTGGGGAAATTGCCCTTGGGCACAGCCCATTAAAGGAAGAAGAAGGTGTTAGGTTAGGTTTCGTCGGTTGTTGATTGTTTATCTTCACAGATCAAAAAAATGACTCCTTTAAATGAAATCGATTCACATTTTGTTAAATGTATGGGTTTCTTACATGCAAGTTCAAAATTGCGAAAGGGTGATCCAGTTCCATTGCAGTATGTTTTAGAAGAGGCCGTCAAAAATAAGTATGGAATAGTTAAAGATTACACCGATCTTGTGCAATCCTGTCTCAAAGTTAGAGAAGAAAAGTATGTTCCCCTCCTAAATACCCCTTTCGAGGAAAGCAAAGGTTCCAATTCTGACAATGAGTTAGAACTAGATTTGCTCAAAGAAGATCTCATGTGTGTTATATGCAAGTAAGAAGCACTTCTCATGAATGATAGTGATGCAAAAAGTATTCATTTCCTGATATTTTAATTGATTTTTTCCAGTGGTATGGATGTGGGAGCAAGAAATAGGTTGCTGGAATGTTCTGACTGCCATTCTTTGTACCATCAAGAGTGCCATAAACCAGGGGTCACAGAAGATTCTTTCGAAAACTGGGTTTGTTTTAGTTGCAAGGTGAGAAATCATTTTCTACAAGTGAATTTTATATTCAATTATAATGAATATATTCTCACCCTCATTCCTAAAACTCCAAGTGAAAATCACTAGTGTTATCATTGAGCATGAGCCAAGGCCTCGTAGAGACCAGAAGAGATTAACTTGTCAAAGACATTTCATTTGTTCTAGAAAACTAAGCAATATAGATTTTAACATTTTTTTAAATTCCATAAATTTTTCAGTAACGAAAGACCTTTTATACTCCTCATCCCCGAACCCTAATCCCTAAAGGACAATAGAAGAAATTAAAGTGTGTCAGTCACTCACACAAATTTGACTGTTGCCATATCTGTAAGCTGTGATGGAATTACAGTGAATAGGCTTCTGTCATATATCAATTTTTTTATGAAATTCATATAATCTGGCAAATCTTGAAATTATTAAAAGTCAGTTGAAATGGTCAACTCTCTGTATGCAATCATGTTTTTCTCAAATGTGAAAATTCCACTCATTCAACACTTTGACTGTGCTGTGGTACACACGTTGGTACCCAAAAATATTGCTGATTAGTCCATCTAACTTCCTATTCAGGACCGTGAATGTGACAATGGTACACTTAGCCTACATTTTCAATTGGAAAGCTTCGACCATAGAGAAACTAAAAATAAAGAGAGTTGTCAAACCTGCAGAAAAAGTTGGCACCACGGTTAGACAGTGGCGACGTATCTCGCAACTGGCCGAACTAAGTTAGTACAGGCGGGTTTTTTAAATGTATTACTTTTATATGGTTGATATAGTAAATATTTTATAAGTGATCGATTTGCCATTCCTGTATTTCATATGAATGGTTGTATCATATGAAATAAAAAAAAAATGTAAAAAAAACAATCATTCTAGTTCAAAAAATTTAAAAAAATTTGTTTATGATATCAAGAACAAAATAAAAGTTCTTATAAAATAGGAATAATAAGTTTAACACCATAAAAAAATTTTTTGGAAGGAAAAAACAATAATAAAACTCTGAAAAACAGCAAAATTAAAAATATTCCTCAGTCTCATCATGAAATCAACCAAAATGAAAACAAATTACATTTACAACATACCTTCGATAATTTTATTAATTTATTAGCACAAAGGAGAACGAGAGTAGGTATAACAAATACTCCAGTTTGATGATAATCATTAAGTAGACCATGTTCTCCGTACTTCCTCAAATGGTGATAGGAAATGGAAACTTTTGGATGGAAAAGAGTACCAATTTGTGAAAAAAATTCTGCAACTGATGGATGGAAATAAGTATCAGTTTGTGAAAAGCAGCTTCTATTTTACCTTGTAAAAGACTATTTCCAGGAATTTCAGTGTCAACTCGAATAACAAAACATTCTATTTTCAATGTTGGATTCCGAATTCAAGTCCATAGTATAATTTCTATCATTAATTTTTCGATGACAATAACAGTAGAATTATTCAGAAATTATTACGTGGTTTGTCATTTTCTGACAAACGTCGAAATTGGAAAATTATCATGTCATCATTCGTATGTTGATTGCGGGCAGCGCCTCCATGCGCGACTGGCCGTACCAAAAACTTGGTGGTCAAGATCGCCAATGTTTCAAACAGTCTCATTATTTTTAATTTGTCTATGGCTTCGACTTTGAGCAATCAGTTGCAGTGGAGTCCCTCAAAAAATACATCTTTACAACATGTAAAGAAAAAAAAATCATTAAAACAATTTGCATATAATATTAGATTATCGAAAACTGGTCCCATTAGTGCAACTTTATTGTTAGCAGATAACGTGTTTATAACATTAGCCATGGATTCAATAACTTCTTTCCACAAAAGTATAGGCAGTAAAGTGTCAAAGAAAATAGTTATACAGGAGATATTTCGTAACTCAACCATGGAAAAATGCATCAAAAGAAAGAAAGCTTTCCATGGGATCAGTTGTGTTTCAATATATTCTTTGAATTTTCCTGTTATTCCAATTTTGGTACCATCATGAAATTACTTTACGAAGATATCCGTTTACACAGTGAAAAGGTTAATAATAATATTTATTTTCCTGTTGCCATCCAAAATTTATTGTACATATACAATAAAAAAACTTAATAAATGTGCATCCACATATAAATATTATAAAATATTGAGGTACATTTTCCACATATAAATATTAGAAAATATTAGGTACATTTACTGATTAAAAAAATATTCTCTATTATAAATCTATTGTTATCTAATAGGAACATTTTAAGATTCCTTTTCCAATACGTGAACTCTCAGTTCATTATATAATTTCAGTCCCAAGTACGAAGGTGAATTGACCGTTTAATTATATTTATAGGGTTTTATATAGAAATCATCACAATTCCTTGTGTTCATAAAAGGATGGGAATTGCAATTAAGTATTGCTTTATTAGTAATGAAAACACACATTTCAGTGTAAGAGCAGTCACTGACTGAACTCCGCCTTAATAAAGACACATTATTATTATTATATTTCAAAAATGAATAAATCTGAATGTGGAAGTTTCATAATGTTTGAATAAATCAAAGAGTGATGTGAGACCCTGAAATTTGCACTCACCAACACCAGAAAGTGTGTTATCATTAAAATAAATTTTTATGTAGGAACACATTATTTGTCGGTGGTAAAACAGCATTTATAAAATATATAGTGAGTTTCCACTGCACCAAGAAACTAAATTATTTGCCTCTGATCGAAATGTGATGTGATTGCAGTATTAATATCATTAAAGTATAATAGAAACAACATTGGTCCCAACACTGACCCTTGGGGCACTCCAACAGTTAAAGTTTGAGTATCATAATTACATCTATAATTGTGTTTTCAGTATTGTGATTTACTTAAGGCGGTACGTAATAAAATTTTAGGTGTATGTGCCGCCTCCAAGATTGAATTTACATGTGGTTCACATAATCACTCCCGAATTCTTGGATAAATGAATTTGTATAGCCTCAGCCAGAGTATGATCTATGTTTCTTGTATAAACTAATTGTTGGTTGCATTCACTGTCCTGATATGTTTTTTTTTATAATTGTAAATTGCCTTGACCGTTAATAAATAAAAATCAGTCTTCGGTAATTGTTGACATAGAATTATGAAATAAGCTGGATCGAAAGATATACCAAACATACCACCAGACTAATTGAAGTCAATTCAAGTGATATATATTTCATGCCAGCATCGATGGAACAACCAACATTTCCAAAAAATAATATTAGGAAGCAAGAATGAATTATAATAATAATAATATTTATTTACCAAAGAATCGATACATACACTTTCAATTCATTAATGAAGAATGCAAGTAAATAAACATAGAGAAAGGCTAACCTGCGCGTAGATCACTAAGGTTATTATGCAATGAATTTTAAAATAAGTAATTAGTTATTCGTAATATATAGTAAATTTATAAAATATTGATAAAATAGTTCGAGGGGGTTTTATGTGTTATGATTGAGTAATTCTCAATAATAAAATAAGTGATTGAAAATAAATTATTTTATTTGACAGACCGACTGACATTACAAACTTCTCGAAATTGTATATCATGATACTGAATAAAAACAACATATGAAACAATGGTTTCAGCATTGAGCTGAAGATAATGGAAAAACCGTATAAAAAAGCAGATCAATAATATATCAATCAAAGATTTTGGAGATTTTTTGTCTCTGACTCTCATCTTGCCATCATAGAAAATATAAATTTCTTCAACATTTCAAATCTTATTCCACCATTTTTCTCAACTGTCTGCGAACATGTTGATAGAACCTCTTCCTCTAATCGGAAGTATATTTTTTCGCCACAAAAAAGAGCTGATTTCACATTCTGATGCCGTGATTGGAACAACCATAGATATCATAATATATATATATATAATATGATTTCTATGGGAACAACTAGCGAATAGTGACGTCATAAGAAGGGAACATTCCGTGGATCTTTCTGAGGAATGGGAAAATCGAAATGTGCAAACTTTACCAGACACTTCCAACCAGTAAATTGTAAATATGACAGATTGATAATATACCTTGCATCTTACTAGTACCTATTTTCACGAAACCAAACTAGTTGATTCTGAGCCTAAAACAATTCAGGTTCGATAATCAACCAATCAACATGTACTTTATTGTCTGAAGAAATAAAAATTCTCATTGACAAAGCATATACCTAGTTTACAATTTACAATAATGAACAATGCAATAAATAAGTATATGTAGGTATACATGTATAAAAGCAATCAATAAACGAGAAACAATCACATCTGACAATATAAAAAGATAAAATAGTAAATAGTACTCAATCACAGTTTGCTTGGATAGAGAGAAAAAATATATAAATTATTGTCATCAAGAAGAAAATATATAAATTATTGTCATCAAGAAGAAAATAAAGTCATATGGACAAAGCACTTACATACATCTAAAATTATATCTATATATAACACGGTCATGACACTAAAAAGAACAAAGTAACATGAGTATGATGTTGGTATGTGAGATTAATTGATAAGATTAAAAGTAGAAGAGTAAAGGTTAAAAAGTGTCGGAATAAAATTCTTCCAAGCTATAATAAGGTCGATCACATAGTAAATACATGCACAGCCTTTTTGAAATGATCATTGTTGGTAATATCCCTTATATAATCTGGTAAATGGTTGAACATCTTGCAACCATTGTAGATAAATGAGTCCTTCACTAAGGACGAATTTGGTCTTGGTAAATTGATATTGTTATGCTTGCGAATAGAGTAATGGGAAGGAGTAGTATTAAAATTATACAAATGTATTTTAATTAAGCATACTGTTTCAAGGATGAAAATGGCGAAAACAGTGTGTATTTTAAGGGATACAAACAATGGTTTACAGGGATCACGTGCCTTTGTTGTAGATAAATATCTAATTGCCCGTTTTTGTAGTATCATGGTGCTTTCTAAGAGACTGTTATTGCATGCTCCCCAAAATGGAATTCCGTTTCTTAGGTGGGACTCTATCAGGGCATAGAAACTTGTTTTTGCTACTGAGAGTCCAAGCTCTTTTGTTACAAGTCTCACAGAAAAACATCCAGAGGCTAATTTCTTATTTAAATTGAAAACATTCTGTTCAAATTTCAATTAATTGTCGATGAATATTCCCAGAAATTTGGTGTTATCGCGGCTCTCGATATCACCATTATCCAATTTAATATTGCTTAGTTCACACCTGAAAGATATAATGTTGGTTTTCGTTACATTCGAAATAAAACGGTTAGAATGACACCATTGTTTTATTAATTTTATGTCGGTAAGGATATTTTCTTGCAGAGAGTTAGCGTTTTTGTCTTGCCATCAAATGGTAGTGTCATCGGCAAAAACTGTGAATTTTCCTGATATGTTTATGCTAAGCAGATCATTAATATATAACAAAAAAAGGGTGGGACCCAATATAGATCCTTGGGGTACACCACAAATGACAGGGTTGTGGTTTTTACTATTTGGTAGCGATTGGAAGACTTCATCCAGTCGTTTACTACACCTCTAAAGCCGTAGTGGTGAAGCTTAGCTAACAGTATCTCGTGATCGACACAGTCAAATGCCACTTTTGACATTTGTGTATACTCCCTGAAAGAAAGAGAAAATGGCATCACTGGTATTTTTTTTCCTGAAAACCGTACTGATTTGGAGAAATTAGGGAATATTTTTCAGAGAATTTTGTTATTCTATTTTTGACTAACTTTTCCCAATCATTTTAGCTAGAGTAAGTATAAGAGAAATTGGTCGAAAGTTTGCTGGCTCGTCATAATCACCCACTTTATGTAAAGGTATGACATGACATGATGTTTTTAGGAAATCAGGGAAAATCCCTCTGCGAAATGAATCATTAATCAGTGTGGCCAATACATCAAGAGCCTGATCTGGCAGATTTTCAATTTTTTTTATAGAAATTTCATCTATTTCATGGGTATTTTAATTTGTTATTGATTTTGTAAGTTCTTTCAGTTCCCTAGTATCAGTATCATAAGTCTTTAGTTAGTGAGCCAGCAATAGTGCGGTAATGATTGTTTGGCTCATTGGGAGATACAGTTATTTCGGATTTATTTTTGCTGTTTTTGCCTCTCAAATCATTTATGATATTCCAGCCATCATTATGATACCCCTTTATCAAAATTCGAAATAAGGCAGATAGCTTGTAATGGTTCAACAACGAGTTTCTTGCAGTTTTAGTGAGATGCTGGTCTAGCGTAACAGACCTGTTTGAATTCAATGAATACTCCAGAAAGTTACCCCAGACAACGGACGTTTGTTTGATCATCCAGAAACACTCTCTGTCCTCATTTACACAAGGAATGATGTTCATGAATTGAAAAATGTCCATTCCATTTAGATTAGAGACCCTTTTGTGTGAAATAGAAGATATATGTTATATTTTATGTTTTATGCAGAACAATTCAGTTTCTAACTATAAAGCTGAATGAATTAATTTTTATTACGTTTAGATTAGATACCTTGTTGTGTGAAATAGAAGATATGTTTTATGCACAGCAATTCAGTTTCTGATTATAACGCTGAATGAATGAATTTGGAGATGAACTGAAAAACAAACTTGTCATCAAAAACTCAAACAGAATTCAAAGGGGGGCTTCTGAGAACTAAGAAAATACTCAAAAGGGGGGCTTTGTAAGGATATATTCAGAAGGATGCTAAATTGGAAACCACTTGTCTATTTGGAACTGAATTCTGAATTTTTATAAAAAATATTTTCAATAGGCTCCTAGTTGGTGGGCGATTTTTCAGTATTAATCTTGAACAGCATTTGAAAATAGCCACCTTTAAGGGCTAACCGATTTTTTATCAAATTTGATAATTTTTTATTTTACTCATTTGGTTTTCCTGTTGAATTAATTACCTTGAACCTGGGATGTTTCTTCCATTAATATCTTTTACAAAAGTTATAACCCTGTGATTTTTTTCTAGGAAGCTTCGAAAAAACTCAAATTACCAAGCACCACAAGTGTTTCGATGCCAACAACTTCCAGTAGTAAATCTTCAAAATCAAGTTCTCATCGTCATTCCAGTAGTTCGTCTTACAAATCATCCTATTCAAGATCTAGTGAGAAATGTAAGTAGTTCCGTCCAACACATAAAATAACAATATTCCAACCAGATCTGGGATGCACTTGTTTATTCATTTGTTAATAGGTGGATTCGCCATTACAAGTAATCCATTCAGTATAACAAAACAGTGAACTTAAAATTAATTTTCATTAATATAAAGTCACCTATCTAATTTAAAGTAAGATTTCTAAAATAGTCTTATTATACAGAGTGGTCCAACGAAAAGTATGCACCTAGCTTTTCTCCTTTGTTTAGAATTGAAAGCAAAAATGCTCGGACACGTGGAGTTTGCTTTTGAGGGGGACACATTTTAGACATATTTTTCAACCTGTGCCTTTAACGCCCTAGCGAGGTGAGTCAAACCTAAAATTAAAATAATTTTTTAAAAACAAAATAAGTTTTGGTTATTAGGAATCAGAATAACTACAATCATTTCTAAATTACTTCAATTTACCGAAAGCAACATTTCAATGTAATTTTTTTTCATCACAAAAAATCCCCATTTATCGTTTGCGTTTTTTTGTCGAAAAAAACTGCAAATAAGTGTAGGAAAAGAATTTAGGCAAACTTTTATTTTAGTCCCTTCATTGATTCAGTCTGGTCGCTTTTGAAGTTATTTTAATTTCACTGTACAAAATGGTTTATTCCATTCCAGAACGAGTTGAAATTGTTAAACTTTATTTTCAAAATAATAGTTGTGCTAGACTAACTGCTCGCTTGTTTAAGGACAGTCATCCCGATAAAAATGTTAATGATTCGTATGTTGCCAAGTTAGTTAGAAAGTTTGTCGATACCGGATCCCCATCAGAAATGAAGCTGTGGAAGTCGCTGTTTTGGGGCATGTTCAATTGGATCATACTCAAAGTACCCGTCAACTAGCTGAAGCCTCAGGAGTCTCCCGTTCATCCATAATACGGATTTTAAAAGCGTACAAATTTCATCCGTACAAAATTAAATTAGTACAGGAACTAAATGAGGATGATCCTGATCGAAGGCTGCAATTTTGTGAACAAATGAGCCAGCGTTTAATTGAAGATCCGCACTTATTGTTTAACATTTGTTTTAGCGATGAGTGTACATTTTATTTGAATGGAGCTGTGAATAGGCATAATTGCCGTTACTGGGATGACAGTAACCCACATTTATTCCGTGAGGTTCATACCCAATACCCTCAAAAAATAAACGTCTGGTGTGGCATATTAGGAAGTCATATCATAGGACCACTTTTCATTCCTGGAAATTTAACTGGTGAAGTCTACCTAAACATGCTTGATGATGCAATTGATCCTTTCATAACACAGATAATAGAAGACGACCAAAATCATGATGCCGATCGGCTTCATTTCCAGCAAGATGGAGCACCTCCGCACTATGCTGCTCCTGTAAGAGAATTTTTAGATAACCGGTTCCCCGGACAGTGGATTGGAAGGAGAGGTCCAATTGAATGGCCTGCCAGGTCACCTGATTTATCGCCTTTGGAATTTTTTCTATGGGGACACTTGAAAAATAAATGTTTTGCTACGAAGCCCGAGTCCATAGAAGATCTTCGCCAACGGATTACAGCACAATGCAGAAGCATAACACCTGATATGCTACAAAATGTTAGAAATAGATTTGAACAAAATCTGTATTATTGTATGGAAGCAAGTGGGTCACATTTTCAACACTTGTTGAAGTAACGTTTTAATAAATCAATTTAACAGCTTGTTTACTTTTTTTACAAAGCACTGTTACAAGTAACAAACATTGAAACGTAAGTACTACTAATTGTAAATGTTTTGATTCTTAATAACCAAAACTTATTTGTATTTTTCATTAATACCAAAATTATCGGGTAACTGTTCTTGAAGCCGTTTTCGCATTAACTGTTCGAATAAATTTCAATAAATAGGGTATCATTAGAAAGATAATTTTGTGCCCGTTCAAATGATATATCACTCGACCCCACTTTCCATTTAAAATTTTAGGGTTGTGACACCCCCTCGCTAGGGCGTTAAAGGCACAGGTTGAAAAATATGTCTAAAATGTGTCCCCCTCAAAAGCAAACTCCACGTGTCCGAGCATTTTTGCTTTCAATTCTAAACAAAGGAGAAAAGCTAGGTGCATACTTTTCGTTGGACCACTCTGTATTTATTAAACCATGTAGGCATCTGGAAACTGGTGAGTTGTAACCATAGTTTTTGCCATGAGTTATTGAAAATAATGGAGGGTTTCTGGTATTGTATTAACTTAGTTTATTTGATTCAAACTATATGAATCGTCAATTTCTCCTAATAAGATTTTCAAAATGAATATTAGATGGAAAGTTCGAGTAGTAATGTCAGTCAAATTTAAAGTAATTGAAATATTATGTTGATAAAATTGTATATATGAACCAATTTTGAAAAACATATATTTTAAAAATCTGATTTCAAGATTTTAGATTCTTTCAATATCACTTTTAAAATAAGGATACCATACCATAGAGGCATACCTATTATAGGTGAGAGTATTGCGTGAGAACTATTTCCTATTTCTCATAAGAAACTCCAACATATTACTACTGGTTGGTTGGTTGAAAGCTGACGAGCCAGAGACAGGGTTGGCACTTAGCTTCCCTTGACACTGCGACCAGCTGGGGTCTATTGTATCACTCTGCCGTCAGTGGTTCCTCATTCAAACAGGTTTGTGCCTTTAATTAGGTTTAGTAGCCTGTTAATAAGGTTCTTCGGATTCATGCCTGTTTCCGGGCTGATCTCGCCAAAGGTTCTGTGTCGTCTTCTACTTAGTGCGTCACAGTCGAAGTTAATATGAGAGGCTGTTTCCTCCTCTTCATCACATAGTCTACACTCCACGGTTTCCCTGCGTACTCCCATGGTGTTTAGGTGTTTTCTTAGGCCGCAGTGTCCAGTCAACAGACCTACTATTATACGTGCCTTCGTTCTGTTCAGGTTCAGAAGATCAGCCGTCAGGGTCCGGTTTGGGTGCCCTACCATGACTTTGCTGTGTATTTGCCCGACAGTTTGATCCCAATATTGTTGGTGTCTTCTTTTTATCCACTCGTCAATCAGGGTCCTGCATCGGTTTTTGCTAATCCCAGGTTCTGGCCCTGTGAATAGCGTTTCAGATGCTTGTCTAGCTAGCTGGTCCGCTTTTACGTTGCCTTCAATGCCTCTATGACCTGGCACCCACATCAAGGTGACCTTGTTGTGTTTTGCCAGCTTGATGAGGTTCTGGAGGCAGTCCCAGACCAGTTTAGACTTTATCTGTATAGAGTTGAGTGCTTTGATATCACTTTGAGTGTCAGATAGAATGTAGATGTGTTTTTTCCTATAACCACTTTCTAGATTCTTCTGAATGCATACCATAATAGCATGTGTTTCAGCTTGGAATATCGTGGAGCATTTGCCAAGTGGTATTATGTAGTCCCTTCTTGGCCTTACCCCATGTATTCCTGCTCCCGTTCCTTCAACTGTCTTTGAACCGTCTGTATACCAGACTATGTCCGCAGTTGATTGTGATTCTATACTCGAGGCCCATCCAGATCCGTCAATTCGTGCTTCGAATGGTTTTTCGAATGAGTATAGGGGTTGCATGTAGTCTGAAATCATTTCGAGTTCTTTGATATTGATTACATGAGTGATTCTGGTATGTCCAGTTGTTCGGATTCTCCAGTTTTTTGTTTGTTTCAGTCTGTATGCACTCATCCTGGCCTCTCCAATGACATGTAAGACAAGGGGTTTGAGGTTTAGGATGATTTCCATTGAAGCTGTTGGAGTGCTATTCATTGCACCCGTGATACAGAGACAGGCAAGCCTCTGGATTTTCCCAAGGTTGGTATCTTGCTTTTATTGGTTACATGTTGAAGATGCGGGTTCCAGGTTAGTTTCTTGTCAAGAATCAGCCCTAGATATTTCACCTGCTCTACTACTTGTAATGTTTCACCGAATAGTCTGGGAGGTATGAGATCTCCCATGTTTCTTCTCCGGGTGAAGGGAATGTTTTATTCGGATTTGCCCTTAGGCTCTCTCTGTTACACCATTCCTCTACTGTCCTCAGTGCATTTTGCATTAGCTCTGAGGTTGTTCGAGTATTCTTTCCTTTGATGAGGATGACCAAGTCATCTGCATACCCTTGAGATTAATACCCTTGGTTATTCAGAGAAATTAGCTGTTCATCTACAACCATGTCCCACAGAAGGGGGGAGAGTATGCCCCCCTGTAGGGTACCTCTGGAAATTTCAACCTGCTCTGTTTCCTCGAACATATTACTACTACTTTTGGTAGAAACAATATTCATATGACTTTGAATATTGATTGCTGATCAATGCTTAAGTTATTAATGTTATACTGAAATAATCTGGAAAACATGGCACTTCTCTAACTGTTAATTGTTTGCTGTAGACCAATCGAATATCTAAATCGTTCTAGAGAATTTGACTATTTAATATATCACTTGATGGGAAAAATAGTTTGAGATCATCAGCAAACAACATTCTCAATTGAATATTGCATAGAAATATTTTATGTAAATCTACTGGTCATTTGTTCTTTTGAATTCATGACCTAATTTTTTCCTGGTTACTAGAGATTTAAGTTCGTGAGAAAATTAAATCGAGTAGTTTTGATGTTTTGTAAAGCTTAATAGGAAATAGGAACAAAAAAATTGAAACCATTATATAAAACTCCGTGGAAGAATTGATCTACTTATAGTAGTAGTATCTGTGGGACCATCCATAAAATCTCTGGTCATTGATGTAAGGTAGCCATTTAGGCTATTGTATTCATATTTTTGGAATCATAGTAATAATTGTCAAATTTCAATGATTTATTTATCATCACAAATAATAAAATAACAAGAAGAATCATTATAATATTAAATTGTAGTAATGAGTAAATCATCCGCTGTAGCTATATCAGTTGTGTTTGAACGAGATAAAACAAGATTCAAAAACATTATGTAAGTTGTTGAGTTGATTTAATCCAAAATTGCTAAAACTGTCACTTACAAACTTTCCCACTGAATAATCTGGGCATATACCTTCCAAACCGTCATTACCAGCTATCCAGATTGGGTCTGGAATATTAAAATCACCAAATATTAATAGATATATAGATAGATCAATTTATTGAATCCTTCATAATAATAATATCATATAGGATACGTCAGACAACAAGTAGTTGAAATATATTTATATAAAAATATAACAATTTCACAAAAGTAGAAATAAAAATATTAGTGTAGGTCATTAACGTTTGTTGAGTTTTGTGGAGCAACCCCACACGGCAATATTTCAGATAATGTGGGAATATACAACAGCAAAGTATACATTTAAAACTTGTTTTTATTGAAGATGGACCTTAACTGCATAGTACCCACTGTTAGCCTCCTTACTGACATGATTTATACTTGGCTCCCAGGTCATGTTGCTATCAATATAAGTACCGTGAAATACAGTTTTCTTCTCGTTCACCACCATAGAATTTTTGTGACACCAATTTGTAAAATCGATACCAAGATATTAAATTTTTCTTGGAGTTCCTATGGGTAATCGACATCTGCTGCAAGTGTTGCATCACCTGCATACAAAACTACATAATATGTAGGTATATCTTTAATAAAGAGCAAAAAAATTAGAGGACCCAACTCTAGACCCTTGAGGTACCCTAAGGTCAATGTCATATGACTGTGACAGACAATTGTCTATTGCAAAATGTATGCTGGATTGATCTGTTCTCGATTAAACCTTGGTCTGTATTTCTAGGATTTCTAGTGAAGGTTGTTTCTACCACAAGCCTCACCATATTAAACAATATAATAGAAATACCACGAATGGATTCCCTCAAAATCAAAATACTGAAAGTCTTCAGGGATGTGGGGCTTGAGGGGCTGCTTTAAACAGGGAATCCCTGGAAAAGCAGAAGAAAGTGATCTATTCAAGTCGTAGCAAGTGCATTTGTCACCACTCAATACCACCACTACTAATACCAACTTATTCATTAGTTGACATTGTGGAAGGATAATTCTCACAGAATGTTGAAGCTTATGATGAAGAAAATTCGATGATAGCTGTGGTGATGGCATTAACTATTTGTTGTCCTAGACTAGAAATATTCTGCTGCCTTCGTTGGTTGGTTGGTTGAAAGCTGACGAGCCAGAGACAGGGTTGGCACTTAGCTTCCCTTGACACTGCTACCAGCTGGGGTCTATTGTATCACTCTGTCGTCAGTGGTTCCTCATTCAAATAGGTTTGTACCTTTAATTAGGTTTAGTAGCCTGTTGATAAGGTTCTTCGGATTCATGCCTGTTCCCGGGCTGATCTCTCCAAAGGTTCTGTGTCGCCTACTACTTAGGGCGTCACCGTCGAAGATAATATGAGAGGCTGTTTCCTCCTCTTCATCACATAGCCTACACTCCACGGTTTCCCTGGTGTATAGGTGTTTTCTTAGGCCGCAGTGTCCAGTCAACAGACCTTTTATTATACGTGTCTTCGTTCTGTTCAGGTTCAGAAGGTCAGCCATCAGGGTCCGCTTTGGATGCCCTACCATGACTTTACTGTGTATTTGCCTGACAGTTTGATCCCAATATTGTTGGTGTCTTCTTTTTATCCACTCGTCGATCAGGGTCCTGCATTGGTTTTTGCTAATCCCATGTACAGGTTCTGGCCCTGTGAATAGCGTTTCAGATGCTTGTCTAGCTAGCTGGTCTGCTTTTACGTTGCCTTCAATGCCTCTATGACCTGGCACCCACATCAAGGTGACCTTTTGTGTTTTGCCAGGTTCTGGAGGCAGTCCCAGACCAGTTTAGACTTTATCTGTATAGAGTTGAGTGCTTTGATAGCACTTTGACAGTCAGATAGAATGTAGATGTGTTTTTTCCTATAACCACTTTCTAGATTCTTCTGAATGCATACCATAATAGCATGTGTTTCAGCTTGGAATATCGTGGAGCATTTGCCAAGTGGTATTATGAAGTCCCTTCTTGGCCTTACCCCATGTATTCCTGCTCCCGTTCCTTCAACTGTCTTTGAACCGTCTGTATACCAGACTATGTCCGCAGTTGATCGTGATTTTATACTCGGGGCCCATCCAGATCTGTCAATTCGTGTTTCGAATGGTTTTTCGAATGAGTATAGGTTGCATGTAGTCTGAAATCATTTCGAGTTCTTCGATGTTGATTACATGAGTGATTCTGGTATGTCCAGTTGTTCGGATTCTCCAGTTTTTTGTTTGTTTCAGTCTGTATGCACTCATCCTGGCCTCTCCAATGACATGTAAGTCAAGGGGTTCGAGGTTTAGGATGATTTCCATTGCAGCTGTTGGAGTGCTATTCATTGCACCCGTGATACAGAGACAGGCAAGCCTCTGGATTTTCCCAAGGTTGGTTTTTGCCTGTCTTTGATTTGTTTTGCTGTCTTAGTTGCATTCTGAGGCAGCAGAATGCGAGATATAGGACTTATTCTAGCATCCCGTTTAACACTACAATCTGCATGGATCTATTGTATTGCTCTGTTGTCAGTGGTTCCTTAATGGAAAAGGTTTGTTTCCCTCACGAGGTTTAGTTGCCTATTCTCCAGGTATTTGATTCATGCCAGTTTCATGGTTGATTTGTATGAATGTATTTTTATGGCTGATTCCTAGTGCATCAAATTCTAAATGATACGAGAGGCTGTTTCCTGCCCCCACCATAAAGTCTGCAATCTACAGTTTCCTATGTTCTGCTTCACTGAGCAATTTTTTACCTTCATTATGCTATTTTATTACTGGATTTAATTTCAGTAAGTTCTGTACAAAGCTTGGAATTAAAATTTGACCCACATCTACCTCATTCAATTGTCTTTAAATTTGGCATGCCTATATAGTTTGAGTGACTATGCAGTTTATTTACGTTGGAAATATCAAGATGGCGGCTTCAAAATGGCGGACGATTGTGGTGATTTATACTCAGAATCGATTCAAAATTGGTTTCTAGGGGTTTTTGAGATTGTAAATAATGATTTTTTTATCAAAACTCAACATTTCAAGATGACATACGAGTTCTGTGATTCATGGTACAAATTTATTCCAAATTATAATTTTTTGGCGAATTCCAACAATTTGAAATGGTGCTTCCAAGATGGGGGGGGGAGTTTTATTATTCGAATCTATTCATAATTGGTATCTAGAGATTTTTGGAGTCATAGATTATGAATATATGGTCAAAATTAAACAATTCAAGGTGTGTGTGTGTTTGAGGTCGGAGATAAAGAATGTTTTGTCGAAATTCAACAATTTGAGGTGGCACACGAATTCTTAGATCTAGGATATATTATAAATTGGTATCTGGAGATTTTGGGATCAGATATGTTTTATAATAAAATGCAAGGAGTTTTGAGGAACTGTCAAGCAAGCATCCTGGATTTTATCCTCGTTGGATCAATTGAGGAAACGATCCTACCCGATAAACATAGAGGTCTTCTAAAATGATTGAAAACCAAACGTCTGAAGAGGGCATGTATCATCCCATAGAGCACAAAGTCGTCCATATGGTGTCCAAAGGACGTCCACTGTACGAATGGATATCCATAGTATGTCCAATAATTCCATGTACGTACTTTGGCACACTATAGGACGTCCATGTTGTGTAATGTAATTAATGTACATACAATGTACGTTGGAAGTTACGTCCATATTATGTCAAAATGAGCCTAGGGAACAAAAATGTAGCTACATTTTGGTTCACTTCTATTTATTCTGAATTATATATACATTTATATATTCTGATCGAATTATAAACACATAGGGTATAGACGATTTTTTAAAAGGCTGAAGTCTTATATTTATTTATTAACTGGAATATGTCTGTGTAATATAGAATCCATAAACTATGATACATTCTGAAATAATTGAAAGAATAAAAAAATCTAAGGTCAATGGATTTAAAAAAATACAGTGTTTATCCTCTTATGAAACCCCAAGAGTCGAATTCAATATGGCTTGTCTAAGCAAACATAGGGAAAATTCACAAATTATTTCCATTTCCAATATTTCGCAAGGTGAAATATCTGTACCAGAGCTCTTGCTAGAATTTAATATTAAGGCACCTGATATAAGACTGCGGCGTAGGGAAACCTGTTTCAAAATTTTAAATATGAATTCACCAATGTTAATGTTAATAGCAGTTA
The DNA here is from genome assembly GCA_018342105.1 of Gonioctena quinquepunctata. Classification (NCBI taxonomy): domain Eukaryota; kingdom Metazoa; phylum Arthropoda; class Insecta; order Coleoptera; family Chrysomelidae; genus Gonioctena; species Gonioctena quinquepunctata. The sequence continues at coordinate 1,448,136 of JAFIRS010000043.1, forward strand.
ACAGATTTATGCAAAGCAATAATAATGATCTAGACAATTAAGAAAATACAACTAACCTCACTTTTAAGGGAGTAGATATGCTTGTATTAATTTTTTATGACTGTTTTGTTTGTGACTATTTGAATATTTGATGGATGTGTACAGTTACTATTTGAGAACTTGTAATTATTCTAATTTATTTATTCCAATATATTTTTTTCCCATTGTATTTGTATATTTTTCAACCAAAAACGTTTATTTAATCAATCCTACGATGATAAAACGTTTAAATAATGTACATGTGCTTATTGGGTACCTAATTTCTTACAAACACTAAAAAGAAGAAAATAACAAATATTAAAAAACTTCCAACAAACAAGCTCGTATTTGAATACACAAAGAGAATATTTTTCAGACAAAAGTATTATGTAATTTTCTGTTGGGTAACTGTTTTATAAAAAGATATATTTTTTCAGGACCCATAGAATACTCACAGCGATATCACCATTGAAAAATATACAAGGTTAGTATTTTTATTCCATCTCTTGACTAACACACACTTCCATTAATTGTTTCAGCTAAACTTATGCAAAAAACTTTTTCATCGCAGACCTGTGTCATTGCTGCATGTAAAGTAATAATAATTTGATCTCGAGCAATTTAGTTTCTCCACAAATTACTTTCAAACAATAATCCTTTAATCAGTCTCAAAACTCCGGAAATAATTTACAGAAGGACACTCTCTGTCATTGTCTACATTTATGGTATGGATTTGATGTTCTATTTTAGATATGTTGATCTGATATTCCTAATAAAATGTATCAAATGATTTTAATTTGGTGATCCTGATCAACCCAACACATTCATTCCTCCATGCCTGATAGAAATTCGAAAACGAGATATTTAACTTTACATTTATGAGGGAAGAATTTCATGATGCATTTCTTGACATGTTTTTTGGGTAACCTTCCACAGTCTGAAAATGAAAATATAATCAGGAAAATCTATACAAGTGTAGAAAGGGCAAACTAATTAGTTCACCCCGATAAGTTACTGCATTCACCAAATTATATTTCCTATAGAAAAATGATTCGATTGGTCAGTAACTTTTCGTTCCCTGAATATGCCTATAAAAAAATAGTAAAAATTCAAACGATACTTCTCTATATAGTTTTTGATAGACGTTTCGGGGACTATATCTGCTCCCGTTCTCAAAATCTTCTAAATCTCCTTTAATTGTTAGAATAATTTGGATTTTTTCTGGCAGAGTCTTTTTCGCTTTTTCAACTGAGAGATCTGCCAAAAAAGTTTGAGAGTGACATATTGCTCATTTGATATATGGGGTGTTGTTCAGATCAGTTGTTATGATATGCCTATAGAGCTTGGAAAAAGAAAAAAATATTCAAAGGAATATATTTATTTAGAAAGTTCACCTGTAAACTATGGAAAAATTCAGTATTTAAATATACTTTTTATTACATAAAAAATTATTCTATCCTAACGAATATTGAACTCAATGAACCCCGACATTATGAAAATAACATCATGTAACTATGCGTGAGACCAAATAATATTTATAAACAACACGTGGAATGCCATGAAGTCCAAACAAAGGTTTACAGACATGGATGCACCACGAAAATAGTATCTAATTATGAGTTCATCAGAAAAATAGATTCACTATTTATAAACTACCCTAACTGAGAAGCGATACCGCTGCAGGGACAATGTAATAATTATATTTAAAAATAACACAAAGCCAACTGCTATTGATGATTATATGTGGTAAAACGAGGATATATAAACAGTTTTAGAACAATAAGATTCATTCCATTCGGTATTCCATTCGAGTATTCATTTCAAGTCAGTATGTATCTTAAAATGCACACTAGCATTTTAAATTGAGATATTTTGATCAGATCATGTTTTAGTCAAAAAGATAAAAACTTTTTCGACTTTAAGTTAATCAGATGCAACCAAGTTTTAAATGCACCAGTCATTAGAACTCACACCGATGAGTTTCTGAAATATTTTATAAACAATCAATCTACTTCATCATCGTAGCCGAAACAAACCAAGTTGAATTGCATACATTGATATGTAGTTAGAAGAATTCATCTGTGATTCATCATTGCTCCAGTAGAAATTCAAATAATAAATTATTTATCGGGATTTCTCAAGATTAAATAACGAAATTGATTTTAGTGAAGTGAACATTGTAAAAGTGTCTATTACACAGGGTGAGACTACATATTTTTTCTCTTTGATTGTATTGGGTACCAGGCTTTATAAAATGAACATTTTTCCTCATTCATACTCTAAATTCATTAAGGTTTAATTCAATTACTTTGATAAATGTTTATTATTTCATCAGATTTTGATAGTTGCTTGTTTTAGAAATAAGTATAAAACGATTAATACTATCCATTGATTTTGACTGAACATTTTGCTATTATGTTTTAAACTCCTGCAACATACTAAAGTTGTTGTTCAATGAAGAAAAACAATTAAAAATGTTAATTGTTTTAACCCAGAGAATTGACTTAAGTATTTTAGATTTGTGAACCTTGACAAATACAAAGTTTAGAATATACTGATAAAGCATGAAATAAGTATTAAAATATATTACTATGATTGATTTTTCTACCTTAGAATAAAAATCTATTGTTCATGCCTCCAACTTCATAAAACTGTGTAATTGATATGATATTGATTATTGCTATGATTTTATTGCTGTTTTTACATTCATATTTTCTGGGGATTTTATATACAATGGGTTTATAATATTTATTGATTGAGGGTTTTGTGTATTGTTTTGAAAATTGATATTAATTATATCTTTCAAAATTACAACTATATTATTATTTCATCTGTTTTGATAGCTTGAGATATGACCGAGTACATAGATTAAACGAACCTCGATCATATATTGATGAATTGCTTCAACAGACCGCTCTTGAGGTAATTCTGTTGTCAATATTTTTTTTAGTTGCACAACTCTCAGTATAGAACCTCTAACGACTTTTTTTTGTAAGACACGCTTTTGTACTGTCAATTGTGTGAAAAAGATTTAGTATTGAGTAGAGTGAATACAAATAATACCAGTATAGTTAGACATCATTTGATGGTATTTGTAAAATCGTTCTATTGGATTTTCTAGAGTGTTTCTTTAATAAAAGTTACTGTGAGGTTCGACAAACACTTGGGTTTTTGGAGTGGTGTGTGAATTCATAACACTCTGTATATACTCAGGTTTTAACACAGTTTATTAGCATTCTACCATATTTCACTTCCTCTCTGAGTAGAGGTAACCATGTATGGTCCATTTCAACAGAATTTGTTGAAAAGCAGTTGTTATTGGAAAGAAGAATACAGGCCGTTTCTTTCAATTTTCTCCTCTCTTGATGTGGTTCTTTCATCAATATTTTTGTCCTATTCCATTCAATCTATGATCGCCATTGGATGTTCTGCAATTTTTGATCCGGTTATTTGTCGATTTCTGATGTAACTCTGATGTTCACTTTGGCGCACTTCCAATGGTCTTGACCTTTCACCTATATAACTATCACCACACGAACAAGGTATGTTGTAAACACCGTTTTTGGTACTTTCTTCTGCGTTTTTTGTTTGTGTTAGTATAGATCTCAGAAGAAAGTACCAAAAACTGCATTTACAACATACCTTGTTCGTGTGGTGATAGTTATATAGGTGAAACGTCAAGACCATTAGAAGTGCGCCAAAGTGAACATCAGAGTTACATCAGAAATCGACAAATAACCGGATCAAAAATTGCAGAACATATCCTCACATCCAATGGCGATCATACGATTGAATGGAATAGGACAAAAATCTTGAAAGAACCACATCAAGAGAGGAGAAAATTGAAAGAAACGGCCTGTATTCTTCTTTCCAATAACAACTGCTTTTCAACAAATTCTGTTGAAATGGACCATACATGGTTACCTCTACTCAGAGAGGAAGTGAGATATGGTAGAATGCTAATAAACTGATCTGAACAACACCCCATATATCAAAAGAGCAATACGTCACTCTCAAACTTTTTTGGCAGATCTCAATTGACATCCGCCAGTTGAAAAAGCGAAAAAGACTCTGCAAGAAAAAATCTAAATTATTAAAACAATTAAAGGAGATTTAGAAGATTTTGAGAACGGGGGCAGATATAGTCCCCGAAACGTCAATCAAAAACTATATAGAGAAGTATCTTTTGAATTTTTACTATTTTGTTATAGGCATATTCAGGGAACGAAAAGTTACTGACTAATCGAATCATTGTTCTATAGGAACTATAATTTGGTGAACGCAGTAAATTATCGGGGTGAACTAATTAGTTTGCCCTTTCTACACTTGTATAGATTTTCCTGATTTTATTTTCATTTTCAGACTGTGGAAGATTACCCAAAAAACATGTCAAGAAACGTTGTTCCTCCACAAAAAAACACATTCATTCAATATTCATGATGCATATAATTGAGTTACACATATTTCCTAACCAGAAATGGAAACAAGTGTCTTTATTTTTATATGATAGCACTCGAAATTTCATCAATATAAAAGTATTTTGTAGCAGATTCAAGGGCACATAAAATTAAGTGTATAAAATAAAACGTCAGGGAATTTTGTAACCCGTTGGGTATGTTGCGAAATTGGTTTAGCCAAATTTTACTTACTGAAAATATTTTTCTAGTAACAACTGTTCAGGAAAGTTGAAGGAAGTACTTTGTATGTAACTCAGATACTTTTATAGTATTTTTATTGGCTATATTCTTACTAGCTCGGTTGTATACATAATCAAGTTGATTTGTTATATTATTTTCAGATATACCAGCACCATGACCGTTAGCTTCCGTTTTCTGATATGCCGTTAATCCGTGACCCGTTATCTCGTTCCCCGCTATCCCGTTCCCCGTTATCCCATGTCCCGTTATTCCGTCACCCCATTTACCGTTATCCAAGAATCCCCACAGATTCATACTGAAGTATAGAAAATATTACTGAAATATATAGAATATTCAATGAACTGTTTGAATTGCGTAAAATAAAGCCCAGAATGAGGAGTGTGATAATGGGATGTTATATATTAGGGATTCTTCAATCAATTACTCCAAAACAAGACCTAAATCTTTTTTCTTTGAAATTCAAGTGATTTAACTTCCCATGGAACGCACCATGTAAATATTATTTTTTGAAGCTGAATCATGTTCTTAATTTTAGAATATTCTTTGAATATCACAACTTCACATTGTCACTTCCTCACGGTTACGTCAAGTGCGAGGCTCCGAATAACGTTTTGAGTGATTTTTTTTGTTAATTTTTTTAATTGTTAACTACCGTATTTCGTTATGAAATTGGATTATACACCTATCATTAATGCCAGTACAACAAGTAAGATGTAAACTACCACAACATACCATTTATTTTGGGAGGTTTTTTAATTCTCAATTTTCTGACTTTTTTTTGTAGGGATAATTTTCCTCATGTGGTAGTTCACGTTCTATATATATATATATATATATATATATATATATATATATAAAGAAAGAGAGAGATTTGTTTCGATTCCAAGAAAGCCACCATTGACAGTTGAACCGCCTCTAGAAATTTGATAATTTCGATGTTTCGGCTCCTATTTAGGAGCCTACTCCTAGGTTGTAGTCACTTAGGTAGGAATGTGATTTCACCTGAGCTCTCAATCTGCCTACTCCTCTGTTGTTGTCACTTAGGAAAGAAAATGATTTCCAACCGAGGTCTCAATCTGCCTACTCCTAGGTTGTAGTCACTTAGGTGGCCTGTCTCTTCGTAGTGCTTGGAGAGTGCCGAAGAAGGGTCTAAGTTTCGCGCAGCAAGTTGTAGTTTGTAAACTCTGCTGGTGACTCGCCTGTTAGTTTGTCCTATGTATGTTCTAGGACATTCGGAGCATGGTATTTCGTATATTCCTTGGGACTCGTTAGCTATGTTATCTTTAGGAGAACTGAGAAAATCAAAGATTTTTTGAATAGACCCGGCCGATACTTGATGAAAATCCATAATTAAAGTAAGCTAAAAACACTTCACCATGATTTTCATAAAAAATTGGTTAACAAAAACCACGACACGTGTTTCGCTATACTATAGTTTTCTCAAGTGGAACTGAATTACAATTACTGGCGTTCGTTATAAATATTAGTAGCAGTTAGTCAGTTGGATCTTAGGTAATTAAGTGATTATTGGACGAAATATTATTCTATTTCTAGTAAACAAATTTAAAAAGGAATAATTCGCTCCTTTTAAATTTGTTTACTAGAAATTTAATAATCTTTCGTCCAATAATCACTTAATTACCTAATATCCAACTGACTACCTGCTACTAATATTTTAATCGAATGTCAGTAATTGTAATTCAGTTCCACTTGAGAAAGCAGCAAAACACGTGTCGTGGGTTTTAAACCAATTTTTTGTGAAAATCGTGGTGAAGTGTTTTTAGTTTACTTTTATCAAAGATTTTATTATTTGCTGTGAAAATATATGAAATACCATGCTTTGAATGTCCTAGAACATACATAGGACAAACTAACAGGCGAGTCACCAGGCGAGTTTAAGAACATCAACTTGCTGTGCGAAACTTAGACCCTTTTTCGGCACTCTCCAAGCACTGCGAAGAGACAGACCACATTATGGATTTCGACCACACCAGGACCATTGCCACTGAGAGAACACTGTAAGCAATAGTCATTCGTGAAGCGCTTGAGATCGAAAAACGCCCGAACTGCCTCAACAAACGCGATGATGGACGCAGACTACCCAATACTTGGAAACCTCTACTTTCCCGCCTTCCTGTCAAACCAAGCCCTGCCCATAGTTCCGCTCCACTGCATTCACCTAACATAAATACTCCACATCCACCCTCTGATCCTCAGTTCCCTCGAAGGAGTAGGCAGATTGAGACCTTAGAGGGAACTACTGGCGAGACCTGGGAAGTAGGAGGCAGATTGAGTCCTCGGTGTCGAGTTACAAAATCCTGAACCCCACCTAAGTGACTACAACCTAGGAGTAGGTAGATTGAGACCTAGATTGGAAATAATTTTCTTTCCCAAGTGACAACAGCTGAGGAGTAGGCAGATTGAGACCTCGGTTGGAAATCATTTCCCCTTTTGTTAATTGGGAACCGAAATGTCGAAATTATCAAATTTCTAGACACGGTTCTATATATATTTTTATATATTCCACCACTGTCAGGTTCTGTTTGCATTTGTTGATTTAATGGTAACGATCCCTATCTTTGTAAACTCAAATTTATTTATAGGCCTTTTTTGTCAATAATTTTAATTTAAAGTTAAAAACTGTTTTCACCATTTCATAAATATATAAAAATATATAAATAAAGGCCATTTATTACTATATTATTATTAATCATGTAAATAATATAGAATTTTAATTTAAAAACTGGCACATATACCACACATTCTCTTATTGTATGTATATAAATTAGTGTAATTTAAATATATGAACATTGTACTCTAATGAAAAATAAAGATTGTACCTTGTTATATTTGTCTCATTTGGAAACGGACAAAGGCAGCTATCAGGGATTTGATTCTTGAAACGAAAATAAATACAAATCTTCATTGATGATTACTTACTTGAAATGTTATTTTTCTGTTATCAATTGTCATTATTCATAACATTTACAACTTAATTACGAAGGCGTAGAAGGGCCAACAACAAAATATATTTTTTAAACATTTGGAATTGCCACTTTGAACTGACAATTGTCACTTCGAAGTGACAATTGTCACTTACAAAATCATTTTGAATTGCCACTTTGAACTGACCATTGTCACATTGAAGTGACAATTGTTTGTTCGAAGTTACAATTGTAACTTCAAACTGACAATTGTCAGTTCAAAGTGACAATTGTCACTTCAAAATGGCAATTCCAGATGTTTTTAGAAATGACAATTGTCACTTCAAATTGACAATTGTCACTTCAAAGTGGCAATTCCAAATGTTTAAAAAAAAAATTTTGTTGTTGGCCCTTCTACGCCTTCGCACTTAATGGTATATAAAGCACATTTAATTAATCCTGTATAAACAGATTCAATGATGGTCATGAAGCATCTAGGTAAAATCAATCAAAACTGTTGTTGTTTAAGGAGTAAGTTTCTTGAAGACAAAGCATAAAAGGATGATGAAATGCTATTTTAAAGGGACAAAAAATATAAAATTACAACTAATAAAAATAAAGTCAGATGAAATATGGCTAATGTTGACAGTCAAAGTGTAAAAAGTTGTATCACATTTGCCCACTATTGCTAAAAAATCAAGTAAATTGTTCTTGATAAAATTCCTCTGTAGTATAATAGGAATTCACAACCAAGAACTCTTTAACTTGGTCGCCTTTTTATCAAGTTCACAGTACAACCATCGAAAGAGTTCAAAACAAATTTTTGAGATTATGTGCATTCAAATTAAACATTTGCTCTGAGAATCACCAATACTTGCTCATCATGAACGAACTGAACCTAATCCCATTACGTAACACTTCAGCTAGATTTATATAACACTTCAGCTAGATTTATGTTTGCATAAATTGTTGAATAGAACTGTTACGAAGACGTATAAGTGCAACACTTTTTTTATTTTACAATTCCGACTTGTAAGTCGGAATTCCGACTTGTATGTCGGAATTCCGACCTGTATATCGGAATTCCGACTTACAAGTTGGAATTCCGAGATACAAGTCGGAATTCCGACTTACAAGTCAGTATAGTGGTATTCTGGTATAGCCTTATTTATAGGCTGCTCCATTTGAAAAAACTGAGAAAAAAGTGATCCTGAGTTTGGTTACCCCTGTATGGAAAAAGCGCTATTCGGCAAAATTATGAATAGGAAATGAAAATGCACTATTTTCAAGAATATTGTGTGGAAAAATTATCTTATTGCAAATTATTGATTTTTATATATTTGGTGTCGAATGAATCCATTTTGTAACAAAATTACAACATAACTCCCGAATCACCTGGTATAAATCCATTCCACCCTTTTTGAGAAACACTCAAACAAAAGGATTCAATCGAGTGAAAATGTTTAGGATATTTCATTTAAAAAAACATAACTTTGATGAGTCACACATTTATCGAACACCCTGTATGTTGGAAGTTATTTTTGAAACACAGCTTTCAGTGCTTTCTACAACTTTTATTTGAGTTATTTTTTCTTATCTCAAATAGGGAAGCAGCTATAGTCCACCCACGTTGATACATCCTGTTTATATATATGTATTGTAACGAACCTAGGCCGGACCTGTCGCCTCACACGTTGCCATCGACAGCGATGAGATCATCCCCGGAGATATTCGAGAACCATCCAGTCGCTCTTCCGCGGAAAACAACGGTCAATATTGGAAACAATTGGAACATGCCGTCGCCAACTGCCAGAATTCGAAAGATCGGGAATTCTGTATCGGAGATAAATAGACAGCCTTCAAGAGGGAGTAAACAGTCTGAACGAGCCCATACGATCGAGCTATACAGTGGAGTAGTAATATAAATTAAGTTGTAGATTAAGTGTGAAATAAATTAGTAGAACCAAGTTAAGTTTATTTACGTTACAGTATATATATATATATATATATATATATATATATATATATGTATACTACTTCACATCAACGACCTGTTGAAAGCAACTTCATGTCCAGTACACAGCTTTGCCGATGATAGTACCCTCCATACCGCTTTCTCTTCCAGGGCCCCTATATCAGCCCGTGAAACCAGAAATGAACGAGGAAGAAATGTTAATAATATAAATATGGACTTAGCAACAATTCTCGAGTGGGGATCTAATAACTTGGTAGAATTCAATGCAAACAAAACACAAGCATGTCTTTTCTCTAGAAAAGCCGATCTCACTGTGCCTAACATAACTTTGTCAGGAGTAACCATACCACTGAAGTCATCCATATCGATGCTTGGTATTACTATCAGCAATAACCTTTCCTGGGAAAATCACGTGAGGTCCATTGCCAAAAGTGCATCCCAAAAACTTGGTTTTTTGTTTCGTGCCAAGAGTTATTTCACCCCCACTCAGCTGCTTATGATCTATAAGGCACAGATCCGACCTGTCCTGGAATACTGTTCCCATATTTGGAGCGCGGCACCTAAACATATCCTGAGGCTATTGGATTCTGTCCAAAAAAGGGCAATCCGTCTCGTCGGTGATGCTTCGCTTACAAACTCGCTCACCTGTCTGGAACACCGTAGAAAAGTTGGCGATTTGTCTCTATTTTATAGATATTTTCATGGGCGATGCTCTTCTGAAATATCAACAATCGTTCCTGCTTTGGCAGTCTCTTCGAGACTAACCCGTCAAGTTCAGTCATCACACCCCTTCGTGGTCACTTTGGAGACCTGCAGAACATCACTTTCCAAAGACTCGTTCATCCAACTAACAGCGAGGCTTTGGAACTCATTGCCTAGGGAGGTGTTCCCCGAGGCATACAACCCCCAGAAATTTAAGAAGAACACCAACTCCTACCTTCTTTCCCTTGGTTCCCACGATGTTCTCTGAACATTACAGGATATCCCTTTTCGTGGGAACCAGAAAATAAAAAAAATATATATATATGTATATATATATGTATATATATATGTATATATATATATATATATGTATATATATGTATATATATATATATGTTATAATAATCTAATTTTTTCAATGTTTTTTCATTGTTATGACCTCTATGTCGGAATTCCGAGATACTAGTCGGAATTCCGACTTGTACCTCGGAATTCCGACTTGTATGTCGAAATTCCGACTTGTAAGTCGGAATTCCGACTTGTATCTCGGAATTCCGACTTGTATCTCGGAATTCCGACTTGTATCTCGGAATCCCGACTTGTATCTCGGAATTCCGACTTGTGGAATTCCTTCGGAATTCCGACCTACAAGTCGGAATTGTAAAATAAAAAAAAGTGTGGCACTTCTACGCCTTCGTAATCTGTTGACTGCTCAGAACTACTCAAAATTATTTATTTCAATGCCCCAAATAGAGTGCTAAGATTTCCCCAATTATTTCGAATTTCATGCCACAAACTATGGCCGACTTGCTCCAATTGAAAGAACATTTAAAAGTTCTGAATGATCGTGATATAGATGTTTTAGGTTGCTCATTTAATAAATTCAAAAATTTTCTGCGTAATATTTTCCACTTTTTCCTAATACAAGTGTTATCCCAAACAGCACTAGACATCCTAAAGACGTCCAATTTATGTACATATAATGCCTGAACGTCCAGAGGCATAAAATGGACCTCTCTAAGACGTACATGAATGGACGTCTCCGAGACGTCCCTCAGAAGTTAGGAATGTTGTTTTTTTTTTCAATAAAGTGACATAAAAATTTTTCTAAAAGAGGCGCAGTATATGATGTTTAGTGAAAACAAAATCCTAAATAAGTATACAGATGATCTGTACAACATTATAATTTGAATAACCATATAGTTTTTGTTGAAATTTTCCCATGCAAGAAGTGACCATTCCTCATTTTTTCTCTTTATATGCGATCTCATTGAGCGGTTGTTGATGTTGAAGCTTTCTATAGGTTTGTTTTGGTTTGCAGTCAGAATGGTTCTGAATCGGTTCAAAGCAGTAGGACAGTCGTGGCATGGAAATCTTCGTGCGAGCCCACTTCGAATATATGAGTGTGCGACTGTTTTGAACGGTTCAGAATCGCTAGAACTGCGAACCAAAACAAGCCTTATATCATGTAACGAAGAATAATTAAGCGACCTTTCAATTGGTGGGATTTGACAAATGTCAGTTTTTAACCAATCATAAAAGCACAATGAAAAAGGATGCAGCAAATTATCGTCGAGCGTCGGGACTTCTCGTCCTCTTTCGTCTTTTCTCCTCGAGCAATTTGGACTTCGGACTGTGTACCAATTATTGTGGTTGCGTTGTTTATGTGTTACAGTGTTATTGATAATCGTCGAAAAAAACAATCAATCGAGGTAAGTCGACTCCATATACTATAATATGGCTCTACAGAAATATTATATGCGTCCCGAAAGGCATACCAATTTTTGTCCATACTTGGATGATTGCGTAAGTTCAACCAACATCGTGATGGCGGGTAGTAATGGAAGCCGAATGTCACCCCCGGGAAATATAAATCTGACCAAAGATACAAGGACGGTTGCACAAGACGAAAATAATAGTTTTTCCATTGTAAATAATGCAATGACAGGTGCAGACAGTCAAAATGATAATTTTTTCATTCCCAATCATTCATCCATGCTAGGAAACGAACCACAAGCACAAGCTGTTGATCCTCCATCAGCTGATCATTTTTGTTTTTCAGATGATAGTAATGACTCCTGTAATGAAACGGAAATAACACCACTCTTGTTATCAAATTGGGTTTTGAAACATAATATAACCTAAACATCCTGAGTTTACCATGTGATGCAAGAACGTTCTGACAAACCTGATTTTATTTCATAATTTAAAAAAGTTTATTATTGTTCTAGGTGTCAGTGAAATGACAAGAATATTCAAGGATCGAAAGGAAACTGAGAAATCCATACAGGCTTGGTTGAGAAGAGCGGAAGATCGAACATCATACAAAAATAACAAAAATGTTTAGATAATTCAATAAAGAATATTGTACAAATTTTGTTTTTCTCAATTATATTTCTAACCTCAAATGTACTGAATACTAAAGTCCTTTCAATGTCCAGAAAAGGTTTCATTCAGGTCCGTATTGGACATAAACTGGACATTCGAGAGACATCTTAAAAACGTCTTTATGGACGTCCTGGAGACGTCCATATTGACGTCTTCGAGACGTCCTTAAGACGACCCGTTTTGTAACATTGGACGTCTTAAAGACATCCTTTGGACGTCTTTAAGATTTCACTGGACGTCTTGATGACGTCCCGAACATCTTAGAGTGGATGTCTTAAAGACGTCTTTAAGATGTATTTGTGCTGTCTGGGTTGCTACAGAAGACTAAAAAAGACAATGGGAGAAAAACTCTTCGATTGATTCATTCACATGAGATGGAAGTTATTAATAACTACATTTTGGCGAATATGCTGAGAACCAGTGCATTTGCCATATCTTTGAATTGTAAATTATGCTGGCTCCATCATCAGATCAACTCCAAGATACCAAATTATAATATTGTCATCCAAACTACACATATACATCCAAGCTTCATTTCGATTAGAAGTAGGTTAAAATTAACTTCCAAGATATGATTACATTTGTTAGTTACAAGTGAAGCTGATAAAAGCGCGTTAAAAACAATGGTTCGCATGAATCGCGGTATTTGGCGTTGCATCTAATTGCGCTTTTTTGTAGGATACAGACCAGGGAAGCAAATGCGTAGATGTGATTCCACCAACGAAGATTAATTTTTTCTTGCTTTAGCAATATCTAATTCATATGAAACAATACATACACCATAGCAACCTGATGCTAAGATTTGCACAAGTTATTATTATGGATTTCGATTTTCATCAATACCCAAATAGCACAGAGTCATAAAATTAACATAATGACGCCTTATACCGTCTTAAAGACCACGTATTTGTATGTCTTAGAACCAAAAAGTTAATGTGCGTTTTATAACCTTCAGGCGTTGCTATGACGTCGTGTAGTAGATATAACGAGAGTACAATAAAGAATTCTCGAGATGAAGTTGTACTGTGGTTTGTATGTAAATAAATTGTATGTGTCGTTAAGTAGAACTTAAGAGCAGTTGCTGTGAGATTATTATGACAATGAACATATGTGGTTCTAATGAATAGATTTTTGAAACGTTTCTACGACTACATATTGTACTCATGTAGTTTTATCAACTGATGAACTTTGGTCGTAATGATTAAATTATGTATCTAGGTTAGATTATTTTAGTTGGTTATGTTATTTTTGTTGGATAGGTATATTGTGTTATGTATGTAGAATATTCAGTTCCGTATGAATGAATAAAATGCCAAAACAAAAATCCAATCTGCCTTACAAGAGAACTGGAGCGAATAGAAAAATATAAAGAGGAAGGATGAGTGCCTACCCCAAAATTAATATCTGAAATAATTAATCAGTCTCTATCGGGACACTGCAAAAAGATGAAGTTCATCCAGTTCCTTCAATTGTTTTCACAACAAGGAAAGACATAAATAATATGTATGTGCACTTCGAGTGATAAATAAAAAATATTTAAATATAACTGTTCAACATCAACATAACCTCTATTGTAAATGTCAGTTATTTTTAGCGTTTTCCATTAGGCGGAACTAGCGGAATGCTTATGCACTCAGTGTATATCTTTTTCTGTTTTGATAGTGTTACGACGTTAGTACAACAAAACTTGCTACTTGTGGTCACAGCGACTACATTACAACTTTTTTATGTAAGATATTGCGATGTCTTTGAGACACTCGTATGATAGTACATACCGGAGTAATTAAAACTTTTCGACACTAGAAGGACGGCATCCATGTTTTTCGATTGATTAATAACATCATTCTGGTAGCCATATTGGAACAAAAATATTTAAAATAAAAAATATGGGACCCTGGGTGCTATATCAATTTAAAAATCATTGGAGATGTGGTAATCAAGTATCTTTCGTAATATGGTCTACATATTTCAACGATTAATGAGAAAAATTGATGAAATATATTTTTTCTGAAATGAAAATAAATATTTATTTCTCTTCAGTTTCGAGGCGCATGAATTTTAAGTGAGTAGAATTGGATTTTGATCGTAAAAATGGATTTGCTTGGTCACTAGAATTTCAGAACAATTCTTAACGACACATAAATGAAAATCATTTTTATCTCGATAACTATCACGGTCACAGAGTATCATGAACATGTAAAGGAAGGCTGACTTATATATTATATTGATATTATATAAAATATTTTGATATGGTATACATATTGTAATACTATATTAGAAAGATTATGACCTTCATGCATAATGATATAATGACTACACTAAGACCACAGAACGACCCTTTTGCGACTGGCTTATATAGGTCTATATTGGCAAGTCATTACCACTACTTTAAAACGTCGATGTGACGTCGCAAGAGTGTGACTTTTTGTCGTATTGGCATACATAGCGACGTCTTAGCATATTACAAGACATAAGTCATGGACTTTTGCGAAAGGTCTAGTAGACGTCTGTACAACCGAATTATGACCTCTGTGTGCTACTTGGGTATATAACCTCAAAAACTGTTTTTCCAGGGAATTTGTAATTTTTTCATTCTTCATTGAAATCTCTTGAATGGGACGATGTTTGTTTTGTTAATATTGAATGATAGGAGATTTGCATCACATCACTCTTTCACCCTTTTTCATCCACACTAATATGACCGAACAGATCAGTGATTGATCTATTATGCCAGAGGATTGTGGTGTCATCTGCGAACATGGTCAATTTACCCTTAATGTCTAGTTAGTGAAATCAATGACATACAACAAGAATAAAAGAGGTCCCAGAACTGAGCCTTGAGGGAAACCTGAAATACGTTTTTTTTTAATTAAGTTATTTCAGTGTACGACCCACGCAACTAGATAAGCAATGAATTATTTTTTATAGCGTGGTTCTACGCAAAAAAGGAACATATCTCATCTTTCATCTCGGCTCTCTCATGTCCTTTTTTTTTAAATTGAGTTTGTTTCAGTTTACGACCCACGCAACTAGTTAAGCAAAGAATTATTTTTTATAGCGTGACTGTACACAGAAAAAGAAACATATCTTATCAAGTTTCGTCCCAGCTCTTGAGTCCGAAAGTTAAAAAAAAATTATTCAGTTTTTTCAGTGTACGACCCACGCAACTAGTTGAGCAGGACTTGGAGCATGGGGGAGGTTGTCTACAAAGTGCGATAGTTCAAATTTTTTGGTCGCAAAAGTCAAAACGGTATTTGTATTGTGATTCGACGGGTAAAAGCTTCCTATTAAAGAGAGGCACAGTGTCAAAAGCGCGCCTACAATAAATGAATGGCAATGAACGAGTCGGCAAATAATCTCGAATCAAATGTAAATGACGTGAAGAAAAAAAAGAAGTGGTCGGGTGACCACTACTGTGGTGAAATTTTTCAGTTCAACTCGGTTTGACCTTGACTCGAACTTTCCTCAAACACTAGCGCTACTTTGATTGTTTCATGAATATTGTTTCAACTGTGCAAAATATCGATGCATACGTCCGTCAGAAACGCTAGGGTGCGGTTCTTAAAGTGATGAAAAGATTCTTATTCTCAATTTTGAATTATGAGGAAGGCGTAAGAATGTTTCTATTGCTCAATGAGGGTGGTAATGTTCAAGTGAAAATATATTACTTGGTGTCCCTTTGTACGACGTTCCAATTATTATATCTAGATGTCGCCCTATCTATTCATTGGTGATAATGAAAATAAAACAGTAAGTGATTTGACGTTTGAAGGTTTGACAGAATTTGATAGCAACTACTACATCTATAAAAGACAAAAGAGCAAAACAAACAACAATGAATGACGGTACCTAAACAAATAGAAATGTATATTTTTAGCATTGTTTTCAATCTCAAGATATGAATTAAACAAGTAAATGTTTAAATTTGCCGTACGATAAATAACGGGAAGTAAGTGATTTTTTTTAATTTTAGGTTAATTTGCTTTTTTCCGGAACTGAGGCTTTATACTGCTTTGTTGTATGTAACAAGATCTGCAAAATGCAATAATGTTTACTTCTTTCGAATGCTATGAAATCAGTGAAGAGGAATGAAGCTTAAAATACTAATGGTATGATGAATCATTTTTTATAGAAGTATAGGTAACATTGGTCTGGTATTCTTGCTATGCAAATTAAGACTAAATTCTTCCATCATCTCAATATACGTTGAAAAAAATATCATTAAGTAATTATACTTTTAAGCATGTCCATCAAGAAGCTTGTGATGGGGAAATTCATATTGATGATAATAATCCCAATATTGACACCTGTGCTTACACGGGATGATCACAAGAATAATGATAATGATTTGTCATTATGGATAGATGAAAAGCAAGTCAAAATGTTCAGTGGTGAGTATTATGAATTATTTGGTAATGTTAGTGAACATATCATGTGAATCATTCCAATAGAACCTTCAAGATTGGTAGAAATGATTTGCCTAGAATAGATTAGAATACATTGCATTTTTACGAAGCGAGTACTAATAAGGTATGGAGCAAAATATCGTTTCACCTTTTGTAATTGGACAATATTTACGGAGAGTTGTGTTAAAATTAAATAAGTTCTACAGGTACTTATTTATTATACAAATGTAAAATGACAAATACAATTTTCCTATACATTTTGTAATTGGACATACCTACCTATGTTTTGAATCAGCATAAGCAAGACATTAATAAATATGTGATTAGCACACTTTATGCCTATGATCAAATAACATAATATTAAAATTATGATGTTATTCCAGGATCGTCAATGAAAATATTCGCCATATCCAATGGAAATGTGCTCCCTTATATACTTGATCCAAATTTTGAAAAATATCTTCCAGTGATCCCGTCTGAAGTCAGCTATGTGAATTTCACTTGGAAATCAGAAAGTAAAAGATATTATTATAATTTCGTTGGGTTACAGTCCTTTGATGAAAGTATACTTGAGGCCCCCGTCATTTCCATCAAGACAAAAGGGCGTGTGCCTCGACAACGAAAAGAATTCAGCATCTTCTTACCATGTCTTGGCAATAATTCTGGTATTGCCAAATTTGGAATAGGATTACTGATCGAGAATAGAAAAGGAAAGCCACTTTATGGAACCCCCCTGAAACTAAAACTCAAGAAAGAATGTGCACAGAGGAGTAAGTTACCTTAATTACATTTAATAATTTTCTCATTTTGGGTTGTGAAATATAAAAGCAGGGTGATATATCAAAACAGAGTGTTTCCAAGAATAAAAACTAAAGGTTTATATATTTCAACTGAACATGCAGGCTCTGGTATATCTCCATTTTTTAAGTCGATTTTGACTATAGGCATCCAGCTAGAAGTTTCTGAAACCGGACCAGATAGAAATTTATAAACATGTATGTAATATCCATCTATATAAACATAACAAAATCAATAAACCAAGGATTAATCCGCTTTTTATCAGTATAAAAAGTGCCTATGCTAATGACCACCTAAAAAAAACCAGAGGAAAGGAAACTGATAATAAAATAAACCCATACCAGCTACATATATCAATGCAAGCTACAGGGGCGGACTGAGACTTTTTTTCTCGAGGGCCACATAAGTCAGGAACATTAACAAAAACTGACAAATGGCAAATTTTGAGTGCTGCAAAACAAAACCTTTCCCAGCTTCCTATTACATATGTATCAATTGTTTCAAGATATACCACAGGAGCTGTGCCCAAAAAAACAAAAATTCTTTCACCTTTGTCCAAAATTTTCAAATAACTTGCTGTGATAAACCTGATCAATCCGAATTTGAGGAAAAAAATATTTTGGAGAGAACTGTATGCAAACTAGAAGAAAGCAATGAGATGAAAGATGCACACATAGAAAAAATTCTAAAAAAAAATGAACTGTTTCTAAGTGAAGTGCAACAGAGGGAGGATGAACTGAATGAAGTATTAAGGCAACAAAATGAGTTGATCGCTAGCGCTAATAATGAAATATTCAAGTTAAAAAAAATTATCGAAAATACGGAGAAGCCCAAAAAAACGCTGTCTACACAAACTGTATCTCTTGCCAAAACTGTTGCGACTCAGTCGGAAAGTACAGATTGTGGCAATGAACACGAAAACTTGGAACAAACTGAAGATATTAACCGAGTAAATACAATACTCTCAAAAAAGGAAGCTACAATAATTAGCAATAACAAAGAATCAAATAGTTCAAATATTAATAATAAGAATCGAATCCTGATAGTAGCAGGAGCTCACGGAAAAAACCTCATAGGACATCTCTCAAGACAAAAAAAGGAACATCAAATGATAGAATCCATATTAATGACAAATTGCAGCAATGAACTTCTAGTAGGGACTGCCATAAAAGAATCAAAAAACTACACGACTTCAGATACATTGATAATATGGACAAATAGAATAAATGTATCAATAGTAAATAAGCTTGCCTCTCAAACTAACACTAATATAATCATAATTACTGAACCCTACAGATATGATAACAAAGATAAAAATTTATACATATACGAAAATAATGTATCTTTACAAAATGATCTATTCCACAAAAGAGCTAACCATATGAAGATCTTAGAATGCAATAACATCCTGAGACGAACAAACTACGAAAGAAATGGACTCCAAATAAGTAGCTTCGGGAAATTGTTCCTAAGTAGAGCAATTCTTAATCTCATCGAAAGCAACCCCAATGTTACAAGCAACTATACCTTATTGTACCTTGAAAAAAAAACATACAAATGTCAATAAAGTTGATAAAAAAAAATCGATGATAAATCAGAGTTCAGGAAGAGCTGATGAAGAAAGGACGAACAGCAGCACTGATGGGGAATTTGATATGACGAATCAAGAGGAAAACAGTGATAACAATGATGTTAGAGGTGATGTCAGTAGTGATGAAGATAGTGAAAGTGCAAATTTTCTTCTAGAAGCCAGGCCACCACCGACAATATGATATCCATTCTCTCCCTTAACATCCAGTCTGTCCGTAACAAAGCAGATGAATTATATATATTACTCGAACAGCAAGGTTATCCAAAATTGGTACTGCTTTCGGAACACTGGCTTAAACCTGACGAGCCTATTCACATACCTGACTACAGCATTGTATCTAGTTATAGTAGAACTAACTCACTCCATGGCGGAACAGCTATTCTTGTCCACAACTCATACCTAGATATGTCGTTCAATAAGGCTGAGATGTACTGTGATATGCGTGAAGAAAAACAATTTGAAATAACCTTGGTATTCTCAAAAAAACTGAATCTTTATGTCGCATGTATCTACAGAACACCTACATCGAATGCCCATATATTCTTAGATAAATTAGAAGATCTTCTTTCAAAAATCCCTCTCCGATCAAAAATTATCTTAGCTGGTGATTTCAATATTAATTTTCAGGACAAAAATTACAAAACCACTCAGAGATTAACAAATATGCTCGATTCATTCAACATCTCAAATTATGTTACATCTCCTACTCGCATATCACAGTACTCATCAACCATGATTGACTATGTTTGTTCAAATATTGACGATTCTACTACCTCATGTATAGTTTTACCATCCGGTTTGTCAGACCACGAAGCTATATATACCACAATCACTCTGATTCATAGAAATACCAAAAAACATAACTATGGAAGAATTTATAGTACAAAGAATTATAATAGGTTTTATCACAAATGCTCAGAAATCACATGGTCTAACCTACTGCTAGCAGAAGATCCCTTCAAAACCTTCTACTGAAGAAATTGTAAATAAATTTCAAATAGCATTTCCTAAAATCAGAATAAATAAGAAAAACTCAAACCTTGGATCACAAAAGGCATAAAAATCTCGTATAGAAACATTAGGTCACTTCATCATATCAGAAAATTCACTGATGATATCTTTTTCCATAATTATTTCAATAATTATAGGAGAATATACAAGAAAATCATCAGAGCTATGAAGAACGCATATTTTAATAAAAGAATAGACGATTCTGACAACAAAGCTAAAGAAAGCTGGGCAATAATTAATGAACTTAGGGGAAAAGAGGTTAAAGCAACTCCAACTGATCTGAACTTAAAGCCGGAAACCTTAAACAATTTTTATTGTTCCATAGCCGAAAAACTTAATGATCTCATCACTCCAACTCATGACCCATTAATTTACCTAGAAAGTGTCAATATAAAAAATTCCTTTTCTTTGAACAGCACTAATCTAACTGAATTGAAAGAGGTAATCCGAGACATAAAAAACAAAAAGGCCTCTGGTTTAGATGACATCTCAATAAAAATATTTGAAAACCTTCCTGACGATGCACTTAATGTCCTGGTCGAACTTATTAATAGATCATTCACAGAGGGAATTTTTCCGCATTTCCTCAAAACCTCGGTAGTGATCCCGATCCACAACAATATACTGAGTGCAAGTCAGTATGGCTTCCAAAAATATCCCTTATTCCAACATTAGCTAAAATAATTGAAAAATTAGTAAAACGGAGAATCATGGAATTTGTAGACAACAACAATATACTGAGTGCAAGTCAGTATGGCTTCCAAAAAAACAAAAATACATCCGATGCCATATTTGCTCTCCTGCAGACAGTTTATAATGAAATCAACAACGCGGAAACAACTGCAGCGGTTCTATGTGACTTCTCTAAGGCATTTGACTGTGTCAACCATGATATACTACTGCAAAAACTTAGCAGATACGGTTTTAGGGACAACAGTCATGCTTGGATAAGATCATATCTCACTGCAAGAAAGCAAATTGTAAGGACGTCTTCGGATTCGAATATCAGTGATGTGAAATATGGCGTACCGCAAGGCTCTGTTCTGGGTCCTGTCCTGTTTCTCCTATACATCAACGATCTGACTAACATCTCAATTACAGGAAAACTCACCATCTTTGCCGACGATACTACATTAATATGGCATGACAAAGACAAAGACAGGCTGCATACCAGAATGAGTGCAGATATGATTAAAGTAAAAGATTGGTGCGACTCTAATTTCCTAACACTTAACACCAAAAAAACCAATGTAATAGCATTCAAATGTACATTTTCAGATATCTCTTTAGGAACAAACACTATCGAAAACAGCACCACATCGAAATTTCTAGGAGTCCATCTAGATAAAAATCTAAAATTTGCGAACACATCAGACAGCTCAATAAAAATTAGCATCTGGATGTTACAGCTAAGAAATGTTGTGAAAGAGTTAGATTTTCCCAACGCTAAGGCTGTGTACTACGCATTGATAGATTCCCAACTGCGGTATGGTATAGCCTTCTGGGGAGGTTGCTGTAACACACTTATGCAGTCAGTCTTTGTCTTACAGAAAAGAGCCATCAGATATCTTTGTAAGGCCAAGAGGCAAGATTCATGTAAACCCCTCTTTCTTAAGCATAAAATACTAACAGTCATTTCAATATATATAATGGAAACAGTGACCATAATCCACAAGAACAGAGCTAATTATGAAGTCACAAACACTGCATATTCAACCCGTCAAGCTAACCAACTCAGGCTTCCAATACCCAATTCAACTTTGACGCATAACTCACTTATATATAATGGTATTAAGATGTACAATAAACTCCCGCTAGAAATTAAAGAAACAACATCGCTAAAACTATTTAAAAAAAAAACAAAAAGCATATTGAGTGATAAAGCTTACTATAATCT
This sequence comes from Gonioctena quinquepunctata, assembly GCA_018342105.1. NCBI lineage: Eukaryota > Metazoa > Arthropoda > Insecta > Coleoptera > Chrysomelidae > Gonioctena > Gonioctena quinquepunctata. Next base: position 1,470,504 of record JAFIRS010000043.1, read on the forward strand.
ACAAGATTACTTTAATGACACACTGTGATATCCTAGTTCATTAAGTATACCAATCTTTTCATCTTTTTATATTATCTGTTTAATCTATATTATTTATGTTCTTTTATTGTATTATATTACATTTTATTAATGTTATTGTGAAAACTTATCTATTTACAATAAGCTAATGTCTGTTATAATTTTAAAATAAGCTGTACAAATTTTTTAAATTGACTGATTATCGATAATCTTAATGTATAACATTGTGTTTGTTAACAAGAGATAACTCTTATCAACAATAAACATATTCTCTCTAGCTGATGGACTGGTTTTTAGAGAGAGACCATTGACCCCAGAGTAGTTGAAAAAGGATAGACTTTCTGAAGGCACATCAGTTTGTTACAGTGTTTAGTTCGTGTTTTACCATGTTTTCTTGAATTTTAGTTCTCTGCACTGTGAAATATCGGTATCTGTAGTCAAAGTAGGGTAGGTTCGCCAGTTAGCCGGCCCCCTCCAGTAGTCGACCAGAATCTACTTTATTTTATAACATTTTGAAATACGTGCCAATTTTGAGATGCTAGTATACTTAAAAATCATTTGTTGCCTATCTGAAATAAAACTATCACCTTTTCTTTTCCACAAACCCATCCTTATCCCTGTGATTCCCGCTCAAAGTTAACAGTGTTCACTAGTCCAGTGTTTGAAGTAGTTAGTAAACTTGATTCAAGATCTAGAGCAAAGTGTTTGGAGGTGAGTTTAAATTCACACATAACTATTGAATGTATTTTGGTGTGTTTAGATGGTGGAAAATACTTTCAAAATGTTATTGTTTCGTTCGTACAGCCATATTTTATTAATTTTTTCTTGAAAACAGGGGGGCCGGTCACTAGCATAAAGATTTGTCAGAGTAGCCAGAAGCCGGCTACCGCGGCTGACTACTGGAATATGAGCTATATTTTGTTTCTGTCCCTTTCACACTTGTCCATTCAGGTATCAATTCATTTCTGTCATCATTATACAAGACGAAATGAGCTGATTATCTACACCAGTAGTTGGCCGTGAGGATTTTTTCAAAAATGAAAAGGTGACAGCGCTGAGTTCTCCAGTAGTCGGCCGTAACATTTCAAGCTGGTTTTAGTTTCATTTTTTTGGTTAAAATTTGAAATTTTTGCTTTTAGATAGTGAAAAACCAGAAAAAACGAAAGTTTCATCAATATTCTGAAGAAAATTTGCAAAGAGCACTCAAAGCGCTAAAATTCGCAAATCCTGTCGGAACTGTGGGATTTCGCGTACAACACTACAGGATCGGATCAAGGGCCGAGTTGCCAACAAGCCGCGTAAAATGGGCCCAGATCCGATTTTAAGTCTGGAGAACGAAAATAAATTGGTTAAATGGATAAACAATTTAGATAAATGTGGGTTTCCAGTTAAAAAACAAGAATTGATTCAAACTTTCCAAAAAATAATTGGGGAAGAAAAAATAAAAACGTCATTTAAAGGAGGGAAACCCGGACAAATTATCAGTATTATATATCAGTATACCTAATCAGTATCAGTCCAAAAAGTTTTTTATTTTTATTTCACCGTTTTGTTTCATTTTATTAGTATAAAGGTTTTATTGTTTGCATTTTTTATTAAGGAATTTTATATTTTATATATTGTTTGTATTATGGGCACAATTCACCTACAAGACAGTGATATTATTTTCTTTGCCTATGGTTTTGTAAAATTGACTCTACCTACCCATGAATAAGAATTTTTGCTGAAAAAATTAGTTATTTGTTTTATTTTTTCTAAGCTTTTTTTTCGTTTTTATTTTCTTTTCACTGTCATTATTACTTACCTACACTTGGATACTTGTTCTTAATAATTTTCAGTGGAAAAATACTGTACGGACCTGGTGATTAATCGCCAAAACTACCAGGGCCGACTACTGGTCCACGCCTGGCCGACTAGTGAAATATTAACGGCCGACTACTGGCACAAGTGCTCAATTTTAAGAAAAAACATTAGACAGAAAACCTCTTCAAATTCAATCTTTCTTTTTCTTCACCCTTTAAAAACTGAATTTGAGTTTTAAATTAACTTGAAAGAGCTGACTGCAATTAAAGGTGTAAGTTAAAGTTTAACAAAAAAGGACGACTACTGGCGAACCTACCCTCCCATTAATGTCGGGAACGAAAAAAGTGGAAGATGAATCAGAATCAGAAATGCTTTATTGTCATAAAATATAAAATTTTGTTGACAAAGCTACTTAGAACTAAGATACAAATTGATACATACACATTTTTAAAACCAGCACACTGTATAAGTTAAAATAAGATAATAAAAATTTAAAAAGTTTAAAAATTCAACCATTTCACAAAAATAACAATGAAGGACAATATAAAATGATACATACCTACATATTGAAAACTCTATACACAATGAATCTAAATTCCCAGGAATTTACATTATAAGTTGTGAAGGTGTCAAGCAGGAATTCATCTGAATTGTAATAGACTCCCCAAAGAAGGAGTTTTTTTGGCCGCTTTACGAAATTTTTCATTGCTTCTTAATTTCCTGATGGGAAGAGGAAGATGGTTGAATATTTTTTTTCCATTGTAAAGTATGGAGGATTTGATTTGTGAAGTTATGGGGATAGGAAGACTGATATTATATATGAGACGGGTTTCATAATTCGACTGATTGATCATAATGTTGTCTTTATAGTTTTTGTGAATCAAACAAACTGTTTCTAGAAGGTTTTCATGTGGTGCAGACTATAGGTTAATCTAATCGTTCCTTGTTAAATAGTGTTTTTTCTGAAAAAGTTGGAAATAGTGAAAAGAGTATTTTTACCATCATATTTGTATAATTGTTAAAATTATTGCAATTTTTTTATTATTTTTGAAGGCCCAGATCCAGAATGTGATAAAAAATGTGCAAATCAAGGCTGGTGCAATCACGAAAAGATATGTCAGTGTCCTGAAGGTTACATGGGACAATATTGTAAAACAGCCTTATGCTACCCACGATGCATGAACGGTGGTAATTGCACATCTCCTGGAATATGTAGCTGTCCGCCAGGATTTCAAGGGGGTCATTGTATTGGAGGTGAGGAATCAAAACACTTTTTACACCAAACTGTATAAGGCTTTTTCCGCCTATACTGAAAATAATACATGGTTTCAGTTTTAAATGGTTATGTTAACTTTATTTGAAGTCACAGCTTATAGTGATGTTACGAGAACGAATACACTATGCCACATTAGGCGCCTGTCTCGTGTTGCAGAATTCCTAGAAATTCTTCTAGAATAAACAAGGCGATTCGAACAATGCCGAGAAAGGCTGAGAAACTATTGTTAGGAATTTTCTAGGACTAATGACCTATATAAGGGGAAGTACATTGCTGATGGAGTTAGTTCCGAGAAATACAAGTTATTTGGAAGATTCAGAAAGCAGTGAGATGCACGGTACTTTGGCTGAATTGGTTATACAGGGTGTAACATAAGTACATTAAAATATTCAAGTGACGTATTCCTGAGACAATTTTAAGAAAAAAAGTCTATATAAATTTGTGTCCGGAAATGCTTCGTTTCGGAGATACAGGGTGTTGAAATTGAATTTTTTCGTTCGTTTTTTAAAAATAACTTTTGCAAAAAATAAGTTATTTGCACGAAATTTGGTACCCGGGGTTTTTTTGGCGTGAGAAATCATAATTTCGTATTAATTTTCATGTAACATCTAGAGGGCGCTGCGTATGCTGTCATTATTTATTTCAAATTGCCCTAGCATTTTTGACAGTAAACTTTTGGTACTTTTCATGGAAAAACCTTATTCCCACACCTTTTCCAAGTAAAAAAGGTACACTTCCTCAACAACGCTGGAGGTGATCGTTTTCGAGATATTTACAATTTTCTATATCGATGCATGTTACTTAGCTCCTAGGGCGCTAAGTGAAGTTGCTGAGAACATTACAAAAACTAAGTATGTGGTAGGTCTCGTCAAAATAAACTACCTTTTGCCTATGAAATGTTTATTGAAAAATGATTTGTTTTCGAGATACAGATTGTTGGAATTTTTCAAAACATGGTTGGTTTTTATCATAAGTTTTTTGCAACTGCAGTTATTTTCATCAAACTTTAAACACAGACTTCGTTCAAACTGAGCATTATCAAACTGCTTAATCAATCCAAATTTAAAAAAAATCTCAGGTTTAATTATTTAATTAGAAAGTGCTACATTTCGGAGTTTGTAAAAAAACAATTCGGAGAAGTACTATGTTATATTTATTAGGCAATTAAACATATAAAAATTGAACGAAAGAAACAACTGTTCAAAGTGACGACCCCCAACAGTAATACAAGCTTCTGCTCTCCTCATCAAAGAATTCCGCACCCGTTGAAAAATGCCGGGAGTGTTTCTTATCGTTTTGCAGCAAGCTATGATGCGATCCCTTAACATTTCCTCGTTTTCAATGGGGCTAGCATAAACTAGTGATTTAAGGTGCCCACAAAAAAAAATCGACGGGATTGTGGTCCGGTGACCTTGGGGGCCAATGCTGAGTGCCTCCTGTTCCTATCCATCGTTGGGGATATGCTACGTCTAAGAAATTTCTTGCTATCAGACTAAAATGAGCAGGGGCTCCATCGTGCATAAACCAAGAGTGATTTCGGAGACCAATGGAAACATCTTCCATAAGCTGGGGAAGCTCGTGTTCCAAAAAATTTTGGTAATCATCTCCATTCAAACGTAAGGGGAGAAAATAGGGCCCAATTGAATAATCCCCAATTATGCTTACCCATACATTAAAAGAGAATCTGTCTTGGAAATTAGTTTGCGTTATCGCATGTGGGTTATCTTCCGCCCAGATGTGGTTGTTATGGAAGTTCATGATACCATTTCTTGAAAAATTAGCCTCATCTGTGAGGAGGATTTTCGATAAAATTTGGGGATGTTTTTCGACTTTTCTTTGAAGCCATTGGGCAAATTCGATACGTGGTTGAAAATCACGTAGCGTGAGTGCCTTGACACGCTGAATATGATAAGGATATAATTGCTGTTCCTTTAAAATTCTGTAAACAGTCATGTGACTCACATTTAAAGTTTGACTAATTTTTCTTGTACTTGTCTCTGGATGTTCAGTAATTTCTTCGAGAACCGCCTCCTTCAATTCCACAGTTCTTGTAGTCCGTGGCCGTCCTACTGCAGATTTTCTTTCAAAGCTTCCAGATTCGGAAAGTCGCTGGAAAAGATTCGCAAATGTCGCTGCACAAGGAGTGACGCATTGGGGATACCTTTCCTGATAGATGCGTCTGGCCTCGGTTGAATTTCCGTCAGCCAAGCTGTATGCAAAAACCATATCATCCATTTCAGCATTCGTAAAGTCGGGCATGGTACCAAAAAATCTCTTTATAAACTCCGAACTGTGAATTTGTCAATGAATAGTTAAAAATGTGACAGCAAACTTCTATTTTTATAAACAAACGTTCATAGCCTACTCGATTTAATTGACTTAATTTGCAAGCGGAGAGTGCCAAAAATTATTGAAATCAAATTTGGCTATACTGACTACGCAGTTTGATAATGCTCAGTTAAGAAGAAGTCTGTCCGGGTATACTGCGTATAAAGTTTGATGATAATAACTGCAGTTGCAAAAAACTTATGATAAAAACCAACCATGTTTTGAAAAATTTCAACAATCTGTATCTCGAAAACAAATCATTTTTCGATAAACATTTCATAGGCAAAAAGTAGTTTATTTTGACGAGATCTACCACACACTTAGTTTTTGTAATGTTCTCAGCAACTTCACTTAGCGCCCTAGGAGCTAAGTAACATGCATCGATATAGAAAATTGTAAATATCTCGAAAAGGATCACCTCCAGCGTTGTTGAGGAAGTGTACCTTTTTTACTTGGAAAAGGTGTGGGAATAAGGTATTTTCATGAAAAGTACCAAAAGTTTACTGTCAAAAATGTTAGGGCAATTTGAAATAAATAACGACAGCGTACGCAGCGCCCTCTAGATGTTACATGAAAATTAATACGAAATTATGATTTCCCACGTCGAAAAAACCCCGGGTACCAAATTTCGTGCAAATAACTTATTTTTTGCAAAAGTTATTTTTAAAAAGCGAACAAAAAAATTCAATTTCAACACCCTGTATCTCCGAAACGAAGCATTTCCGGACACAAGATAATATAGACTTTTTTCTTAAAATTGTCTCAGGAATACGTCACTTGAATATTTCAACGTACTTATGTTACACCCTGTATTGTCAGTTTATTAGTATTGTTTTGTGTTGTGAAATTTAAATGAACGGAGAATAATTGGTTCAGAATTTTAATAGTCACGAACCCCAAGTTGGTAGCCTCAACCCTTAACATTTTTGTATTTTTTAAATTTTTATGTGGATTAATTGAAATTTCCCATCCATATTCTATCAGAATACTTCAAAATGAATATAATTTTTCAGGTGATTGCCCTCTTAATTTTAAATATTATAAAATGTTTTTTAAAATATTTGGAAATTTATACTGTTCCTTTTTATTTATGTTAGTTTCAATTTGATCTGCTTTTTTTCAATATATTTTCAAATACTAACTTGTATTTTTTACAAAATGAATATTGGTGCTAGTAAAATTGGAAAATTATGTTTAGACCAGGGTTTGAAACAAAAAAAAATAATTGTAGGATGAAACCCATTGGAAAAGGAAGAGAATATAACAAAAATGAAAGGAAAAATAATTTACGGGCGGGTAAAAAACGGTTTATCTCTATTTCCGGCAACACTACAAGTCCTATGGGAAAAAGTTGAATAGCAAAGTTGTAGGTAATAAAAAGATCTACAACTTTTGTATCTAAACTTTTTTCACATAACCTCAAAATTTATGTGAAAAATTCAAATAACCAAGATTTTGTTTTTTTATTTTTATCTTTTACAAAAAAAAAATTTTTCCACGAAATTTGGTGAAAACTTACCTTTTTACGTCCCAAACACAATGTAATTTTTTTGATTCAAAATATTAATTTTTTTACCTTATTTTGACTTAATATCTAAAAAGCACCCTAATTTTCAATAAAAAATTCTCCCGTCAAAATATCAGCTTTTTTAAAAAAGTTGGTGAGATTTTTGTTCGTTGAAATCTCTATTTGCTGATGGTGTAAAAAAAATATACATTACTATGGTAAATGTTCTCAGAAAATTACCTACAACTTTGCCATTTAACTTTTTTCCATAGAACTTGTAGTTTTGCGGGAAATCGAGATAAACCGTTTTTTACCCTTAAAAACTCACCCCCTTCCACTTCCCGACCTCAGATCGCCCGTAAATTATTTTTCCTTTCATTTTTGTTATATTCTCTTCCTTTTCCAATGGGTTTCATCCTACTATTATTTTTTTTCACTTTTTATCATTTTCAAAGGCTTCAGCCCTGGTCTAGTTGTTGGTTTGTTACCAATGTCAGATAAAATTATTCCCATGGGTGAAATCAATTTGGATTTGTTGAAATAAAGCTTTAGAACGGCTTATATTACAGATTTTTTTGAATCATTCAAATTGACATAACTAGTGAATAGTCCCACTATAATAACAAAAAGTCATCAACATTGATAGTGTTACGAAACTGGGGTTCGTTTATTGAAACACGTGAACAACTAATTATTGTCCATTTATTTCACTTCACAAAACACAATGATAAACTGACTGTTGAATAAATCACAGCTTAAACACCGCGCTGTACAATTTTCGTATGAGTCACACAATTAACATCAATGAATGAAACTGTTCGTCTGTCGCGGGCGGTTCGCTTTTATATTCAAAACATAATTCTAGAATGCATTTCTCGATGATTCTATGACGTCATCGGGAATTCCCAACGGTTGCATTTGTGAAGCACGTGCGAGACGAACAGTGGCGGACTCTACCACTACCCTCCTTTAGTTTTGATCATCCCGATCAAAAATAATTGGTTCACCTTGATAGGGCTTTAGTCTTTCGAGATGAAAAACCTTCATCTTAGTCGTAGGGCTGCGCTGGAGTTTGTGAACCATTTTGTTGATCCTCTTCTTTACCTCATACACTCCTTCCCAAAATGGTGTCAGTTTGGGGGATACCAAACCTGGTCACCTTCTTTGAATCCTCCTGAATTAGCTATCAAATCATAACGAGCTTTCATCCTGTCACTGGCCAGTATCAACCTCTTCCGAGCTGTTTCGTGGATTTTCAACAAGTTGTCCCTCAGTTTATCTCGTGTACTTCTACCTCTTGGGTGCCTGGGTAAGCTTGGTTGAGTCATGGACGGCTGCTCTGTATGCCATCAGAAATAGTGGAAGGTGTCTGTCCCAGTCCTTTTGTTGTTTTCCACTACCTTGGAAAGATGCTTTTCCATAGTTTGGTTGAATCTTTCAATGATGCCATCTGACTGGGGGTGAAGAGCCGTAGTTCTGGTCTTGTTGATACCCATCAGCTTGAAACTTTCTTGAATAACTTTGACTCGAAATTCCTTCCTTGGTCGGAATGTAGCTCCATCGGTACTCCGAATCTTGAGAAAATGTTGTTCACCAATGACCTGGCTAGTGTGGATGCTTCTTGATCTGGAATGGCATAGGCTTCCACCCTTTTGCTGAAATAGTCCCTTGCAACGAGGATGAATTTGTTGCCATCGTCCATCACAGGAAAGGGTCTAGCTACATCAATGGCAATCCGTTCGAATTGTGCGCCTACGTTGTATTTCTTCATCTCACCCCTGGACCTTGTTTTGGGACCTTTAGTGGCGCCGCACTCTGTACATCTTCTGCACAAGCTTTCTCCATCGTCTCGACATTGAACCCAATAGAACCTCTGTCTGTTATTGTCCAAACTTTTATTGACTCCCAGATGTCCTCCTGATTTTTTATTTTTCTTCGTGTATTTCCTTCAAGACTTCACTTATCCTCTTTCTGGGCAAAACCAATTGGGAAATTGCTCATTTCCATGGGTCGTACAGAGCGTTCATTAAGAAAATAGGGAAGGAAGAGGTTGACACCTGCGTATACTGCGGGGAGATAGACATGCCGGAACACACTATTTACATGTGTGATCGGTGGATAAATATCAGAGAATCCACTTGTACGAAAACTGGCATCACATTAAACCCCAATCTTCTCCTTATCGTCTTCATGTACGCCCACTTGCCAGTAACCGCTCTTCAGGTCCAGCGTTGAAAACCATTGCGAGCCTGCTAACGTGGTCAGTGTGTTGTCGATTCGGGGTAATGGGTAGCTGTCCTTCATGACGTCATTAACTTTCCTATAACCCACACAGAATCTTGGAGATCCATCCTGTTGGAAACCAGTACCACCTGGTGGACCATGGACTCGATGATTCTTTGATAACGCCATTTTTTCTCAACAAGCTTTTCCACCTCCTGTTCATTGGTTGTTCTTGATGGTTATCAAATTGGGTGGCTCGACTGGTATCTATCCTGCGTTGTACTAGGTTGATTTGTCCTGGTGGTGACCCTGTGGACTCGAATACACCACTTTCATTGTCAATTAATTTCATGGCGGCTTTGTATTTCTTCGGTGACAAATGTTTCAAGGATTTCTATATGGTTCTTAGTATGTCATCAGTCGTGCCTCTTTTATCATGGTATCCGTTTGTTTTGCAGACTGCTACCCACTGAACTGGCTTGCATACACCTATGATGTCACCTTTCCGGACTGTTATTTCATCATGGAATACATTGGCAATTCTTCAGGGATGTCTTTTTTTCTCAGATGAACCAGGTATCCTGACAGTTATGGTTTCCCGCAATTTCACAGTATGGTGTTGTTAAAATAAATTATTTCTCTCCAAATTTTATGGTTTTCTGCTCACCATCAAAAGAAAATCCATGGTCACTTATTAGATCCATCCCAAGAATAAACTCGTCTTCTATGTCTGCCACAAAAACTCTTCCCATTATTCAATGTCTTTTCAGGGTTAATGTGCATTATTTCCAGTGACTGTTGGTAGGACGAAATTAGATGTAAGTGGTCTTACACTGTCTGGTTCTAGGATACCGTTGCGGATCAGAGAAATTGACGCACCATTGTCCATATGTTTCTTTGGTTCACCTTTCCTCTGATGGTTAAACTATCGGTAGTTCTTCTTATCCTGTTGACGTGGATGACCCTGAAGACTTCGTTATCGCTAGCCAGCATGTGCCATGATATGCTGGCTAATTTTAGTTTTATCTGTCCAAGGACTCTCTAGATGACCCTGTCCTCGCAGGTGAGTAAGAGCGTGGGGATGTCCTGGCAGGTGATGACAATCTTGGTGGTACCCTCACCTTGCAATTAGTAGTAGTAGTTTCCTCTTGACTGGTTAGGAGCGCTGCTATTTCTGGGCTCCAATTTTTCTAGTATTTTACCAAACATCTGCTTTATGCTTTCACTTTGTGCCTCTTGCTGAGGTGGCTCTTCGATCGATACCGATCTCACTTTCAGCCTTGAGATATTGAGAGCCACTTCCACTTTCAAGGAACGAACTAGATCTTCCCTAGATTTCTTAAAATGTGTCAATCTCAGTGTCCTTTGGATTTCAATGTCCCTCAATCCATCAATGAATACCTGCACCGCCAATTGTTCCTCGAAATCCTCCGGAGCTTCTGGGTAGGCAAGCTGGATAAGTCTTTGGACGTTTGCTCCAAACTCCTGACTTTCGCCAGATTTCTGCACTCGTGTTTTTAGCTGTGCATGATACAGCTGTTCTCGATGTTGGTCGACGTATCTCAATTCTAAAGCAGCAATTAATTCTCCACACTTGCGATGTTGTTTCTCTTGGATGGTCTGTAACATTGCAAAAGCAGGTCCCCTCAAAGTTACTATAAGTGTAGTCCAATCCATTGGCCGTTGCCGCAGCTTCAAACTGTTTCCGATATAGGGACCGTGGCGACTGCCCATCAAAAGTCGGTAGTTTTACGGAATTGTGTGATGTGGCAACCCTGTCACGGTGGTCTTGGATCTTCAGTGAAGCAACTTTCATTTCTAGTTCTTTCAAATGCCACATTGTTTTTTTATTCACTTGTTGCACTGCCCACTCTCCTTTCTTTGCTTCTTCCCGTATTGCACTAACTTCTTTTGTTATCTTACCATCCATCGTTCTCTAGACTGTGTTGATTTTGGTCTCAATTCTATTAACATCTTCCTTCAGGCCTACGATTTGCCCCTCGGTTTCTGGTTAATCTGTTCAAAGAATGTTTTCTGTTGTTCCCGTTCTTTGTATAGTTCTTCAAGATTTTTTCGGAAATTTTCCTGCAACTGTTTATTTTGTTCTTGTTTTTCTTTTTGTCGTCGTTCTTCTTCCTTTTTCGACGTTTCTTCTCCTCTTGTTTCTCTATCAGCCTTCGTTCTTTCTCCTTTTCTCGACGTTCTTCTTCCTGTTGGTTTTTTATCCGCCGTCGTTCCTCGTCACTTTGTTTTCCTTCCGGCAGTCGTCTCTCTTGTTCGGCAAACTGCTGTTTGATAATTTCCATTACGGCCTCCATCTCGACATATGGTGTATTTCTCGTATTCACCATTAATTGTTCTAAAAAATGTCACTAAAAACCTCATTTCCGACATCAATTATTACGAAACTGGGGTTCGTTTATTGAAACACTTGAACAACTAATTATTGTCCTTTTATTTCACTTCACAAAACACAATAATGCACGTTGACTATTAAATAAATTACAGTCCGGTATTTTGCACTGTACAATTTTGGAATAAGTCACACAATTAACATCAATGAATAAAACTGTTCGCCTGTCGCGGCGATTCGCTTATATATTCAAAACATAATTCTAGAAGTTCCGAGAATGCCATTTCCGGAGTCATCTGGCAATATCTCGATGATCCTATGACGTCATCGGACATTCCGTGTGAGATGAACAGGGGTGGACTCTACTAATTCCGTAACAATAGATATACATTGATATGCATTCACTCACTGATCACCAATTAATACTCGGTGAGTTGACTACTCAGGTGTCAAAAAAAATATTGTGATTTTAAATCTTTTGATAAAGGAGCCTTAAAAGTAGCAGTTGAATTGGCAGAAAATCTGTTATACGGAAGATATTTATCTTGAAGTTCATATAATTACAGATAATATTCACTTCCTGTGCAACAAACATGCCTCCTATAGAAAAGCAAGAGTTACTAAACATAAAATACCTTAGTATAATAATAGTTTAACTAGAATGAAAAGGGAGCGAAATAGAGCCCCAATAAAATTCAAATCGACAGGTAAAATAAAAGATACTTGGAAAGTATTATTACGAAAACTAATACACTTCGCCACTGCATATTGTCTGGGCTTGTCTCCTTATGCATAATTCCGAGAAACTTGTGTGGAATAAACAGGACGAATCTAGAAAGACCGACAAACTGCCGTTAGGAATTTTCTTGAACTAATAACTTAAAAGCATGCCGCATGACTGACGGAGTTAGTTGTTTTCGGAATAAATACAGTGAAAAAAAAGAAGTTATTCGGATACAGTGTCGTGCATAATATTTTATTAGTAGTGAACTGTGATTGATTCATGCAATTGTCAGAGTGAATTATTGTTATGTGTTTTGAAGTTTAAATACAATTAGTTCAGTATTTTACTTGGCATGAACCCCAGTTTCACAGTATCCACACTTCTAAAAAGATTGTAGAAATACAAGCCCCTTTAAACAACCCTGACCTTATGAATTCTCATTTCATCAATTATATTAATTGCTTAGGGTGTCAAGTAGATCCTGATTTGGTCCAGTACTACCAGAGTTCTATACTGAACAGTAATTTCCAGTCCATTTCAGAGGCTATCAGTGATATCAAGTCAACTGCAGCAAGCCTTGATGATATGTCATTGGATATATTGAAACATTGCTTTTGTTTAACTGTTGCTTGAATGCGGGTTACTTCCCCCATTAATTGGGGAAATCTTTTGTGGAACCTTTCCCTTGAGGCAATAATCCTAAGCAGTTATCTGATTTAAGACATATAAGCAAACTGTCAGTTTTATCAAAGATCCTTGAGGAACTAATATATTCGCAAATGTCAGACTTCCCTTTTTTAATAAAATTTTACCAGATTATTTCGAGTTTTGTAACCCACACAGTACAGTAACAGCTTTGATCAAGGTTATAGATGATATAATGCAGACTTTAACAAGGCAATGGACACCCTCGGCAGGGATTTGCTCTTCGCTAAACTCCACTATTTAATATACTTTTAGTCTCATATTAGTATTCTGTAAATATTTATTTTATGGTTCTCGGTTGAGGATATTAAAACTATTCATCACATATGGAACCATGAATGTTTGGTGGTTTGATCATCAATATTCTCATGTCAGTTTTGTAATGATGGTTTCTCCGTTGTATATTTTTTACATTTTAAGTTGAAGTAGAAATTATCAAGTACAATATGTTGATGAAGAACTGAAATACTCTAAAAGTGTATGAGACTTCCTATAATTTATGTACTTGGCAAAAAAAAACTTATTTTGTTTCAGGGATATGTAGCCAAAAATGTTTGAATGGAGGGAAATGCATTCAGAAAGACACTTGCGAGTGTTCCAAAGGTTACTATGGTCCTAGATGTGAATATTGTGAGTAATATTGAAATCTAAGGAGATAATTAATGCCTTCAATTTCAGAATCTTAGTAGGCATCATCCCTAATTTCAGTTGACCTGTTTAGAGGAAAACTTCGGCAATTACCGAGTGCAATAAACATTTATTCAACTCGGCATTTGAATAAGGTAGAATGCTGATTTGTGTGGTAAATGTATACATTGCAGGCTGCCTGAGATATATATTCAATTTCAAAGTGAAGAAAACATCTAACCTTGTTATATCCAAACTGGTGATAAAGTCAGAACTAGTTGACTTCATACTCTGCTTTGAGGCACTTATCATAATTATCTCAGTCACTGGTAAGAAACAAACGACACAAACACTATTGAAAAGGGAAACATTCATTCGCAATTGCATATTGTTTTGAAAAATCACTGCCATTGTAAATTGTAATTATTCAGACATCAGGTGAACTGAACACTGTTTGTTGCCAAGCAAGATTCTCGCATGCACGGTTTACGAACAAAAGTTTGTTAGATTCTACTGGTGTTTTCTGATTGGCTGGTGAATAAAATATCGTAATTAGCAACCAATCAGACAACAGTATGCGATGTGCAGGAGAATCAATTTGTCTTTTGCTGGCTCTTGAAATTAAACTCCGAGCTGTTCCGTGCGTATTTTGGAGAGTATATCCCAATACTCAGCAACGATGATCGACTATTTCTGCACAAATCTCGAACATTCTTGTGTCTGAAAAGGGAAACATTCTCAATTGAATATTGATAGAAAGATTTTTTTTCAGATGTAGTTCAATGTCCAGCGTGGCTTTAGCCGGGGAAGTAGTTGTTTTCTGTTAGACATTCACAAAAAATAACTTCATTTTAATCGTGGATTTTTCAATTCACAGAAATAACTTTCTATCAATATTCAATTGAGAATGTTTCCCTTTTCAACATGAATACCCCACAAGAGGTTATCTTGACGATGGAAGATAGTGACAAGAGTTTATCTTTCAGTCGCAGATGATTCCACATCTGATTTTATGAACATCCTGTTTATATTTTCAACAAATCAATTCTTGTGTCTCTTGTTCAATCATGCCCTCAAATTTATCTGACCATGAGGCTGTATATAGTAAAACAAAACTCAATTTGCAAAAATAAAAAAATAAACTCACTTTGGTAGAATTTACTCTACCAAAAATTACAATAGGTTTCATCACTTAAGCTCATGTACTGATTGGGAGAGTGTGTTGTTAGTAGAGAAGCCGTTTGAGGTATTCTATAAAATTCTTGTGGAACATTTTGAGACCGCGTTTCCCAAACAAAAAATTAACAAAAAAAAACGAAAACCTTGGATCACTAAGGGAATACGAACTTCTTAAAAAAATATGAGATCCCTTCATCAAATCAGAAAGTTTACTAATAATTTATTTTTTGACTGTTACTTCAATAACTATAGGAAAGATTATAGAAAGGTAATCAGGGCTGCAAAGGACTTGTATTATAGAAACAGAATCACTGAAGCTGACAACAAAGCTAAAGAAAGCTGGTCAATAATCAACGAACTCAGAGGAAAAAATATATGCATAAACACAACAAATACATCCTTGAATCCGGACCTTCTAAACAGCTATTTCTGCTCCATCTCTAAAACACTCAGTCAAAACATTGTACCTCCTCACGATCCCCTAGAATATCTCAGTGAGTGATATCTATGTAGACAGTACCTTCTCATTATACACCACCAATATAAATGAATTGAAAGAAGTGATTGGAAACATAAAAAATAAGAAAGCATCTGGCATTGATGAAATTTCTATTAAAATTTTCGAAAGTCTTCCTGAGACTAGCTCAATGTTCTTCGTTAAACTAATAAACAACTCCTTTGACACAAGGAACATTTCCACCGTTTCGCAAAACCTCGGTTGTTATTCCTCTCCATAAAGGTGGCAACAAAGAAGATCCGGCAAACTTTAGGCCTATACTGCTCATTCCAACCTTAGCAAAAATAATTGAGAAACTGGTAAAAAGAATGATGGAATTTTTGAACAGAAACAGGATATTGAGTGCACATCAGCATGGCTTTCAAAATTTTAAGAGTACAAGAGCTATATCAACAGTATTGCAAATGGTGTATAATGAAATCAACAATGGGGAAGCCACTGCAGCAGTGCTTTGTGACTTATCCAAAGCTTTCGACTGTGTCAATCACAGTATTTTGCTTCGGAAACTCACAAGATATGGTTTTAGGGACAACAGTCATATTTGGATTAGATCATACCTTTCTGATAGAAAACAATTCGTAAGAATGTCGTCTAACTCGGACGTTGGAGAGATAAATTGTGGAGTACCTCAAGGCTCTGTATTAGGTCCTATTCTGTTTCTATTATATATTAATGACTTGACCAACATATCGATTTCAGGAAGCTTTACCTTATTTGCTGACGACACCACATTATTGTGGCATGACAAGGACAAAAACAGAACAAAAAATTAAGAACTGGTGTGACTCAAATCTTTTATCATTGAATACCAGCAAAACAAATATACTAGCATTCAAGTGTAATATACCTGATATCCCCCTCGACAATAACATAATAAAAAATAACTCCACTTTGAAATTCTTGGGAGTCTATTTAGACGAAAATTTAAAATTCTCTCAGCATATTGCACACATCACAATGAGAAACGTCTCTAAGGAACTGGGGTTTGCTGCAGCGAAGGTAGTGTACTATGCCTTAATAGACTCTCATCTAAGGTATGGTATACCCTTTTGGGGTGTCTGCAGTAAACAACTTATGCAATCGGTTTTTGTCTTGCAGAAAAGGGCTATTAGGTACTTATGTAAACCGAAATGGCGGGATTCATGTAAACCCCTTTTTCGAGAACATAGAATCTTTACGGTTATTTCAATATTCATTTTTGAAACCGTATCGATTATACATAAAAATAGGGAGAACTATGAATCCACAGCCACATACCACACAAGGCGGTCAAATGAACTGAATCTACCAATTCCAAAAACATGTTTTGTTCAAAACTCGTTGATATATAATGGAATCAGGATGTACAATAAACTTCCCAATGAAATCAAAAAGACTTCTTTTATCATATTCAGAAATAAATGTAAAAAACTATTAAGTGATAAAGCCTATTATGACCTACAAGAATATTTTGATGATGCCCTGTAATTTATAATGTGTAGTATTTGCGATTGTACTGTGTGAAAAACATAATTCTAATCGTTAGTCTAGTTCTTGTCCTGTGACCTTTGTATATATGTGTATATATATGTATATATATATATATATATATATATGTATATATATTTTATATTTTAATTCAATTATTGTCACATTTTATATTTCATGTTTATATTAGTATTATTATTTATGACATTGTGTTTGTAACAAGAATTCTATTCTTAAAACAATAAACATATTATATTATCCCGAAGACAAGATGAATCACTCGTCGCATTTATGAATAAAGAAGTAAATTTCAATTCTGGTTGGATTCCGGAGTCGCCAATCACTGTGCGGGCGTTCACTAGATATCTAGTACGAAAACGCCTGCACAGTGATTGGCGACTCCAACCAGAATGTAAATTTACTACTTCATTCATAAATGAGATGAGTGATTCATCTTGTCTTCTACCCTTCAAAATACGCACGGAACAGCTCGGTGTTTAGTTTTAATAGCCAGCAAAAGACAAAGACAATAATGTACAAATTAATACTCCTGCACATCGCGTACTGTTTTCAATTAATTCTCCTTCACATCGAGTAATGTTTTCTGATTGTTTACTAATTACGATCTTTTATTCACCAGCCAATCATCAGAAAAGACTAGTAGAATCTAACAAACTTTTGTTCGTAAACCGTGCATGCGAGAATCTTGCTTGGCAACAAACAGTATTCAGTTCACCCGATGTCTGAGTAATTACAATTTACATTGGCAGTGATTTTTGAAAACAATATGCAATTGCGAATGACTGTTTCCCTTTTCAATAGTGTTTGTGTCGTTTGTTTCTTACCAGTGATAATTATGATAAGTGCCTCAAAGCAGAGTATGAAGTGAACTAGTTCTGACTTTATCACCAGTTTGGATATAACAAGGTTAGATGTTTTCTTCACTTTGAAATGTATAACCACACAGTTCGAAATTCTACCTTATTTAAAAGTCGAGTTAAATGTTTAGTGCATTCGGCAATTGCTGAAGTTAGACGGGTGGCTATACCCAAAATTTTGTCAAAGTACAAACATGTTTTTAATTTTTTTATTTTTAACCACTGTGATTCGTTATAAAATGGCGTTTTACACTCGACATTCACGGGTGTGCAAGAGATTAGATTGCACCCTGTATATATCTATAACACTAAACATAAATACATCAAAGTACAATGTATCGGATTGATTCTATGATATCTTCATTCTATTGAGGGAGTAGTTCTAGCGCGTGTTATACACAGGAGTTTTCAATGCTAATAATCTCGAGTAGTTCCGAACTGTTGATATTGCCTGGAAGTATTTTTAGCAGGAATATTATGTCAGTGACACACCTTTTTTGAGAAAGTGATGGGATATTCTGATTTTTTTCTACACCAGCTTGTTCATATTCTTCTATAACTCTCTCTCTCTCTTTTTCAAGAACAGCATCTCAACTCTTTCAGTTTGTCTAACTGATGCCTAGCCCATATTGAAGAATATATCTAACATGTGAGCAGTCATGTATTTTCGTTGTGATATAACTAGAGCATTTGCATGTCCCAAAGGATAGGCTACAAAAAAAAAATTGAAAAAAGTATTATGTCTGATAACAAAAAAATCCGTTGCGACTTATATCACGTGACCTCAGATTTGGCGGGAATTTAAAAAAAGTTGTCTGTGGTGCCGAAAAATTGGTCAAATTGACAAGCTATCGAAAAATTTTATTAAGAAAATGTGTTTGGAATCCAACAAGTTTGATATCACAATTTTCAACGGTTTGGGAGATACAAATTTTATGGTAAACTACTACATCGGTAATTTTTCTCAAAAAAATCTATATATGTCAAAAACTGTAATAGATAAATTAACATAACTTCGATTATCTAAACTCAGAGTTAGAAGGCCAATCTAACCATGTGAAAAAAAAGTAGGTTTCCATTCAATATAAGAAAGTTGATACCGACTTTTGGCACACCTTGTTTAGCTATGGGACTAAAAATATTATAAGTAGAACGGAAATGTTCCATCATAACAGCATACTAAATTTCAAGTTTCTAATTCAATTTTAAGTTGAAAAACCTCTACTATTCTATGAAAAATAATGGACTAGACATCAGTGAATTGACCATTTAATAATAATAATAATAACAGGATATTACAACCAACTCTGTGATAAGATTATTTCTAAGGACCTAAAAATATCCCTTACTACAACGTCCATTCTCAAAATATTGAAAGTGTTCACCACAGATTTCTCAATTACGTCAATTACAAACTTCACATATCCCTTGATCATCAACAAACTGAGCAACTTATAAATCTTTCTCCATTATCTGTGAGAAGAAAACACAGATATTCGTTATCCCTCTACAGAATCATGAACGGCAAATTAAATTGTCCCCAACTACTATCGAAGTCATATTTTCAAGTACCTTCTTGCTCCACTAGACTTCACGAATCATTTTACACCCTATTTCATCGCTCAAATTACGGTTACAATAGCTGCCTATCCCGAATTCAAAGACTGGCAAATGCTTATGACCAATTAGACTTTTTCAGTCTCACATTACCCGAGTTCAAAACTGATCTTGCCCTGCATGTTACCACGTAATTAGTTATTCATTAATTTGGCTTTCTTTTTGAGTTCCTTCCTTTTCCTATCTCTCCCCAATGATAAACCAAATCCATATTCTGTATTTTAGCTATTCTCTTAAATTGTAAATGTGTAATATGTTATTCAATCTATCCACTTACAGTGATAAGATAAGATAAGATAAGATCTTTATTCACCATTATATACATAATCGGTATATGAAAACATGCATAGTAAACATACACGGTATCACAAGCGATTTGTTTTGGTAGGTCAGCATTATATAGTTTAGTGAAATGTATAACTTGTTATGTATTCTCAAATTATTCAAAACTATGTTTGTACCTCTTCTAAATTGTCATAGCTTGTAATTATTCTGTCCTGGGCTTGTCCCGTTGAATAAATTAAAAAAATATATGTTTAGTCTTTTCATCAAAATCCATATGAAGTTGGAATTTCGTTCAATACTCGACATTAAAAAGGGAAGTTCTCATTTGAGTTCCACATAAGCCTAAAACATTCCGAATAATGTTCTATGTTGTATCTTTGTGAAATGATTTGACTAAATCTATTTGAATAAAGGGTTTTTATGGTTAGGACTATTTGAGCCTTCAAGTAAATATACATGAAACTAGAGGTTTGAGGAAGATTCCAAAAAAATCTCAAAATATATTCAATACATAAGAAGTGAATATAACTATGTATTTTTTTTCTCAGCAAGATGCATCATCCCTTGTTTAAATGGGGGCAAATGTAAAGCAGTCAATAAATGTCGATGCCCTAGGGGTTTTAGAGGAGATCATTGTGAGATTGGTAGAGCTAAACCCCATAGAAGCAACTGTCAATTGGCGTGTAAGCATGGAACTTGTGTTGGCAATGCTTGTGTTTGTGATCTTGGATGGTACGGCAGACTGTGTCATCACAGTAAGTTTAATTTTAAATTCATTTTTGTGATAAGCGGCTTATCTTTATTTTAATCGTTCAACAAACAAGTCATTCTAGTGGTTAGAATTTTTTATAATAACAGCAACATTATTGAAAGTGTAAAACATATCTGAAAGTACACTGCACTAATGTTAGGATGGATTTTTTCATTTTGAATAATAAATTGAATTCACGAATTTAGTATTAATCCCATGAAGCTTCCAAACTGAGGATCTTTCTCATGATTTCAACACTTCTCCTTTTTTGTTCAATCTAAAATTCTCATTTGAAACACAACTAGTTTAAATCACTTATTGTTTTGATATTGCAATCTGTTCTTTGTTTTTTCCTGTTTTATTTCATTTATACTAGTGTCTTCATTTTTCATCCAATCATGGTGTTTTTAATTGTTATATACTAGTATCTGTTTTTGTGCGCTAAAGGTGGTAGCAAAAGTTTCCAAAATGAATCCGCATATCAAAATAAAAAACTTCGTATGCAAATACTTTACCTATTGGAGTATTCCCTCCACTTTGAAATATCTGTTTACATTATTTTTCGAACTTCATGTACACTTGGGATGCCCTAATATGTCCTCGAGTGTATTCTCGATATTCCACTTCACAGGCCACTTTGACAATTATCCAAATATTCCATCCTTCCTAGATTTTGAACATATACACGATTTATAAGCAGTGATTTTATCAATGAATAACAAATAACTAAGCTGTGAACATTTTCGATTCTCATATTCAGCACCACAGCGCCTGCACCTGATTCATTAGTTTGCATTTGAAGATGAACCATCAATCTCTCCATGGAATTTCTCTCGCCCATTATGTAGGAAAATGAAATTCGATTACTTTTCTGTTCAGCCTCACTACCGACCTAATCTGATGAACACAGTTGGAAAAATATTCTCCAATAAATTATAAGTTGAAATATATTGAACACAGACAAAGTTAATGCAATTTTTGTCCCAAGAGAAACAAGACATCGAATCTTCCCAAAAAAAAATGATATTTTTTTCCTGTCTGTCCGACTAGAGAGATTACAGGATAGAGAATCAAACGATGTGGACCAACACATGGTTGGTTGGTTGAAAGCTGACGAGCCAGAGACAGGGTTGGCACTTAGCTTCCCTTGACACTGCGACCAGCTGGGGTCTATTGTATCACTCTGTCGTCAGTGGTTCCTCATTCAAACAGGTTTGTGCCTTTAATTAGGTTTAGAAGTCTGTTGATAAGGTTCTTCGGATTCATGCCTGTTTCCGGGCTGATCTCTCCAAAGGTTCTGTGTCACCTACTACTTAGGGCGTCACAGTCGAAGATAATATGAGAGGCTGTTTCCTCCTCTTCATCGCATAGCCTACACTCCACGGTTTCCCTGCGTACTCCCATGGTGTTTAGGTGTTTTCTTAGGCCGCAGTGTCCAGTCAACAGACTTATTATTATACGAGCCTTCGTTCTGTTCAGGTTCAGAAGGTCAGCCGTCAGGGTCCGGTTTGGATGCCCTACCATGACTTTGCTGTGTATTTGCCCGACAGCTTGATCCCAATATTGTTGGTGTCTTCTTTTTATCCACTCGTCGATCAGGGTCATGCATTGGTTTTTGCTAATCCCATGTACAGGTTCTGGCCCTGTGAATAGCGTTTCAGATGCTTGTCTAGCTAGCTGGTCCGCTTTGACGTTGCCTTCAATGCCTCTATGACCTGGCCCCACATCAAGGTGACCTTGTTGTGTTTGCCAGCTCGATGAGGTTCTGGAGGCAGTCCCAGACCAGTTTGGACTTTATCTGTATAGAGTTGAGTGCTTTGATAGCACTTTGACAGTCAGATAGAATGTAGATGTATTTTTTCCTATACCCACTTTCTAGATTCTTCTGAATGCATACCATAATAGCATGTGTTTCAGCTTGGAATATCGTGGAGCATTTGCCAAGTGGTATTATGTAATCCCTTCTTGGCCTTACCCCATGTATTCCTGCTCCCGTTCCTTCAACTGTCTTTGAACCGTCTGTATACCAGACTATGTCCGCAGTTGATTGTGATTCTATACTCGGGGCCCATCCAGATCCATCAATTCGTGTTTCGAATGGTTTTTCGAATGAGTATAGGGGTTGCATGTAGTCTGAAATCATTTCGAGCTCTTCGATGTTGATTACATGAGTGATTCTGGTATGTCCAGTTGTTCGGATTCTCCAGTTTTTTGTTTGTTTCAGTCTGTATGCACTCATCCTGGCCTCTCCAATGACATGTAAGTCAAGGGGTTTGAGGTTTAGGACGATTTCCATTGCAGCTGTTGGAGTGCTATTCATTGCACCCGTGATACAGAGACAGGCAAGCCTCTGGATTTTCGCAAGGTTGGTTTTTGCCTGTCTTTGATTTGTTTTTGGCCACCATAAGAGTGAGCCATAAGTTACTCTTGGTCTTATTACCGCTGTGTAAAGCCAGTGCATGGCTTTCGGTTTGAGCCCCCAGGTTTTTCCAAAAGCTCTCCTGTACATCATGAAGGTTATCTTGCTTTTATTGGTTACATGTTGAAGATGCCGGTTTCCAGGTTAGTTTCTTGTCAAGAATCAGCCCTAGATATTTCACCTGCTCTACTACTTGTAATGTTTCACCGAATAGTCTGGGAGGTATGAGATCTCCCATGTTTCTTCTCCGGGTGAAGGGAATCAGTGTTGTTTTGTTCGGATTTTCCCTTAGGCTCTCTCTATTACACCATTCCATTCCATGATATCTGGAAAAACTCCCAATGTAGAATATCCCAAAACGGGTTTACTTCTGCAATATATAGGATGTTCTGTACTTCTATAAAACGTACCATATTTCGGTTGTGCTGACTGGGTAGCGACTTGCTTCTTTCAAAGGCAGACCATGAGCTACAGATTTATCCTATTAATTTCCTGCTCGAACCTCCTTGATGTCCTTATAAAGGTCAAGATTTCTCTCCATTGCAGGAAGTGTAAGTGCTCACATTTCGAATATGTTCGCTTCTGTGACCACTTTAGTCAGTATCTCGGTCATTTTGTCATCATCAACTTCATCCAATTCATCAGTTTTTCTATAGCATTGGCAGTCCACTCATTCAGTGATGCCTCCTTGTTATGCCTAGTGCATGCCTATTTATGGCCATCAGTCCTCTGATCCACATAACCTGTTTTGTCATTGTCAAGACCCGAGGGTCTTTGCATGCATATTCTTGAAGCAGTTTTGGTCTGACAAAATTCAGGTACCCTCTGTGTGGGCTGCCTGACTGTCAGAATAGACAGATATGTGCTTTTTTGAGCCAGTCCTCACTTTATCTATTCTAGT
The DNA here is from genome assembly GCA_018342105.1 of Gonioctena quinquepunctata. Taxonomy (NCBI): domain Eukaryota; kingdom Metazoa; phylum Arthropoda; class Insecta; order Coleoptera; family Chrysomelidae; genus Gonioctena; species Gonioctena quinquepunctata. Next base: position 1,494,082 of record JAFIRS010000043.1, read on the forward strand.
CACTTCCAGAACAGCATACACCTCTGCTTGAGAAGCTATCTATGACAATAGATCCAAAGGAAAAAGCCCGCCTTCTCTGCCTTCCAAGTGTACTTCTGCTGTGGCTTACCCTTTTACCAGTTCCGATGCATCTGTGAAACCGATTCAACTTACCGGAGAAATGTTTCTTTTTCCACTACCCACTTTTGCCTATTTGGGACATCCATGGCAGAACATCTAGAGCTGCCGATGGAGTCATCCTCATTGCGACGGTTATAGCAATATCAGCCTTGAAATGTTGACCAATTTATGAAAGTTTTTGCCAGCTTATTGGAATTCTGGGACTGATTACCACCGTGTGTAGGCTTGAGGTTCCCTTTTCTGTCCACCGTCTAGCATAGCTGCTAATTGGTCACTACTGAATCCTTGATTAATATGTTGCGTATCACTATCACCTCTCGGTATTTAACCACTCGGTTCAAGAGGCCTACCGAACATTGTCGGCGATCTAACCCATCTACCTTTTCCAAATGAAGAGAATCATTTCTGTCTCAGTCGGATTGTCCGTGAGATTGACTTCGTCAGTCACATCACCTTTTTTCTTCCTACCCACTACTACATAAGATCACAAGCTGCACCGAAGAACTTGCCACAAGTAGAGCCATCCTCACCTTGATATCTACCCGAGTTTCTACTAGTGACAATAAAAGGAATACTGAAATAACATACACAGAAACGAAAACGGGAAAACAAAAGAACTGAAGGAATGCTTTAACAGAATAGGAATTGTTTAAGAACGAATTTGGGGCTGCTGACGTTACGAACTGGGGTCTGTGACTATCAAAATACAGAACTAATTATTGTCCGATTATTTATACTTCACAAAACACAACACACTGATGCACTTTGACAATTAAATCAATTAATCACAGTTCACTGTTGAAATACCGTTGAAATGTCACTGTCGAAATTCACCTTGAATAACTGTACTATACTCCAACTGATGAAAGAACTAACTGACTAGCCATCGCTTGTATAAGGTCAATAATACCAGAAAATTCTTGTCGATTGCTTCTCGAGTCAATGGAGAATTCTCGATTGTTTGGCGTGACGTCAACCAGCCAGTCACACTACATTCTTGGAATCCGCGTGGGCGGCTAGACATAAAATGTAGTGGCGTACTGTATTCGTAACAATACTATCCATTCAAAGGATACTTGAACAACATTGTAGAACAAAGGGATAGAGACAGAACTCCGCACACATTGCGCGAATTTGAGGCAAGCACTGGACCAAAGATGTGAATAATATGTACAAGAAAAATTATGCTTATGAATTATTTTGTTTAAAGTTACATAAAAAAATGATATGGATTCAAAAAACTAATGGATTTCTAATAACTAGAAACTTATCTAGTTGGTTATTTTGATTCTTCCTTCCACTAAATATGTTTTTTTTTCAGGGGTCTTGTAGGTGAGCCTAGGAAATAAGGCTTTTTGTACTTATACATCATGTTTTGTATATATACAGTATATTATATTGGCTTTCTTTTAAACAAAGCACATATTTTTGAACTATCTAAATTGTTTATGGTTGCTATTATTGTTATTTTGTGCTAGACTTATTTTTAAGTGATGAACACTGATTTGAAGCTGAGTTACAAATATCATTCGATATTTCAAGTCTCGTTGAAATTATTATCAGCAATAAAAGTCCAAAGCATTTATCGCTAGTATTTTGTGCCAAAATATTTTCTATGAATTGTAAGAAAATTTTATATATTTTTAATAAAGATCATTTTTAGTGTGATATTACAAATTTATATATATTATAAAATAAATATATTAATGACAATTTTGTTTTATTTCCTTACCAAATGTTACAACTAGCTCATCATCACTATATCTTTGAACTTGTAGTAGATGTTCACAAGGGGAAAAATTATATATATATATATATATATATATATATATATATATATATATATATATCTTTATATTTATATAATTTCTACTGTACGTGTGTGGCACTGAACTCCTCCTAAACGGCTGGACCAATTTGAATGAATTTTTTTGTATGCGTTTTGGTGGCGCCCTTGATGGTTTAGATTCACAAATCAGCCAAGCAGATGGCGCTGCAGTCAGTATCATAAACGGCTGGACCGATTTGAATGAATTTTTTTGTATCCGTTTGGGTGGCGCCCTGGATGGTTTAGATTCACAAATCATCCCCCTAAATGTTAAGGGTGGTCCACCCCTTATTTTTTTTTTATATTTTAGAAAAAAAAAAAGTTTTTATTTTTTTATGATTCAGCATTACAAAATACATACAACCCTAAATTTTCATCCTTCTACGATCAACCCCTATTTTTTTGGCAAGATTTTTATTTTGTCATGAATTAGAATAAAAAAATTCATATTACTCTTAATTTTCACCCTTCTACGATCAACCCCTTTTTTTATTTTATAGAAAAAACGGGATGACAGGATAAGTGGAAAACGGGATAAAGAAAAAATGGGATAACTGGATGACAGGATAAGGGAATAACGGGAAAACGGGATAAATAAAAAACGAGATAACAGGAAAACGGGATAACGAAAAAACGAGATGACAGGATGAGGGGATAAGGGGAAAACGGGATTGAGAAAAAATGGGATAACGGGATAACGAAAAAACGGGATGACAGGATAAGGGGATAACGGGATAAAGAAAAAAAGGGGTAACAGGAAAATGGGATAACGGGAAAACGAGATAACGGGACAACAGGAAGCGGAAGGAGTCGAAAGCATAATCTAGATGGAACAACATAAAGGAAAACATAGAAAAAAAGAAATTCTACGCGGACGAGAGTTTTCGGGAAAAACATTATAGGGAACATAGAAATTTGGACAGGACAACGTCTGTCGGGTCCGCTAGTATATATATATATATATTTGATAATCGTGATACCTGTGTGCATCTGAGCTCTTTGAAATTGTAACGGAAATCAAGAAGAAAATAATATTGGTTATCAATATAAACTATTTGCCTTGGTCAGTTCATTGGAAGAAGATAAAATTAAGTCATTTGGACTCCCGCATTGAAAAATACAGCTTTTTGAAAATAAAATTGACAGTTGTTAAATCAAATTTCAATTGAGAAAACCTGACATTTGAGGCGAATGCAGTGGAACCTTTCGAAAATCACTCCTGGAAAAGAAAAAGGATTTACCAAATAAAAGCTAAGTAAAATAATTGCCTCTCAACTAAACATAAATTCAAATTACACTTATTTATAAAAAAAATTCATCTATCTCAGATTATTAACGAGAATGAAATTATTTATCATTCTTGTGATTTATGCAATAAGTCATCTAAGGGTCTTAAAATTCAGAAAGAGAAAATTCACAAAATTTCAGCATTGCTAGAATGTTCCAGAGAACATTCCTATCATGATCCATCTAAATCTAGTCAAATATCTAATGAATCTCAAGTGAAATCTAATATTCTTTCATTGCATTCAAGATTGTATTATTTGAAACGAAATAACATGTAATCTAAAGAATTCCAAAGTCTGCTAGAATTTGTTCAGCCTCAACTCTGTGAGTGGAATCATCGATGAATGCATAAAATTCAATTCTTTTGATAGTTGGAAAAATCTGTTGAATTTTTCATATAGTTCATTCATTATACCTAGTTCAAAAGAAACTCGTGTAAAGTATCTCTAGCATCTTTGATCAAAAGAAATATACAAACTCTAAATTTAAAGGCTACAAGTACATCTACTTTCGAACATTGCAATACCAACAAATATAACCACAATTCTTCGAAGATAGTTTCGAATAAAATCGCAGATGGAGACATTACTTCAGCTATTGGGATTTTGAGTTCCAGCAAAACTTTAGCAAAATACGATGATTATACTTTATCAGAACTCCGTTTGAAACATCCCTGTTCAGACTCTAAAATGAAATTTCAAGATTTATTCAATTCTCCAAGTTTCAGAAGAAGATGTAGCAGCTAAAAAATCTTTTAGTACTGGTTCTGCAGGTGGTCTGGATTCCCTTAGACCTAGACATATACAAGACATGATCAGTCATAGCTCTGGTTGTGCTAGTCAAAAACTTATATCTTCAATCTCAAATGTATGTAATTTTATTTTATCTGGTGAATTTAGAAATATGTCCTTTACTTCTTGGTGCTTCTCTCTGTGTACTCCAAAAAAAAAGATGGAGGTATTCGTCCAATTGCTGTTGGTACTTTTTATCGCAGATTAGTAGCAAAACTTTGATGCATGAACATTAAAGAAGATCTTGGTTCTTTACTACGTCCCTTACAGTTTGGTTTTGGTACGCCAGGAGGTTGTGGTTCAGCTCGTAGATACATCAATCAGCATCTTAACCTTCTTCCAAGGTATTTTTGAAACTCTACTTCAAAATTGCCTTCAATATGATTGATAGGAATGTCATGCTCCTCAAAGTAAGGGATAACCTTCCTGGTATATACCCCTTTGTAAATCAATGTTAAAACTCATCATCATATTTGAATTTTGGTGATCAGTTAATAACTTCTGAAAGAGGTGTTCAACAAGGTGACCCTCTGAGACCCGCACTATTTTGTCTCACAATTGAAGAATTGACAAAGAGTTTGTCATCTGAATTCAACTGTTGGTATTTGGATGATGGCTCAATTGCTGGAGACTTCAATACAGTTTTGGATAAGGTTATCATCCTATCGAAACAAATTGGTCTTGAACTTAATTTCAATAAGTGCGAACTAATTTCACTACTAGACCCAAAAACTGATTTTGAATCCAAATTCTTATCATTAGCCCCTGGTATAAAAATTCTGGAAAAGTCAGATTGCAGCCTTCTTGGTGCTCCCCTTTCTATAAATGCTCTTTCTGGACATATTAGAAATAAAAAGGACTCCCTGCAGTTACTCTCCACCTGTCTGAATGAACTACCATCACACGTCTTATTCTTTCTCTTGAGAAATTGCCTCGGTATACCACAGTTGATGTATACCTGTATACCCTCAGATGTTCTCCATCTTGGAAAAGCCCAATGAGTTTCAAGATTTCGACGATTTAATCCGCCATTCTTTGGAAAATGTTACTAATAATTCTTTTAATGAAGATTCTTGGTTACAGGCCACACTTCCGGTGAATCTTGGAGGTCTGGAACTCCGTTTGGCTTCTTCCCTAGCTTTACCTGCCTTCTTAGCTTCCATGAGTAGTGTATCTTGGACATAATGATTTTCCATCCAATAGGGGCAATGCTTCTTCTGTATGGGTACAATTCCTCCATCGCATCCACTGGATGAATTATTTTATCGTCCCAATTTTCCTACGAAAACATATCAGTCATCAAAGATAATCACTCAGTACCTTTAAAAAAATAATCAATATCAGTTTCTCTATCACCTTCTTTGAATTACAGGAACAATGAAACCATGGATTCTTCGTTCAACATAAGTGAGCATGCCATAACAAGAGACTCCATTTCTACATTTGACCTAAAAGGATAAGAATATAGGAAATACCTGTTTTATGAATAGCATCATCCAGTGTCTTTCGAACACCAAGGTTTTGTTGGAATTTTTCAAGAATGTTTTTTGTATGGGGGATTTAAATACTACTACATCGAGAATGAAAGGAGATCTAGTGAAATCATTTATATCTTTGATGGAAAATATCTGGAGTTCTGATTCTTCTCGGAAAATGGTGGATACTTCACATTTCGTCCGTCTATTCAGAAATTAATATAAATATGTCTGGATTTTGTAAAATGGGTCATTCTAGTTTGTTCTGCAAATCAGATTAGTTGATTAGATAGTTAGTGAGGTGAATATTTCAGTGTAAAAAATGGTAAGTAGTGTAACTAAAACTAAATATATATATTTTTACTATTCTATGCTTAATTCTAATTAAAATTTCTCAAACATGTTTTATATCAAAACTCAGTAGTTTTCGAGATATTTGACATTACAATTTTTTTTTCCATAAAAGGCAATTAACAATATGGCTAATAATTTTACCTTGCAACTACCAACTACTAATTGTAATGTATTTTCAGGTATTTTTTTTAAGGTCCTGTAATACATACTAATACATATTTATTTTCAACAAATGTTGTAGAGGGTGTTCAAAAAATGGAATTTAATTTGTGCTAAAGACAGATGTAAAACAAATGTTTTTCAAATGGATCACCATGTAACATACTATATCAAAACTCATCTGTTTTCGAGTTTATTTTTCCAAAAACGTAAAAGATTGCTAACAATATGACATTTCCTATTTTAAGGAAAAAGGCAAAAAAGAAAACGATTGTCAGGTCATCAGTTCCGCAAACAAAGACGGCAGAAAATGGAAGATAAGGAAAAATTAGCTGATTCTTTGAAGAAATATTTGAAACCGTCAGAAATAAGTGTTTTTCCTGAACTTGGAAATACCGACGATGCCCGCCCTAGTTGTTCCTCAGCTCCAAGTTCCTCATTTGTTTCTGATTGTAATAATATAAATAGTACCCAGGAACATCATACTGAAAACGTTCAAGCAGCGGCAACATTACCATTTTCTTACTCCACCGTAATATCTGATGACCCTGGAGAGTGGCCCGAAATAATTATATCCGCAAATGCAAGATTTTTTATGGAAAAAGGACCCCATCAAATTACGAATTGGATCTATCCAGTAAACTCACAAGGCCGAAACTTTTCTGCCAGATGTTTTTATCGTAACCTCACCAATGAAGGGAAAGTTTAAAGGGAGTGGCTGATTTACTCAACAACAAGAGATGCGGTTTACTGTTTCTGTTGCAAACTTTTTGGTAAGTCTTTGACCAACTTGTCTAATTGGAAAAATTTGTCACTAGTGCTAAACAGACACGAAAAGGGTGACTCCCATAAAAAAATATCGGATCTTGGTTAAACTTATCAAATATGTTATTTAAGGGAGTTACTATGAATAAAAGTCAATTACGTTCATTGCAAGTAGAAAAAAATACTGGTATCGTCAATGTTTAGCTTTACGTGGTAGATCTAACAAATATGAAAATAATAACGGAAACTTCTTAAAATTAATATAAACGTTCACCAAATTTGATTATGTAATGGAGCAACACGTTCGACGCACACATTAAAATCAAAGCAGCGGTAGCGGTATGACAAACTATTTAGGCGATACAATTTAAAATGAATTGATAAATTTAATCGGCTCAAAAGTAAGAACTACTATTTTAGATCTACTAAGAAAACATAAATATTACTCTATAATCCTCGACTGTACACCGGATGTTAGTCATACGGAACAATTAAGTGTAGTTTTGAGGTTTGTTTTATTAAACGAGACGAAAAAAATTAAAATACGTGAACATTTTATTTTGCCCTATAGTTGATTCTACTGGTGCTGGCTTGTATAACTATGTGACAGATTTATTAGTAGAATTAAATTTAAGTACATATGATTTGCGAGGTCAAGGATATGATAATGGAGCAAACATGCGTGGAATATAAAACCGCGAGCATTTTTTTTCCTTGTTCGGCGCACTCATTAAATTTAGTTATTAACGATGCTGCTAAAATTTCTTTTGAGGTGTCCGGATTCTTTGACATTGTTCAAGAGATATATGTGTTTTTTCCGCGTCAACCAAAAGATGTTCAATTTTGAAAACGTACCTTACAGATTTAATTTTAAAACCACTAGTGAGTGTAGGAGAAGTAGAACCGGGTAAATTTCATCCATTTGTATGGATTAAATTTGTTTATGGCCCGTGTAATACTTTCGGCTCTTGTGATTTCGGTGGCGATTTTCCAGTCCACTGGTGTTGGCATTTAGTGCCTTCCTGTGGGATCTTGTGCCCGTCAGCATTGTGTGAGCTTTGCTTCATAGGTATACCAGTTCTGGTTGGCATTGTTGAATTGCCTAGGCACTTCGACTCTAAGAGTCTCGAGGTGCTGGTGCCACCAAACTGAGCTGCCTCAGGTTTGTTTTAATTCCTTGGGCAGTTCTCATGGTATGCATCTGTGATTGACTCGTTCACCTGCTTTTCTTCCACCTCCAGACTGTCTGTGTCCCTTATTGTTATCATTCATGGGGCTAGTGGCTCAGTGGTGCGAGCGCTAGTCCTGTACCCACTGTTTCCACCCGACGCGGGTTCGACTCCCACAGGCGGTTAATAATTTTTCAAGGCCCCAAAAGTGCTTTTGAATACCCGCTCAAGTTTTCATTAACTTCTAAGGGTTGGTACAACAACTAGAAAAGCGGTTACAAACAAAAAAAAATCCTCTGTAGAAATTTTTCCTGAGGGCTTGGTTTAGCCTTCCCAGTTTGTGTTACGAGGATTCCTGGATTTCGTAACAGTGGAGAGTGGGATCACTAGGTCGTATCGAATGTGACTGGGATCCAAGCGTAACAGTGGGGAGTGGGACCACTATATCGAATCGAATGTCCCTGGGATCGGAGCAGAATGGTTTGTCCGAGGCGATCCAGTTTTTTTATTAGAACTTTCTGCATGCGTGCATAGTGTCAGATCTAAGACTTCTTCGAGTGAGGTAGTGGCAAAAGTAGGTTTGTTGCCTTTATTATTTATAACTAACTCTTCACCGGAGATGTATACAGTGCACTCATAAAGTGTGGAAACGCTCGATTATTTTACAAGTTAATTATTTTCGGAGTAAAAATAATTTTTACCTCCACACTTTACAAGATATGACGTGATCAATATTTTTTTTAATGTAAAGGGTATATTTTTATATAAAAAAATAAAAGCCCATATTTTTCTGAGTTCAGCCATACCACATAAGTAATATGTAACACTATAAGTTACAGTATACTGAGTAAAAGAAAACACCTGGTTATATTCCTTAACATCATTTCATTATTTTGTAACGAAAATATTAAAAGTAGTCAGTACCTCGTAAAAATAAACAAATAACATATTCACAACAAATGCTCGATTTGAGCTTCTTGGGTTAGTTGACAATATCTGATGAATTATTGGGTTACGTTTGACAAATTGTAGGGGGGTCGATATGGCTCTTCAGCCTCTCCGAACCTCGACCTATAAGGTCTTTTGTACATTACCCTTCATCTATTCAAGACTCGGGATTCCGAGACTCCTTGCGAAGCGTATCAGTTTCCTGGGAGCGAAGTTTCTGATGTCTGAGGACGTTAGTGAAGCCCCTTCGAGGAACTTCAGCCTTTTGCAGAACAGCGCTTGGCAATCGCAAAGCAGGTGTTCTGCAGTTTCAGCGAAGTTCTCGCAGTAACGGCACAGTTCACTGTCTGATCTATCCATTTTTTGAGGTGATACCTCAGAGGACAAGGTCCAGTGAGCAGTCCCTTTACCAGTTTCAAGTCTTTCTCGTCTAACTCGAGAAGCTGTTCAGATGGGCTCAGAAGCGTTTTCGCTTGTCTTTGCCCTGGAACGTTGTTCCAGTGGTTACGTTTGACAACATCGACAATTGACAATTCGTTGAATTTCAGTTCGAATTCTCTCTTTAAGGTCTTTCAAATTGGTAGGTCGGTTTAGGTATACTTCACATTTCAAGTAACCCCAGACAAAAAATCCATAGAAGTTAAATCTGGGGACCTAGCAGTCCATTCAATGTGACCGCATCATCCAAACCAGCGATTGGGAAAGGTTTCATTCAGAAAATCTCTAACCACTAGAGCATAATGTGGAGCGAATAGTAGAATCTCTTTGACCAGGATGAACAATGTATGGAAATGTTGCAGTTAAATATGGAGCTACATCAGTTTGCTACATTTCTAAATACTTTTCACTCGTCACAGTACCGTAAAAAAAATGTGGTCCTACAATGTGGTATTCCTAAGAATCCCAGCCCACACAGTTACTTTTGGAGGGTATTGGGTATAAGCTTCCATCGTCCGATTGGGATTTTCTGTTGCCAGTAACGTCAAATTTTCGTATTCACAGTACAAAAAGTTGGTTGGTAAGAAATAAAGACATTAAATTCAAGTCCATTATTTTGATTATACCCTTCTTGCATATTTTTACAAAACTTCATGCGTCTATCGAAGTCGTCTTCATTGAGTTCATGTATAAGTTTAACTTTATATGGATGTAATTTGGCGACAGATCTCATTGTTGCCAGATGAAGTTGGAATTGAACGATAAGGTTTTTTCAATTCCAAGTAATACAGCTTTACCTCCGAAAATAATTAACTTGTAAGATAATCGCGCGTCTCCACACTTTATGAACGCACTGTATACAGTTCAATATTCTAAACCTAAAGGTATTGTACCAAGTGCTTTCAAATTTGCTCATAGAAAACCACTTCATAAGGGTGGTGACGGAAAATATATGTCTAATTACAGACCAATATCCCTAACGTCGTGCTTCTCGAAACTTTTCGAAAGAAATAATAGAAAAGAATAATAGAAAAAAGGTTGATGGAATATCGGAATTTATATAGTATTATATTTAAATATTGTAGTATCAGTAATAGACAATCTAAATCCATAGTACTCAGGATGGCATAACCTTTATCATATAAAAAATGTATGAATCAATTAATAATAAAAACATGTGTTTTCGTAATCTTAGCAAAGTCTTAACCTAACCAAACACATGGTCGAACTCAAATGGTTCTACCAGATGACAACCTGAGTATGCCAAGGACAGTTATGTGTGGAGTTCCAAATTAAACAAGTTCTTGGCTCGGTACTATTTTTAATATATCTGCTTAGCTTGTTAATTCTTGACTCCCTTGGTGTTATTGTATCTTTTGCGGAAGACATCGTTATTTTATAAACAGATGGAGAAAAGGCAGAGCATGCCATGACCTGACTAATATTAAAAAATTGTAATTTACTAACAGTAAAGTCACTTTATATAAAACGCACTTACCCACATACCTTTGATCATGTGATATCTAGGCATCTACATGGATAGATTCATTTTTAAGATGGCACATCCAAATAGAAAACTTGAAGAAAAAAGTTCGATTTTTATTCTATAAATTTCATCAATGTAGAAATAACCTTTCTTTGGAAAAATTGAAAATTATCTATCCTCTCGTTGGCTTATTACTGAGCTATGGGGTAAAAAGACGATACCCACCTCGTTAGAAGTTATCCAAAAAATGATATCCTTTAAACGCTTCACATTTTCTTTCGATTAACTCTTCCACACACTGAAATTAACTGACAAACATTTTCAAAATCAATATCATTTTGCTTCTTCAAAAATGAATGCCCATTCATCCCTACAATACGAGAAATAAAAAAAGAAGATTGATTATATTTATTTACCTATGAGTCATAAAGTAATTGGTCAACGAATGTTAAATTATATCAGTCCAAGAATTTACAATCATCTAAAGACACAATTCGTCTACAGGAAACATGTTGAGGAATGAATCCTGCAACGAAACAAGTTTTTCTTTCCATAAGATAATAGACGTCCACTGAAAAACATAAAAAATAGAATCTAAAAAAAAACAAATTTAAATCTTTACCTGCGGATACTCACCCCTTATATATAACATCCAACATGACATAATCGATTATATATTTATTATTTATACACTTACATAATTTATGTATCCTCATTATATTACAATCTATTTGTTAACATTGGAAAATCTGTTTTTGATACTGTGAATGTTATTCATATTATATAAGCCATAATATAAAATATCCATAGACAGTGCCTTACGGGACGTGATTTTTATAGGTTTATTCATGCTGATTCATATCAAATTCATTTGTATTTTAATAGTTAACAATCTGCCAGTATATGAAGGTAGCAGTCTCAAATAAAAAATTGCTGATGCTCACTCGCCGCCGATACCCGTAAAGTGTAAACTCTCGATAACGTCCATTATTATTTTCCATAATGAACAATTTGACAAAACATGGAGGTGCGTGGGTTCTCAAATAAAAAATATTGAGGAATACATCGTTTTTTTTTATATATAAATGAAAAATCATTATTTTCTTTGGAACTAAATACTTATCACCTGAAGATCATTCATGAATATCCTTCAGTTATTTTGAATGAGCTATGCACATGTTTTGGTTTCACACAAAATACTCAAATGGTTTGGTCCTCTTCAGTCTTCGGACCAGGGGTTGGGTTGGTTGTCCAGTATTTGAAGAGTCTCTATATTGGAGTGAAGATGTCCTCATGTCTGCTGCTTCTTGATTTCGTCTGCCACTATCGAAATTTTTAGGACACTTATTTCCTGACGTACCATATGGGGTATTGACTATATTTCTCAGAACTTTGAAATGTTTGGATAATGTTTATGTTCGAATCTCTGGCACACCCTCAGAGTTGAATGTCTTATAGCCACCGGTTTCAGGGCTTGGATGTAAATTAGAATCTTGTTATATAATGAGATCTGAGAATTTCGACCAGAACCCAATTATATCTATCTAATTCTTTATGTGGTGTGTTTCCATTTGTTGGTCCATTTTAACAATTTGTTGGTGGCCAATTGCTCGTTATTCGTGGATGAGATATTATTTTTTCCGGTTGCTACGAGGTAGGTAGTTATTTTTATTTCTTCCGTTGTCAAAATATCGCTTAGGTATCTATACCAAATGTATAATATTGGATTTAAGACACTCCCTTTTGTGGAACACATGCATTGAAATCTTCCAGTTCTGAATTCTCATCTTCTAGCGAATTATTCTTAATAATGAACAACCTGATGAAATATGGTAGAAAGAAGGGAAGAATAAAATATTGCTGGGGCTAACCCGCCCTCAACGCAAATAGGGGTATTTCGCCGATCTAGCTGGCCAAACGTCGATTTCATGAAGATGGCCAAATCTGACAAATACTGCTTGTCGTCAATGTTTGACAATCTGGGCACAATGGAATAGTATATTATTGTACAACGGGCATGGAATGGGCGAGTGATGCAATTCATGAATTTCTCGTTCAACTTTTTTTTTTTTTATATGTTCTGGTTCCCACGAAAAGGGATATCCTGTAATGTTCAGAGAACATCGTGGGAACCAAGGGAAAGAAGGTAGGAGTTGGTGTTCTTCTTAAATTTCTGGAGGTTGTATGCCTCGGGGAACACCTCCCTAGGCAATGAGTTCCAAAGCCTCGCAGTTCGTTGGATGAATGAGTCTTTGAAAAGTGATGTTCTGCAGGTCTCCAAAGTGACCACGAAGGGGTGTGAAGACTGAACTTGACGGGTTAATCTCGAAGAGACTGCCAAAGGAGGAACGATTGTTGATATTTCAGAAGAGCATCGCCCATGAAAATATCTATAAAATAGAGACAAATCGCCAACTTTTCTACGGTGTTCCAGACAAGTGAGCGAGTTTGTAAGCGAGGCATCACCGACGAGACGAATTGCCCTTTTTTGGACAGAATCCAATAGCTTCAGGATATGTTTAGGTGCCGCACTCCAAATATGGGAACAGTATTCCAGGACAGGTCGGATCTGTGCCTTATAGATCATAAGCAGCTGACTGGAGGTGAAATAGCTCTTGGCACGAAACAAAAAACCAAGTTTTTGGGATGCACTTTTGGCAATGGACCTCACGTGATTTTCCCAGGAAAGGTTATTGCTGATAGTAATACCAAGCATCGATATGGATGACTTCAGTGGTATGGTTACTCCTGACAAAGTTATGTTAGGCACAGTGAGATCGGCTTTTCTAGAGAAAAGACATGCTTGTGTTTTGTTTGCATTGAATTCTACCAAGTCATTGGATCCCCATTCGAGAATTGTTGCTAAGTCACGGGCTGATATAGGGGCCCTGGCCCAATATACATGCGCCTCTAAGGGAAATCGGAATAACCAAGCAACTTCACCTTGGCTCACCGACATCCTGAAACTACTTCATTGCACTAAATGAAGTTGACGGCTTACAAGCGCTGGAAAAGAATGAAAATGCTCATCTTTATAGTACTACAAAACGTTATTTTACCAATTTTACCAAGCAGGCATGCAAACAACATATACTTTGGAATGGAAATAAAAACATTTCTATTTATTTGCAAGATGGTGACCAATTGAACTCATATTATATAAACTTGCTAACAAATATAACCCCCCCCAAAAAAATAATTTCTATAATAATTCTGAGTTGGATGTCTAGATGAGGTTGATAAATAGTATCACAACTAATGCTTCGTGAACCAAGTGAATTTGAATCTGTTAGATATATCCCCAAATAATTATATTCTTTACCAATATTTCTACCGAATCTGGGGTACGTGGCTATTAAAATATTGAACTAATTATTTTACGTTTATTGTACACTTCACAACACAAAAACCAATATTGAACTTTGACAGTTAGATTACTCGATACAAATGAACTGCTAAATATACCGCGCACTCCGCTGCAATGTGTTTTAACTTGGTTGGTTGGTTTAAGGCTGACGAGCCAGAGACAGGGTTGGCACTTAGCTTCCCTTGACACTGCGACCAGCTGGGGTCTATTGTATCACTCTGTCGTCAGTGGTTCCTCATTCAAACAGGTTTGTGCCTTTAATTAGGATAAGGTTCTTCGGATTCATGCCTGTTTCCGGGCTGATCTCTCCAAAGATTCTGTGTCGCCTACTACTTAGGGCGTCACAGTCGAAGATTGAAAGACAAGAGTTAGACCCGAGGCCTCCTCTTGTCTCTTGATGACAAGCCATTCTTCAGTATCTATACCCATGTCCTGGGTTTTGATGAGCTGAAGAATCTTTTTGGTTTCCATTTTACCAAATGGCTTTGGAATCCACTCTTTTTCCGGGAGTTTCTCAGTAGGTGTTCGACCATCTGCTGATCCCTCCTCGGTTGGGTTTACGGTTTCTGGTGCCGAGTGTGATTCAACTGGAATCTCCTCGACTTCCATACCCGCTATCGGTGATGGGTCTTCTTCAACTGGAAGTTCCCCAGGGTTGTTTGTGTAGGGGAAAGGGTCGTCCACACCTGCGGTGCCCCCTGCGCAGGTGTAAGGCAGATTACTCTGGGAGGTCGCCATGTATCCCAGAGGCTCCGTTTTTTTTATACCTGACTGGCTCAGGTATCATCCATCCCTCGGCACGGGTCGCTTGACGCCTTGGATTAAGCCATGTTGTGATGGCATTTGGTTTGAGATTGACTTAGAGATCCGCAGGTTTTGACCATTTCTGGTCATTCCCACTGGATTTTCCTTGTCAACCCCGTTATCCAGCGATACCACTTGGAGGTAGCCACCTAAGTTTCCGCAACCCATCTTCATCTCTCGTAGGAGGTGAACATGTGTTGACGCAAACTACTCGCCTGTTTTAACTTACTTCTAATCTGAATCAATTCGTATTCTCCAATGAACTAACTCACTTCCACAAGAGTATATATGCTGTCTTTTATAAAGTTCACTAGCACCTAGAAATTTCCTGAAGGTCGCTTTTCATAAATTATCAGAATCCCTCGATTTATCCGATGCCTTCTCAGAGTACTTCTTGGAATCTAACGTCGGACAGACGCGAGACAAACATGCAGTGGCGTAGTGTGTTCGTTTTCGTAACAAAATTATTGATCTCTAAATAAATTAGATATTACCTAAATCAAAAAAGTTATTTCCACAGGTCTGGTTTCAGATCGATGCAGTGCAGTTGTAAAACAAAACTGCACTGCACTGATAATATATTTGGAACTTATGATTCCAAAAAGGTAACTCCATTGACTCTTAGACAAGCCATCATTGATTCACTTAATTATGAGCTAGTACTTTCTATTACACATTTCTTGGGTTTGAGTTCGAATAGTGTAATTTTTTTCAGGAGCTATCATGGTAGATTTCAGAAGGTAAAATTACAGGTAATCTCTCGGATACCCTTGCGTTGTCCTCTGGGGTAGCTCAAGGTTCTCTACTGAGGCCTTTATACTACTTATACGAACTACTTGAATGCTTACCATTTTCATTGATATACCTTTACGCAGATGATACGAAAGTATACCATTCGTTCCATCAACCAAATTAATGAAGATCTGTCTCAAATTGTCAGACCTTCCGTTAGTTTTTTACAAGGATTTTCACAAATTCTGGAATCGAATCAAAATATGTTATGAAAAAGGGGAATCTTCTTGAAAACCACGAGGACAAATTCGCAGGCATATAAACGAAGAAAATATGTCAATTTTTATTTACATAACTATCAATTTGAAAAAATGCGCCATTTCTATTTCACGAAGATTGTCGCTCATAGGTTGATTTAATTTTGCATGAAGGTTACATTGCAGGGGTAGGACGTACCAAAAGAGGATTCAACAAAATTCGAATCCTGATGGGTTAAAACTATCCCTGATGATTTTCATATAATTTTTCTCTGAATCTGTTTTTTTTTCAACACGTTTATTCAATTTTTTTCAAAGATTGAAACTAGTTTTTATGTCCGGACTTTGCACTTCAGGCGATAAAATATACCCCTATTATAAAACAGGCTATATCTCGAAGAGTATCAGTAATAGAAAAATAAAATTTTACAGGATAGTAACATTCCAAGGGCGTAATAAGATTTTAATTCTAATCGTTAAAATTACTTTTGAAATATTAGAATAATTTTCAAATTTGAAACTGTTAATTTTTTTCAACTTACAGTATTTTGTTTTCTTCCATGTTTCAATTTGAACCTAAAAATAGTTGTGAGACAATACATAAAGTTTACATTATCCCAACCTAAATTATGGTTGGCAAAATTAACGTAATTTTACTCTGGAATAGGTTGGTGCTGAATTTAGCGAAGGGAATTTTATGTCATATTTTCGTCAGATTCACCAGAAAAATCTAAGGTGATTTGAAATTCGAGATGTGGCCCTTTCAATCTATTCATCACCTAAAATTAGTTATATAGAATAATAAAATTGAGAAAAGATTTAAAAAAAATTCTGTACGCACTACTATGGAATATTTTTAATAACTCACGTAAGGGAATTATAAATGTTAGCATATTTATCAAAATTGTATTGAGCATCAAACCAGAAAAGCGTATAAAAAATATGATCTTCCTGAAATTCACGTGGGCAAAGCCGCGGGCATAAACTAGTAAGATAATAAAGTTTGAAACATTTCCATATTTACATAACAAAACATATCGAACAGATGTGCACATCAATATTCTTCACAAATTTTGCCTCACCCCTCCACCGCATAGAACAGAAATGTTCAAACGATCCTATTCATATCAGAATGTTAGCAATTATAGTATTGATCAAAGTTATTTTGCAATGTTTCATAATTCAATTGCAGTGTGAACTTCCGTCGGCTTGTTTCTACAAACGAAGTAATAAAAATTGATTTATTAGCAGCGGCAAATATAATGCTGTAGCCACGCCTAATTACTCTTCCTATTTTTTATTGGACCAGACACATTTTATTCAGAATGACACATAGTGATGTTTATTGGAGTTTCATAATCTACACAATGTTTTTGATTTATTTCAAATCCCCAAAAGGCAGTAAGGTGGCATAGCCATTTTTCAGAACTGCCCATGAATGACGTATCAAGAAAAATTAAGTTATGATGAAGAATAAAAAAATGTGTGAGTAGATCACTCGATACTTCACAGTGAGATCCAATTTGCATCAACAGTGTCATGAATGGGGATATAAATAATATAAGAGTAACATATCCTATGTAAAAGAAAAACA
Organism: Gonioctena quinquepunctata; assembly: GCA_018342105.1. NCBI lineage: Eukaryota > Metazoa > Arthropoda > Insecta > Coleoptera > Chrysomelidae > Gonioctena > Gonioctena quinquepunctata. The sequence continues at coordinate 1,511,656 of JAFIRS010000043.1, forward strand.
ACAGCTCATCAACACTCCTTATGACGCTTCCAATTTGTGCAAATGCAATTTTTATTAGCCGGCGGACATTTCATTTGAATTTGAATGACAAGTGCCGATCAAGTCCACTTTTTTCCACAATAGTCTCTTCAATCAAATATTCAATTATAGAAGAAGGAAGGAGTGGAATTATAATTTCAAGTGTATAGGATATTCCAATTCGAAAAAATGTTAGAAAAATAGGAAGAAGAGTCTCTTACACATAAAATCTGACCCATAACTAAATGTAGGTGTCATACGTGGGAACAGTATTCTGAGTCACCCGGTATAATTTTATGTAAGTACTATTATGTTAAAAATGTATATTTCAAACCATCTAACTATTCGACACCATTTCATTTATTATTGTTAACAATATGAAACCTTAGGTATATTATTATACAGTGGTTGGTCAATTTTTTATTAATTTCAAAAGTAAAAAATTTCTGTTTTTTTTTGGCATTTGTGATCCTATTAGCTACTTCGTATTTATTGGTCTTAGATATATAGGTAACCCTCTGCGACTACGGTGGATTTCCAGCCTTTTTCGAAGAGGTTATGTCTCCTCCTGCATCAACATGATTTGTTGCAAAAATTTTGCGGAAACAATGGCCTGTATACAATTCAGGATTCGGTAGTTTCATATATTTGGCTATTTGTTTCTCCATCTCTCCAAATTTATCAGTTGCAACTTTTGGGTGGTGCACTTTCCCTTCTAATAATAATAAAAAACAAAACAGAAATCTTTAACGTTTGATGGGCGAAGATCGGCATATTATTTGAATACTTCATAAAATGCCTTGTCATCGAGATTTTTGACAGGTCTTGTTTTGAAAATAAAATGTTTTTATTTTGCACAATTAATATTTGCGGCAATTAGTGCGAATTTACACGATCCAATAAAATTGACCAATATGGGTTATATTTACACCTGACAATTTATTGGTCAATTTCGGCAACAGTTTTCACTCAGAGGAATACCAACATACTGACAAGAAATGGTTCAACTATAGGAAAAGTTCCGAATATTATTCAATAGCGTATTGAATTGATTCTGATCCATTCTTAAATATCGTTTGAATTGATTAGGATCTGCACTCAGGAATTTTTCGTAAACTAATGTCAAGTTTCCTTTCCCTCTTTTCTCAATCCAAGATCTAATCCACCATCTTCTATATCTCTGTCTTTTATATTCAGCAATGCACATTGCTGCGAATGTAATGCAACGTAAATTATGTTTTTTTTTCGCAATATCATTTTTCTCGCGGTTAGGGTAGGGTATGTGAAATCGCGTAAATAATAACGTATAACCTGAAAATCTCTGTTCTAGCAGGCATCCAATTCATGGCCGAAAGTTACTGCAAATTGTCACTAAAAATTGATGAAAAATTAGAACCGATTCTAAACTCATCAATTTAAATTGATGACAATTTTCTGTTTACACCTATCAATAAAATTCAAGGTCACAAAATTGACCAATTTATTGGATCGTGTAAATTCGCACTTACCAATGCAACCTGCAAAAAAGTACCTAATCATTTTTCAGTGCCTTATAAAAAAAATTATGTGATTAGAACCGTCGACCTCCTGTGTTTTAGCTAGTACTAGGACATCATATACAGTTGATCATTACACTAGTTTACAAAATTTAACTTTTTGTCTGTTGCCGTTAATTTTATGGTTAATAATGTTCACTGATGATATGCTTTTTTCAAATCATCAAAAATTGTGCAGCTCAATGTACTTTAAAAAAAATTTATAATGTACCTATGCGTATTTATGCGTTGATAACGTGCATACTTTTTGTGACATGAGTAGTTCAAGGAGACGTTGTTTAAACAACCCAAATCATTTTTGCTACATATGTGGATAATATGTGTTTAACTATTGTAGAAAAGTTATGTCAGAGTACGTTAAAAATACCTATTTTCTGTATTTTGAGATGTTCTTGGATAACAATGACAAGTTTTGGGCTCCTGATTGTATTTGTAAATCGTGTGTTGAATATCTGAGATATGGAAAAATGGCAAAGGAAGTGCTTTTAAATTTGGAACACCAACATTTGGCGAGAACCACAAAATCATCTCGATGACTGTTTCTTTTGTAGTATCAACATAAAAGGCATAAACGCTAAAAATCGAGCTAAATGGCAGTATCCAAGTACTACTTGTGTTCAGCATCCAGTGCAATATTCACCTGACTCTTCAGTGCGAGAAAATATATTTGAACCCTTAGTACAAGACAATAAAGGACCAAACCCATCAGAAAATTATACTGATTTTGAAGATGTATCAAATGAGCCAAAATGCTTTTCACAAAATGAGTTTGATGATCTTGTAAGAGATTTAAATCTTTCTGAACAAGCTTCAGAATTGTTGGCATCAAGACTGGAAGACAAAAATTTGCTCTCTCCAGGCACTAAAATAAATGTTCATCGTGAAAGTGAAAAAGAATCGCCGAGTTATTTTTTCGAAGACGACAATATTGCTTTTTGTTCAGATATTAACAACTTGTTGATAAAAATGGGATTGAAACAATATGAAGCAAGTGAATGGCATTTATTCATTGACAGCTCAAAACGTAGCCTAAAATGCATTATGTCACATTACGGAAATTAATACGCTGGGGTACCTATTGCTCACAGTACAAAGCTAAAGGAAGGATATTGTATCCTCAGTCCACACATAAGAGAAGAACTTTGCCAGGAAAGTAGTTGTTTTTCGCTTGAGGTCTACCACTTGTTTAAATTTATATAGAATTTTTTGTGAAGAGACTCCAAAGTTTTCTAATATTACACTTCACATGGCTCTCTTTTTTGATATATACGCCTTGTCGGGCATACAGCCACACTCCTATTGAAATAGAATCCCATTGAGATAGGTGGCTAGTATGGAGTGTTTCTTTCTGTCACTAGGTACTGCCAGTTAAAAGTTACTTTTTCCGGCGTATCTACAGGTGATTTAAACTTGGTGATGTTTTCATTTGGGTTGGGTCTCGCTTCGGCCAGAGGTCTTCGGATCTCTGACTGATGGTGACTACTCCGTACTGATGAGGGCCGAAAGCCTGAAACCTGCGGATTGTTAGGCGGACCTGGCATAAATTAAACATAATCAAGTTTATCAGAAAGAAACATTTGCAATCAATTGTCATTGTCAATGAAAGTTTGCATATATTTTCAGGTGAATATCATTCAACGTTCTGCGTGGTATCTGCTAGGAAAGTAGTTGTTTTTCGCTTGAGGTCTACCACTTGTTTCAATTTATATTGAATTTTTTATGAAGAGACTCCAAAATCGCTTGTTTTCTAATATTACACTTCACATGGGTCTCTTGTTTGTTTAATTTACATATTTCTGAGTACTCGTAGAAAAATACCACTTCATAACTTTTATTATCGTATGTTCTTACCTGTCGCGTTAGTAGGAACTTTCTGTCGAATTTTGTCTTGTTTTGTGATAATTTTTTAACTTGCGGATTTTCTTTGTGGTTGTTTTTTTATTGGAAACTCGTGGATTCTCTGGAAACTGGTATAAGTGATTTAAGAAACTCAATCTTTACTTTCACCATGATGTTGATATTGGAATTTGGCTCTAATACAAATATTTATCAACAAATGTTTTTGTTTTCATTCTGTGAGCCGATTTCATTGAACTGAAATATTATTGTTATACTTCCGTGTGCGTCCTGGTGATGATTCTCATCTCGAAATGAAGACAAAAATCTTCCCTAAAAACTGATTCATCGGAAAAAAGCTGCGAAATGGGTTTTTTCTACAAACTTTAATTCAGTTCAACTGGCAATTCTTGTGAAGCAATGTTCTCTTCACAGATCCAATTAACTTGAAAATTGGTATGTTTTGACACACTTATATGATGAATATTCAAAATGACTACATCAAGATGGCGGACGTTTAAAAAAAAATCAGATGTATACGACTAAAAATCGATATTAGATAGTTTACGGGGTCTGCAATTTGTCAAAATTTGGAAATTCAACTTTGTAAACTGAAAAGTGCCCGAACATGCCATTTTAGCGGTCAAGTACTCAAAGACGTCATGGCAACACAGCGGATTTAAATTTGTTTATTCAGAAAACTTATAACTGAATTCCAGGATATGATGAAAACTTTGGTTTAATCGTAATTTTGTAGTGGAAATGATAGTTTATTTTTTCGAAGAAATAATTCAATTTTGACAATAGTTTTGCACAGGGGTGACAATTGAAAATGTATATTATAATCCAAGAACTTACCAGCGATCATAGGGGAAAGTATTGGTATAATTTTGGCAATCATGATTCATATTTGATGAACTTATACAAACATCGGTAGAGATACTAGAAGATCTGTTGGGCATCATATCCTAATTTTCGACTTCCAATGAATCTGTCGTAAAATTCTCCTTCGCAAGTTCAGCGCCGACCCATTCGAAGATCAAAATGCCATTAGTTTTACCTAGGTATTAAAGTTCGTTGGGATAATCTATACTTTATATATGGATTCACAACTTTTTCTTGTTTCAAGGTAGACCTTGGCAAAGAAACAAAGTACATGATTAAAAAATTCACGACTTCAAAGGAAAAAATCATAAAATAAAATCGACCAAATTTCATATGTATAACTTCAGCGGTTTTCGCTCGGAGATGATGAATGTCAGTCATACCGGACATGCTATTTTAAATATATAAGTTCATTAATATCAAAGTTATAATGATTTCTCTGAATTTTTTATTGCGATTTTGTAGATTTGAGAAGAACTTTTTGCTTTTTTCTTCTTTTATTTGTATGAAAATTTAATTTGGAATTCATTTAACTATGATAATCGTCAAAAAAACTTTTTCTGTTCATTAGAAAACTATGGTGATTTAAAAAAAAGTGTTTTTTGCTTTTACATTTTGTGTAAAAATTAAATTGTCAATCGAAAAAACTCTTAAATGAGGAAATCCCAAAATCAATTCATTCAGATACTAGCATATCATTACGTATCTGCCCGAGAACTCACTAGATGATCTAGTCACAGTTTATAGCTAAAGAAGCAGTTAGCTCACTTGGCCCAAATGCATGTTCCAAGGTAACATCCACTCCAGGGAAAGAATTCAGGATGCCCAGAAGACTGTACGCGATTATCGCTCTTCGAAGTATACGAAAAATGTCAGTATTAGTAACACAGTAACACGCGGTATGCGCGAGGGATAAAAATCAGAGTTGCGCAGTGTACAAACGGGAACATAAAGATCAAAGTGCCGACGCCAAGTGAGCTAACTGCTTCTTTAGCTATAAACTGTGATCTAGTCCTCGTCGATATTCTCGCAGGTGATGACGAACATGGTGGCAAACCTCACCCTACAATATCTTCTGAAGTGTCCGCCACATCGAAAACGGGTTCCTTTTGTTCTATTATTAGCGTTGTTATCCCCATATTTTAGTTCTTCTCATATCCTGCAGAGCATATGCTTTATACAGTCTAAGGTTTCTTTGAATTTCAATATCCGCTCAATCCATCAATGAATATGTGTACCGCCAACTGTTTTTTGAAATCCTCTTTGGTTGGGCCACTGGGTAGGCAAGCCGGATCAACCTCTGCACGTCCGCTTCAAACTCCTGCAGACTTTTACCCGATTTCATTACCCGTGTACCCGATACAGCTGCTGTCGATGTTGGTCGCCGTCAACAATAATGGACAATGAAAATGAAAGGATGGCCAAGTTCGTATTTTATCCCCCGCCCACCGCCAGCAAAGTGTGTGACGTCACCGCGGAACCACTTCGGTTGGTTTGCCATAAGAGCCCATGCATTTTTCACGATTTTCAAAACCTTTGATCTTGGTATTTGTAACTTGAACCTGTTGATTTTTTGGGTGTTTCTGGTTGATGTGTTAGTTTACTTTTGCTCCATTGCATTTTTAGAACTGTAGATGCCCACGTTTTCTGTGGATAACCCACAAATTGAACTGATGCTAAGCGCATTTTGAACGTCATTTCGTAATAGGGCACTTCGTTGTTTCGATTTATTGACAATATTCGTGGAAACTTTGAGCCCATTCTAATAAATAGGAATTAATGAGTTGTCTTGATATTTTTATGGGTTGAAAATTTGGGTGAAGTTCAATAATATACCTACCTCTAAGAGGACGAGAGTTTGTAAGAGAAGTCACAATTGTTGGTATGGGTTTATTTGAAAGTAGAAAGTTGTAAATTTAGTAAAAAAAATAATAATCTGAGATTTATAAAATAATAAAACAAAAGTTGATGATTTGGTTACGTGTGGAATTGATATATGAGAATTTAAAAAAATCTGAAAAAAATATAACTTCCTTACAAGAAACTACGGCACATATTCTTCCAGGCATGATCTGAAGTAATAACAGCTTCAACTAACACTGCCTAAGGAATTATGTCAACCCTTCAGCATTCTCCGAGAGCTATATTTACCTCAAATATTTTCAATAAATCGAAAAACAGTTAGAAAACAAGTGTCCTATCACGAAGTGGGCTCCAACACGTACTAATAGTCGATTCAATTTTCACTTATTACGACAAACTGTAGATGCTTATGGCACTAGAAATCCATTGAAACGAAAGTCAAATGATTCAGCAAACATAAACACTAAAAAAAACGACGGAAAAATGTTACCAACAGGAAGAAAAACTGCTGTGAAATAGTATAAAAATACATGGGCACTTATGGCGGATGAACCATCTAGGTTCCCTGGTGACGTCAAATGACGATGTAAATCCGCGCATGTACAGCTGAAATTTAGCCAATGTACGAAAATAGGAAATAAGCCATTCTTTTCATTGTGTATAATTTGGGTCGCCGGATCTCAATTCTAGAGCAGCAATCAGGTCTCCATACTTACGTTGCTGATCTTCCGCGATGGTATATGTAACATGCATTTGCCTTTTCTCAGCCGTTCCATCCATTGGCTGTTGCCACAGCTTTGAACTGCCTACGATAGAAACCATGGTGACTGTCCATCAAAAGTCGGTGAGTTCACGGAATTGTTCGATGGGGTCTTGGATCTTTAGTGATGCAAATTGCTTTTCTAGCTCTTCCAATTGCTGCATTGTTTTCCTATACTTATTGCTTTGTTTCTTCTCCTACTGCTTTTCTATTTGTCCCAACGCCAATTCCGTTTATTGTTCTCCACACTGTGTTGAGTTCGGCACCAATTTTATCATCATCTTCCTTCGGGCCCACGATTTGTCCCTCAGTTTTCTGGACAATCTGCTCGAAAAATGCTTTCTGTTCTGATCGTTCTTTATTTTGTTCTTCCAGTATTTTACGGGAATCTGATAATTAAAACTCAATAGAAATTAATCACGCACTCAACTGGACCTCTAGATCTTATCGTTCAATCGCTTATGTATTCGTTTTCGTAACAATATTTTTGTTATTGAAAACCGCGTGGAAGAGGGACATAATGTTATTAAAAATATATTTGTAAGCGAATGAATTGACAGTTACGTGATTTCCACATCCAAGAGTTTTTTTCGATATTCAAATCTCATTCACAGAAAAAGGAGAAGTTGAAAGCCAAAATATTTTCATCCAATTACAGATTATCAATTGCGTTAAAAACATGATTTTCTTCCTAGTTGAATACCCGTTCATAAGTAATATCCTTTGTGTGAATTTAACATTTTAAAATTATCATGGTTTAACGTTTCAATAAACGTTTAGAATAACTCTATTTTCAATGTTATTTCAGCTGATTTCATCACGTTTTATTGGAACTGAAGACGATAATGAAACGTTGAAAAGTGACAAATATTCGACATATCAATATAAATAAAATCGTTATTTTGTTTGGCATTTTTTCTTGGTTTCAGACATTTGGTTTTCAATCATTTCACAACCTTCTTTCAACGTCTCTGTGCTTATTAGAAAAGTAGGGGAATTCTGAGAACAGAGTATTGAAGAAATTAATTATGTAGGTACTTAGTTTATTTGATTTTGTTACCATCACCTACCTCATCCGAGCCGGGACGAGATCCTAGTTCAGAATACAGACAATATCGATAGAGTTGGTCGATAGTCCCGGAAATTTTGATGGATATATCCCAGTACGTAATTCATATTGAATAAAAAAGTTCAAGTAATCTATTACTCTAATATATAAACGCTGATAACCAGTGAAAAACAAATGCGTGAACTGAGGGCAACATCCAGCACTGACCTGGACGGTCGTCAGGGCCGGATTAAAAGGTGTGGAGGCCCTGGGGCAACAAAGGAACAAATCAAATTATTTCGACACGAGCATATGTAGGTATAATAAAATACAAGAAATGAATTAAATAAAACGAATGGATTCTTGCGAGCTTTTTTCGACGAAAAATCATTGATGATTTCGGTCAAATCCAGCATCCGGAGAAAATCATTCTCAATGCTAAGAAGCGATAACTTTGATAGGCGGCTTTGTCTCATCGTAATTCGCCTATTTTTTTCATTTTGGAAAATGAGCGCTTTCCAGTGCAATTTGACATCATCACATTCTCAGTTGTAATATCACAAGAGAGTGAAAATAATTCGACAGATTTTCCGGATTTTCGAAAACTCGTTGCCAGGCAATAGACAAGAGAGACCAATTGGCTCGAGTGGCTATTGCCAACAAGTTTGAGAAAGAAATCTAGATAATTATTTTCTACTATATCGAACTCTCGTGTGGTATTCTTTAGATTATTTTTTTATGTTACGATCATAAACACATTTCCTTGCAAAATTATATAATGTACTAAACCGGTTTTGATTCATTTCAGACTCTTCATGCGAATTGATGACATACGTCAAATTAAAAATATAGGTTGTCAGACAATAAAACAAAATACCTCAAATTATTCCCGCGACAATTTTCTAGGTAGAATATTCCCACTATTGATTGGCCAAAACGTATATGAATTATTGGAATTGAACGTTTCCATTGGTTTCTAGCAATGTCAAAAAATAATCACTGTAATTTCAATGTTTGAGAATGTAGCTCTGAAATTTTGGTTTTCAAGAATTTGATAGTAGAACATCTTAGATTGGTCTTTTGATAGTCCTTTTTCAGAAGAATTTACATTTGTTGCGGAATGTCATCCTTCTCTTAGACTCACACTTTCAGATTTCGGGGATTTCTCTGTTACAAGCGGGCCACTCAGCGGATACTTGTCAACGCCAATAAATAGGAAAAACAGGTATAGATGGGCAAAGTGTTTGTAGAATCGGCAGAAAAATAGTCAACAGAGTTTGAACTTTTGTTCTATTATGGAATGCGCACAGGGCTCTTACAAATTTGATGCAGTCATACATAAATTGAAATATTATTTTCTTTTGCTTATGATTATTGAATTTCATTGTGTATCTAGATCGCTTGTGTCATTCGAAGAATACATCGACAGAAAATCCTTCATTTAATTAAAAAAAAAATGTATATTTTTTTTTAAATTCAATTGTTCTTGTTTTCACAGCTAATTTCGATACGATATAATATTTTGTATAATAGTATGATGTTTTACTTGCTGATTGTTTCTCGCATATACACATTTTGACAAGAATACGAAACATGTTTTTGAATGTTTAAAACGAAAAATGAGAGGAAAAAGTGGGAGAACTGCTCTTTCGTTGTCAGATTTTTTATATATAATTTTGCATATCCTTCGGTATTTGTTAGGAAATTTTACCTAAAAATTTATATTGTGGAGGCCCCTCTCTTGTGGAGGCCCCGGGGCTGCAGCCCCGTTTGCCCCCCTCTTAATCCGGCTCTGACGGTCGTGTTCGACGGTTTAACGAACACTGCTATATTCCTCTTGCCGTTCAGCAGTGCCTAGTCCGGTCCTGGGTGATCGTGGCAGATGTAATGGCCGGTGCTGAAGCCCCATGTGGTTTTGGAGGCTCATCTGCACATCCAGGCCGTACCCCATGTGTGATACCTTAAACTGAAGGTATTTTTTTGTATAAGTTACGATTTTCGACATTACACAGGATTGAGGCTGATGTGGGAAAATATTTCCATAACTTTTATTTAAGGTATCGCATGTACATACTACCTGTATTATAGCGCTAGTATTCTCGTGACACACTTATTAGCAGGATAAATAAACAATGGATGTAGGGGTTATCACCAGTTGTCTCTGTTTATTTATTCAGCAGACGGGCACTACACATTCATTCATGAAACGCATACAATACGAAAGGGAGTTGCTATAAAAATATACAAATGAGTACGAGAAGTTGTTCCGGATAAAAAACCCAAATAAACTGAAAGATGCACCGATAATAACAATCGGATATTGACGGAGCTATCTAGATTGGAACACCTTTGAATTGTTGCGCGGTGTATTAATAGGCAAGGACATTTTGCCGCTCGCGCATGCCTATAATATTTCACTCGTTAACCCACGAAGGTGGACGTTTACTAGTAAAGCGATTGTCTCTGATCTGCAGTGAAATTGTTTTCGGTCGGTGTAGGTATAAATCGGTTATGCCTTAAAACACGTGTATTACGAACCTTCATTCATAAAATGGTATCGAGGTTACATACAGTTTCAGTTATATCGAGTTTATTATTGTGGTTTTGTGTCAGTGCTTCAAATGGAAATTCGGACTTATACTTGAAAGAGGGTATGTTTCTATTGTGTTGTCCCTATAATTCCAGGGTTAGTGTTAGAAACGGGGCTGTAACTACGGAAACATCATCCCATTTTTAGTGAAATATGGAGTTTTTTTCATAAAATCGAAAAAAAATGAAATTTGACGTACCTATATGTTATTTGTTTACTTATAATGGATAAATCCTATCTACCAACAACGTCACATCAGGTGATATACAGTCGAATTTTGGTGTTTTCATAGTTCCGATTTCCTGGAAATCTAATTTGCGTTGATGAAACGGAGTTTAAATTATCCCTGAATAATATATTACTACCTTGCAGTAATACTGCTTGACTGACACATTTTCCCTGAATCACTGTATGTGAGAAAACAATTCATTAATCATTTAACTAATATATGAAATTATCCCCATAAAGTCCTCGTCGATTCTAATATTAGAGAGATGGATAGCAAAGTGATGAGTAGGTATTGATTTATTCAACAAAAATGTATCGAGATTTTCCACTTCCCATCAATTGTTTTTTTGTTTTGATAATCAACACGTACCTACTTGGTGACCAATATCTTTCGGAGGTTATAATTATTATTAACCTTCGGAAGATCATTAGTTATTACGTCAAATCAGGTGGTTTAGAGTCCGTCCATATAGTTAGTTACCCCCTTCCCACGAGTTTATTACAATAAAACTATCATGATTGACATTGTCTGTTTGGAAATAGTGGTAACTTTTGGCAAAAACATATTACCATGTAGTTATCCCCCTAATTCGAAAATTTCCATCAAACGAAAGGTAATAATAATAAGATAATAGGTATCTGAGGTTTGGTAAAAGTATCATGACCATGTAGGTAGTTATCCCTCTAACCCACTAGTTCAAAAAAATGTAATGGCCCTATACCTACCTACTCCATCGAATGAAAGGTAAGAATAGTTCGATTGCCCAAAGATTTAACGGATTGGTTTTATTTTATGTTTTAGGGGTTAAAATGGTATAAACCCCTAAATGTGTTCAAAATAATAATCTTCCAAAAGGCGAAAAAAGAGAGGCCACCAAAGCCACAACGGGTAAAGTGCGTACTTTCAATAACTTCAAAATTAAATCTAGGTATACATTTGGTCAACAAAGTACCTAGTTATAGTAACAAAATTGTCTTTTTTATATCACATTTTATTTTTTTTTGGAGTTTTTATATGCCTTCCATTTTGAACCCCACTCCAAATTCGAAGCCATTTCATAGTTAAAAGAAAAAAAAATGATCTTCACTGAATAATTTTCTTTGCCGGGTCATCATTCTGACATTCTTCTATTGTATAGCAAAAATTTAGAAGAACCCCGTTAAGTTAGCAGAACCACCTTGGAGTACTTTCCTGGCCATAACTTTTGGGTAATTTACTATCCCAATTTTTTTGTTCTTCTGTTGTGAGAGAAATACCTTTAACAATAAATGAATCCAATTTTACTATAGCGTGCGTATGCTTATGTTTTTTATCGATGTTATTATCATTCATTAATAAGTAATTGATCGATAAGTAATAACTTTGCAGTTACAACTAGACAGTGGAATTGTTTATTTTTAATCTGTTGTTGATCATTCATTTCTTCCGCACTAGCCAAATATTGTCATTCGGAGAAGTTGAATTTATAAATACTTGAAAAGGGAAACATTCTCAATGGAATGTTAAATAGAAATATTTTTCTGTGAATTGAAAAATCCACGATGAAAATGAAGTTATTTTTTTGAATATTTAACAGAAAACAACTACTTTCTCGTCTGAAGCCTCGCTGGACATTGAAATACATCTGATAAATATTTTGAAAGGACCCTAACTCAAAAGAAAAAACCGAAAGTGAAAATTTGATTTTTTATTCCAGTCTTAAGAACTCATATAGATGACTGAGACAATGAAAAATGTTTTCCAAGAAGGAGCACTCACCAGAAATCATTTATAACATTGATGCAAGACTGGCATCGCATTCACTAGGTCTTCAATTCAGTTTTGTCGACGAAAATCTATTTCACGCTTCCACGATCATCAGGAAGACCGGAAAAATTGGGAAACACCTTTTCCAGAAGCAATCTCACTTTGAAAAGATTGAAAAATGTTAGACATATTTCTTTAGGAGAGACTCTTCGAAAACAATGTTTTTTCGACATTATAACCTGTCATGGGGTATGATAGATTGGTTTGTTTGAAAATATGAACAGGTTGTTCATACAATCAGATGTGGAATCATCTGCGACTCAAAGATAAACTTTAGTCACTATCTTCCATCTTTCAAGATAACCTCTTGTGGGGTATTCATGTTGAAAAGGGAAACATTCTCAATTGAATATTAAGTAGAACTATTTTTCTGTGAAAAATGAAGTTACTTTTGTGAATATTTAAAGAAAACAACTACTTTCCGGGCTAAAGCCACGGTGGACATTGAAATACATCTGATATATATTTTGAAAAGACCCTAACTTCATAGAAAAAATCTGAAAGTGAAAATTTGATTTTCTATTCCAGTCTTAATTAAGAAAACACATAGGTAGATGAATGAGATGAAGAAAAATGACTCAATATTTATTTCCGGAAATCAGGTGAATGTTTAAAAAAAAGAAGCTTTTTCGTGTATTTCATAGGTAATTATATTTTGTAAAAGAAACGCTGAAGTTGATTGGCATAAAAATATGGCTAATCGAAAACTTTTCGCTGCGCTTTGCTAACAAAAAGAATTAAATGAATTCCAGAATTATGTAACCTGAAATGTAACCCAAAAACAAGTGGAAATCCTTGATAATTGATAATGATTTTTTGCGAGAAAATGAGAAGAACCATGAATTATTCAGTAGGGTTTTTCAGCTCATATTCATATCTGAGTTAATTTTAATATTTTCGATTTTTTACTGGAAACTGAGGGAAGGAATCGGAAAATGAACTACACAGACTCATTCAGTAATGTTGCAGCTAACAATGCTGATAAATTTCATATATCTATCTCATTTTTTGGGTTCGAGAATTATTTTAAAAAATAGGGGGAAATTCTCGTTAACTGACTTACTCTCGCATTACCACACAAATTAAACCATACAGCCTTTTTGGTAATATTTCAGTCAACATTCTGGAAATTTCCATATATCTGAGTTCGTGTGTTTGAGAACTCAGAAATCCCTACAAAGTGATTTATCGCCCCATTCGCTATTTTTTATATAAAAATGAGAAGGGGAACTGAAAATATAAATACCCAAACACCCTTTCAGCCTACTAGAAAATTTCATGTATCTTATAGTTTTGGCGTGTGAAAGTTATTGGAAAAAACTTTTGAAAATCCCGAAAGACTGAACAATTCGTTTGCTAGTCCTCCCTTCACGTTTAATTTATTGTTTCTTTATAAGAAATCGTAAAAATTTATGGCCAGCCGAGAACCATTATATATGTGTATAGTAAATATCAAAGTTATTTTGCACTGTTTCATAACCCAGCCAGCTGTTTATTCTGGTTCTTAACCGATAGGAAGGGTAATTGGGCGTGGCTATAGTATTATCTCTACCTCTAATCATAAATACATTTTTATTACTTCAATCGTCAATTATGAAACTCTGCAAACTAAATTTGATCATCAATATTCAATATATATTTTTTGTTGACCAGCACGGTGAATGTGTATGAACCAAATCTATTACTTGTGCGCCATTTATGTTCTATTATTTGTAATCAGAATATATTTTTTCATTTGACATTATAGTCCTTTTTATACATAGACATTTACAATCGAAATTGTTGACAGATAAGTTAGTATTGTGAAGGGATTTCAAGTTTTGGGTATGAAACCAAGGGGTTTTCATTTGAATTAGTTTTTTTTAATTAACGAATTCAACCACGAAAAAAGGATTTCCATTTGAATTAATGTTTTTCTTAATTAACAAATTTTACCCACTTTTTTACGCACACTATTTAAGATTCAATCGATGTGAAAGTAGCGAGTAATCCGATCAACCTTTTCTAGGTATTTATTATCAAGTCACCGCCTATTGTAGAAAAAATATTAGTATTAGTTATATTTCGAGAGGCTGCAGTTCTCACATTTTTCAATAGATATGGAATAACTCGAAAACGGTTGAATTTTTAATGACATGATATGTTGAGTCATATCTCAATTATGAGAGGAATTTAAAACTGGACTGAAATACAGGGTGTTTGTTGAAAATAACCCATAACTGTTATTTTAATTCTCAGTAAAACCGAAAATAGAACATTGAAAAATGTTCGCCGGCTTGATCTGATATGTCCTTTACCCATCTTACAGAATCGCGCCGTATCGTTTTCCATATACAGAGTGGGTCATTGAAAACGAAACAGCCTCTGTAGGTCGGCAGAATCGAATTATATAAAAACGCTCGGACTCGTCAACTACATTTTCGAGGGGGACATCGTTCGCGATGAAATTCACCCGAAATACATTGCGTCCCTCGGAGCTGTGACCACCACCCCTAAATTTTTAAATGGCAACATATGGCAAATGACACCTCATTTGAAAGGTATTTTCCTTCTTAATATCAAACAACAAAAATAAATTAATTTTATCGATTCGTTTTCGAGATATGGGAACTTGAAGTTGGGAAATCACTTTTTATTCACTCAATCAATAAAAACAATATCTGAAAAAGCAACCAACTGTCGCAATAATTATTATTGTCAATGAACTAAATGTTCAAACTGTCTACCACCCATTTCCATACAATAGTACAAGTTCTGTTCAAAATGAGACCTCACATTTCGTAGCATTTCTGACGTTAGTCGATGGCATTCTTCAATAATTCTCGTTCGTAAATCTTCCAGAGATTCTGGTTCGGTTGCAAAGATTTTGTTTTCCAAGCGACTCCTCAGGAAAAAGTCTAGTGGGGTTAAATCTGGAGATCTGGCTGGCCACTCTATAGAGCCTCTTCTTCCAATCCAACTTCCAGGAAACATTCTATCCAAAAACGCCCTAACAGGCGGTGCATAATGTGGAGGTGCCCCGTCTTGTTGAAATATCAAGTGGTCTTCATGGTAAAGATCGTCATTTTCAATTATGTCTACTAATTGTGGATAAACAAATTCATTCAATAATTCCAAATAAGTTTCTCCTGTCAGGTTACCGTCGAGAAATACTGGTCCAATCAAACGGCCCCCAAAAATACCGGCCCAGATATTGAGTTTTTGGGGAGTTTGAGTATGGACTTCGTGGAAAATATGTAGATTAGCATCTGACCAATAACGACAATCATGACGATTCACAGTCGAATTCAAAAATAATGTAGACTCATCAGAAAAGCAGATGTTGAAAAGGAAATTCTCATCAGCATCTATTCTCGTAGTCATAATTTCACAAAATTCCTGTCGCCTATCAAAATCATCTTCATTCAATTGGTGTAACAAATGTATTTTGTAGGGGTGGAATTTATGATGTTTCAGGATTCGGCGGATAGTGGTTCTACTGATATTGGTAACACTAGCCAATTTCCTCGTGCTCAATGTTGGGTCTGCATGTGCAACTTCAACAGGTTCATTTTTCAACGGAAATTCACGTTCTGGGTCTCGTTTCTTGTTGGCTACTGATCCAGTTTGACGAAGTTTTTGCACTAATTCTAGAACATATTTTCTAGCAACAAGTTTATCTGGATGCGTTTCATTGAACAAATTAGCTGTTCGGTTACCGCACTCATCATTCTTTAAAAAAATTGTTATTATTTCAACTCTTTCCGCGATCGTATACACCATTATTGCGGAAAGATATTCAGCAGCTTTAGTCAAGTAATTCACTCTAATGTCGTTCAATCAAAGATCAGTTTGACACTGATAGACGTCCACAATTGCGATTTGGCGAAATTTTTTATCTCATACATGTTTTTGTTGTACTCGCATTTGAGTCGAATTCGAGAAAACGTCTTTTTATCGATTCTTAAGAACTTTAAAAAAAATTCGATCAAGTAAATGAGGATGAAATAAAAATTTGAAACGGAATTGCATGTTATTTGTTGGTAAACAGTTAGATCATTTAATTCCTTGACAATGATAATTTTCTTTAAACAGTTGCATTGTTAGCTGTTATTTTTATTGATTGAGTGAATAAAAAGTGATTTCCCAACTTCAAGTTTCTATATCTAGAAAACGAATCGATAGAATTAATTAATTTTTGTTGTTTGATATTAAGAAGGAAAATACCTTTCAAATGAGGTATCACTTGCCATATGTTGCCATTTAAAAATTTAGGGGTGGCGGTCACAGCTCCGAGGGATGGAATGTATTTCGGGTGAATTTCATCGCGAACGATGTCCCCCTCGAAAATGTAGTTGACGTGTCCGAGCGTTTTTATATAATTCGGTTCTGCCGATCTACAGAGCCGCTGTTTCGTTTTCAATGGCCCACTCTGTGTAATATATATATATATATATATATATATATATATATATACATACATACATACATACATACAAATATTATATTTATGCATTCTCACAAATGTTCATAAGAAAAGGATTATTTTCAGGTAGTTCGTTGCAAACTATAATCAATACCTACATTTTTTTTTCAATAGTTCCGATCAAAACGTGGGCATCTAGGAAAAACAGCGAAGGACTTATTCGAAAGGTATTTTCAGTCACCAGCTTGGCATGCATTTAACATTTGCAACGCTCCCCGTATTCATCAGATGTTTAGTTTCAGTGTATTCACTGCTACGTCATATCAGGTGATATTGTGGTTCCAATCAGGCCAAAATAAATTATATATCTCCTGATATAGTTGGTACCTATAGTCGACTTTTTCAATGCTTATTCGGACGATTCGGAAATCACATGTATATACTTCGTGGGTCATGGAAAAAAATGTAAATGCAGGGCCAGCGAGTAATCCGTTCAACCTTCAGTAGGTATTTATTATTATTAGTATTGGTTAGATTTCGAGAGGCTGCATTTGTCACATTTTTCAATAAATATGGAATAACAATGGTGACGTCATTTTTAGTGATACCGAAAATACAACAACACTGAAGATATTTCCGACGGCTTGATCTACAAAATCGCGCCGTGTCGTTTTCCATTATACATATACTTACCTATAAATAAATCACGATAACTCATCGATATATTCCCTATATAGATAACAGCTGTTCAGAATCACAAACTGTTAGTTTTTAAAAGGTTTTTCATTGGGTAGCTAAACACGTACAGTGTAGTGCAAATTTCACAGCGAAGCATTCATTGTCATATCCTGGTTGTCTCGTTTGTCTCTCCGCCTATCTTTCTGTCCGACTGTGTGTTCTACAATGTACACTGTTAAGCCTATGCACTTATGTTGTTTCCAATATTCAATTAATGCAATCATTGCACTATTATCACTTATTGAGCTTAAACACGTTTCTTGAATGTCATTAATTTCCATGTCGTTAGTTCAATAACACAAACAGTTGCACGAAAAACGAGAAGAAATAAGTTAGGTCTAATGAAGAGGGAAAGGAAATTGTGTCCCGACAGTAGGCCAGTAGATATAGACAATCAATTAACATTATGAAAATGGAAACGTTCTCAACTGGATATTGAAAAAAAGATTTTTCTGTGAATTGAAAAATCCACGATAAAAATGAAGTTATTTTTTGTCGCAGATGATTCCACATTTTATGAACATCCTGTTCATATTTTCAACATATCAATTAACATTAATTCCAAAAGTTTCCGAACTGCAATGGTATGTTAGTGCATTAATGAAAACAAACTATAAAATTTTGCAGAAGTCTGTGATGAACTGAACATTGTTTTAATTGCAAAAAACGTTTTCATGCTTTATTATTGCACTGAAAATTCCAAAAGTTCTGCAAACTAGGCATACCTATAGTAATGGTGTTTTATAACATGCATTGAGTTTGCAACCTCGTAAAAGTTACGGAACCTTGTTTTTGTCATTTGTTCGAGTTTTTCATTGTAATTTGTTTAAAAAAAATACAAAAGTTCTGCAAGTTGGACATGTGAACGGAAAAAAAGTTTTAATTACTCACGTACTTTTGCAACCATTTCTGAAAAACCCATAATTTTTTTATCAAACTTTTTTATCGACGCTCCCATTTTCAATACACACAAACATTGAAATAATCACAGAAGTTTTTTATTGTGGTTGCCAATAAAGAGAAATCGGTCTTAGTTGATGTGTAACTTTGCAACTTAAGACGAAAAACGGAACCTATTTATCCACCAATATATTTTTTTCGCATTTTTATAACTTTTGAAAAAATTGCAAAGTTCTGCAAATTGCGATTGAAATTTGCCAGCGTCATTGTTCAACGGAAATTTTTTTTTTTGTATAATGAATTTGTTATTTTATAATTTCGCCATGAATTCAAAACATTGTGCAAATAGGTTTGGTATAATTAACCCTATCTCCGGGTCCAGTTAAAACTTGATTATCAATCGCGTATATCTGTTATACTTTGTACTGGTTGATTGAAATTGCATCCAAAGATTAATACGGTTACGTAGTTAACCATTGAAAGATTTGAAACTAATTATTGATCTCAGAAGCAATCACTGTTTTCGACTAATCAGCGAAATATATTTAATCTAATATTTCCGAATGCAACAATCGAAAGAATACAAAATTTTAATGAATTCTCCTAAATGGAAGACATACATTTCTTATCGCATTCGAAATGATATGCAATCATTCTTCATTTAAAATTTTCACTTGTCACAAGATGACTTTATAGCAATCGACGAGATTTTAAAATGAATAATCGATGCTCTATGGAAGGAAGGATATCAAAACGTTATCGATTGTAAATCTCGCAAGTACATAATTATCATCATCATACAGAAACGTTGCTCAAAAATAAAAAATTATGAAATCGATATTACAACTCAAATTAAATTTTTACAGGTATGTATTTCTTGAATTGAATAAAATTATAATTTACCTTTCCACTCGACTTTCTTACTCCAATTGTGGTTTCTCATGAAAAAATCCTATTGAATCCGAATGGAGGACTGAAATTTAATCGACACGTAAGAATCATTTTCTAGATTTATAATTTTTTTTTTAATAAAGAGGGAAAACATGTTGGTAGGCAATTCTATTTCAGTTGAAGCTCCAGGACTATTAGATGAATGTGCATTGTTTTTGGTTAGTTAAATAGTTGTCTGTCATAAAAATAAAATTGTCAGTCTTCTTGTTATTCTGGTAATAAATCATGTTACTAAACTGCTGTGCATTCATTACTCTGTCAACAGAACACTGTGACGTAACACAGTTGTAGGTAGGTCGTACTAATGTACAACTGTACGAGTGGTTTTTAAATCTCAATATTTCCTAAATTTTTTAATGAATCAAGAAATTATGAAACAGATCCAAATTCCTAATTGTAATATGATGTTTTGAATTCATATCGAAAACGTTAGCTTTCAACATTGAATGATTTCACCTACCGTTGACGATCTTCTTGGTCGATAGTTAACTTGGTAACACAATGAATGTCATTTATTAGGTATATAAATTTTTTTATTATTCAGATAACACAAGTGTTGCAAAAATAAATATTTTTTTAATTCCTAATGTTCCGCATTGTAACATAGTTTGCAAATTATTATACTGCCACCAATTGGTAAAATGAGTTGTCTGCCCGATTCGCAAAACATTTGCAAAACATTTCCTTTTTTGGTAGAGTACAAGTACGAAAATACTTTTCTTTTGATTTGACCCTCATTTCCGTGTTGCAGACAAGGTTGCAAATTAATGAAAACATTGTACGTCAGGACATCTCCACTTGCAACCATTATTTGAAACTTTTGTAATAAATGCGATACTTATTTCAATGAAAAAAATCAATTAAATGAAAAAATATATTTTCCGTTTGACGCAAGAGGTTGCAAATTAAAACTCTCGTCAAGAACATTATTTTTGTCATTTTTCGAGTTTGCAGAACTTTTGGAATTTTCATAAAAAAATTAGGACTAACAACAATTTTTTTTTGATAAAACAGACATTTTCGTTTTGTATGAGTGGTTGCAAATTTATCAGAGGATGTAAATTGCTATTTTTCAAAACTTCGAAAGTTTGCAGAACTTTTGCAAATTTTTCCGCGCTAATAATGTGAAAATTCATTAAATCCTGATTTTCAACATCTTCCATTCAGAAAAAAGGGTTGCAAAATCAGACTACATATCATACGAAAGTCCTCTTCACTGTACTGAAGTTTTGAAACTTTTGTAATTATTATTAAATTTTGGGAAAATCATGTCTGTCACTACTGGCCTACAGGTCCGATCGTGCTACACACGTGCCAATCAACCACCCGAAAACCGTATCGTGGTGGTAATTAATGTCTCTTTTATTGGATTTAAACACCGTCAGTCCGTCTTCCAGGAATCCCTCACTACTCTTATGTGGGTGACGATCACACGCCAACAGGAATTCTCAAGCCAGTGGACCAACTCTACTTTTTATTATAAGGTCCTGCCAGACCTTCATAACAGTATGGCCCTCGATGATCCATGTTCCACCCAAATAGAAAATTAATTTATCCATTGTTTTTTCGTTTCCTTGAGATATGTCCTTCTCCATTCCACATTTTCTAATTTTTCTATCAACATGCTCTTCCTTTCGTGTTCTTCTCTCATCCGCCTTCTCAATTTGTTTCAATATGCTCTTGTAAGACTCGTGTAAGACTTTCTATAATCGAGTCCTTCTAATATTGGTAATGTTGAAAAACAGCTCTCAGCTGACACATATTACATGTGAATAAAGGCGATTTATTATTATTATTATTAGTATATCGGAAAAAACTATCTTCGCGGATAATTGGTGTTGGTGTTTCGTTTTCGGAGTAAGTAAAGCACAGCATGTCTTATGGAATTTTTCACTTCTTCACTAAAAACTAAAGATTTTTTACCGACATGTGTTTTTGCCGCAGAGATTCTATGTTTTGAAAACAGTTGTCCTACTCATACCAGTTATACACACACACTTCCTCACTAAATAAATCCTCATTACTTATCACTTATCACATATTACAAAAATGAAATTCTCATAATGATATACATTTCTCGAGATTTTTTCCATAATTATTAAACGGATTTTGAAAAAGTTTGCTACTTGATTTTATGGCGAACTATATCATTTTATTGCCCTAATGATTTGATTCCGGCACGCCTATGGCGATAATATATACTCCTGTAGTATTCATTTATAGCGAATCTACTATTGATTGGCATACCTTCATAAGTGCGGTAAATTCACACCGGAATCTCGTGATTGCTTTCACACTGATAGTATTCGAAATAATTAGAATGAATAATAACGACCATCATTTACTCTTTATCGTTTTCATATCGATAACAGCGCAGTCTATCAAAAATTGGTAAAAAAATTAGCAAATCTAACATTTTCAAGAAGAAGTACTGAGTAATGTTGAAATTGCGAAAAAATGAATTTAAAAATTTACCATAGCTGCAGTTTATAATATTTATTCCATTATTCAAAATTCGAAACTTAAGCCATCCGGCAAAGTAATGGATTGTTTGTTGTTAATTAACATTTTTCTATTTTATTTTGGGACCATAATATGACCATCAATCAAATTAGTCATTACTATCAAATTACTTGGACACATTTTAATTCGCGCATTAAAATGTAATAAAGATCATTTACATATTTTCAAATCCGTACCTGGAATCCTCAGCCCTTTTTCTATCTCTATCTGAGTCTCTTAGATCTGTGGCAAATGTATACAGTGCTTCTCAAAAGTCCCCTCCCCCCCCTCTTATTTTTGGAACGATTATACATAAACAAGTGAAATTTGGAAACTGAATATTAAAGGTTGTAAACTACTAGTGATGATAGATGACGAAATCGTCAAAGATGACGTCACAAGGCCATTGTGACCAATAATTTTAAATGGAACCCTACGGCAAGCGACACCTCTTTTAAAAGGTATCGAAAAAAACCTATTCAATGATACTAATTTCGTTTGTGTTTATGGCAGTTTTAATGGCTCATTAGTAAACATTAAAATTTAAATTCCATTCAGTATGATATCAATTACAGATTTAAGAATCGGTATCTACTTAAAGAAATTGCTCGAAGCGACCTCCATTTACTTCCTGACAGTGAAATATCCTATTTTTAAACTCTTCTCGTACTTTTGCAAATGTGTCTGCGGAAACAGCCTCACATTCTTGCAATAATACGTTGTTTTAAAACGTCAATATTGTCAGGTTCAGTGGCGTAAACCTTCGATTTAAGGTACCCCCACAGAAAAAAAAGGTGTTAGGTCCGGTGATCGAGCTGGCCATTCCGTTGAACCTCGTCGTCCAATCCATCTACCACGATACTCCTTATCCAAATACCGTCTTACTGCACCGTAATAGTATGGAGGAGCACCATCCTGTTGGAATGTTATTTCCAAATTGCCGAATTCATCTGGATTATCTTCCAAAATTTCAAGGATTAACGGTTCTATTGCGTTTTGCAACAGCTCCAGATAAACCTATTTAAAAAAAGAGGCCCAACGATGTGGTTTCCCAGGATACCTGCCCAAACATTCACCTTCTGGGGAAATTCGGTGTGTGTTTCACGAAACAGGTGAGGATTTGCGTCACTCCAATACCTCACATTCTGTGTATTTACATTTCCATTTAGATAGAAAGTACTTTCGTCACTAAAACAAATTGTTTTGACATAGTCTGGCTGTTGGTTAATTTTAGTTTCATATTTTCACAAAATTCTAGTCTTCGGTCTGGGTCGTCGTCTGAGAGTTGATGAACCATTTTTAATTTGTATGGATGAAATTTGTTTTTTTTTTCAACATCCTGTGTACTGTACTTCGACTGACTTCACAGGTAGATGCAACGTGAGTTGTTGAAGAAGTAGGATTAACTATTACTTCTGCCAGTATATCAATTTTTGTCTCATCAGAAATTTGTGGTCTGCCAGATCGTTTCGCATCATTAATACTACCCGTTGTTTCAAACTTACGAAGAAGCTCCCTCAAATAAATCCTCGAAACGGGGCGATCGAGAAACCTCTCATTAAAAATGCGTTCTGCTGCATGAATATTTTGTCCAGTTTCACCAAGAATTAGGATCGCTGCTACTTTATCACCTAAAGCACGTACCATTTCGCTTCTTGAAGCACTTAAACGTTCGGCTCACAACAGTTTAACAAATTATTAAAATGTACAAAAATATTAAAAGTACCAAAAGCTGCTAAAGCAGTTAAACATTCGATCAACAAAACACAAATTATTAAATGTACAAAAACTTGGACAATTACAAAAACGTCGAAGTAGGGAGACGAACAAAACGCCAAAAACGCCAGCTTATTTGAGCTTGAGTTTGGAATTTTAGTATTAACTGATTTAATTCATCACAGCTTTGCGTTTTTTAAAAGCGAGTTGCCAAAACTGCCATAAACACAAACAAAATTAGTATCATTGAATAGGTTTTTTCGATACCTTTTAAAAGAGGTGTCGCTTGCCGTAGGGTTCCATTTAAAATTATTGGTCACAATGGCCTTATGACGTCATCCTTGACGATTTCGTCATCTATAATCACTAGTAGGGAAGTTTACAACCTTTAATATTCAGTTTCCAAATTTCACTTGTTTATGTATAATCGTTCCAAAAATAAGAGGGGGGGGGGACTTTTGAGAAGCACTGTACATGTATTTATCACATTTAATACAATATCAGGTATTGTTTAAAACCCTCACTTATATTATAATAACATTTATCCATTAAGTGGGATTTTAGTTTAATTTTGAAACCCTTTTAATTTTTTCACTTTTCATATTTTCGGAAAGAGTATTGAGAAACTTTATACCACTGTATTGGGTACTTTTTCGTTCATATGATGTTCTGTGTATAGGAATCTGTAGCAAATTACTATGTCTGTTTCTATAGTTATGATTATTAGAATTATGTGAATATGACTCAAGTCTGGTTGCCTATCGGGTGGCGACAGGCTGGGTCCGAGAGTATCAGGATACCCAAGCGGCAAGTTTTTCGTACCTACCTTACCTATACAAAAAAAAGTGTGGTTCGATTCACATTCATTCTCGTTTCGAATTCAATCTAATATTTGAAAGCCCTTTTGGGGTAGATATACAGATTGTGCTCGCAGAATACGATATATTCCCTAGTTTTAGGTATTCAGTTGTTGAACCAAACCCACTTCAATATATATATATATATATATATATATATATATATATATATATTTTCTTCAATTTCTCGGAATAAAGGTCTGATTCAGTCAATTCATATAATTTCTCTTAATTACGTTTCGACATGGTATTTGTCATCATCAGGTTAAAACACTATAATTAAAAATATGGAGTTTGAGACATATTTAACTTAACACAATATTGAAATGTATGCACTAAAATAATTCTTTAAAAACATATGGTTCGAAATATAACACGTTATTTAACTCAATATAAAAATATCTGTAACATTTATGAGTATGCACTTACAAATTATATTATTTGAATTCTGCGTTCGCATCGAACAAACGTTATTGTAGGTGTGTGACTGCGTCGAAGTTATCGGGAATGGTTTGTTATCTTTCATGCATTTTTACCCTCTTCATAAGTACACCGGATTGTTTATATTGAGTTCTAGTATATGAGCCGGACTGTATTTTTTTTTGGCAGCATGTAAAGATCAGTTTTCATTATTATTACCATAAACAAAGTTAAAAAAGTTTGTTATAAATCTGGCTTAAGTTTTTGATATCATTTCAAGGAATGTTCTTACTCTTGGATTGGAATACAAGCTTAAAGTACACATTGAGGAGTTGTTCTGTATTGAAAATATTTTTCAATTTGAGCCTAGCATTGTAACTTGCATTTATTTTTTTGCTGATATTTTCAATGGCATTCTAAATGGCATCTGCATCTAAATAGGTGCTTAGAAACCGAACAGAAGATGTGAGCAACGTACTTGTACCTATAGTTACATTAATTAGATCGTATGATTCTTTTTTGCCGTTTAAGTGGAGTAAAACAGTTTTTGAGGCATTTTTGTATGTTTTTATCTAAATATTTCATTCAACCTTCCTTGAAGCTCTCGAGGATTACTAATATATGCAGCCAGTGATATATCACCTGCGTACAATACTAGGCAATCAGTATTCATGTAGTTTGGAAGATCTTTGATGAATATGATGAATAACAATGGACCCAGTATTGATCCCTGTGGAACTCAAAGATTAACATCATACGTATTAGTTTCGGTGCCATTCTTCTAATGAAAATTCTTGGTAGAACATAGTTCTTGGTAGAACATTAACCATGCTAGAGTGTTTCCTCCTTTTTTTCGAGAAATATCAGTTCCAAACAGACGAAAGCTTTAGTGAGATCAAAAAATAGTACCCCTACATGCTTCTTTCTATAAACAAACTGTAGATGGTACTCTCTGTTGACCTCCCTGGATCAAATCCATTTTGACACTTACTGATGATTTGATGTTTCTCAAAATATTTTATGATTCAGTTATTTAATGCCTTTTCTATTATTTTGCATATGACCGCGTAGGAATAGTTATAGGTCTATAATTTTTCAGTGACTGGCAGTTATCTTTTTTGGGGATCGATATGACCGTTGCAATTTTCAAATTCCAACGAAATCGTCCTTAATCGAAGGATTGATGATATATTCAAAAGGCTCTACAATGTAACAACCTATTATTTTTATTAGAAATATAATACAGGCCAACACTATAAGTGTTTTTAAAATTATTTATTATGTCTAATATTTCTGTATGGTTGGTGGCCTTGAAGAAGAATGAATTATTTTGCGGACTATTTACAGTGCACTTTTCGGATATGGAATTTTGAAAATGCCGCTCTACTGTAGTTGAAGTTAATGATTTATTATTAGTTAAATAATCATTTATAATAATTCTAACGAGTTGGTTGTTTTTTCGTTTCGTCACGACTATTTCCAAATGTACTTTTGCTGGTCGGTGATAATCTGTTTATCATTAATACGTGCTTGATAATAAGTATGTTTTGTGAGAGTAATGTTTTGTACGTATTGTTTTTTCGTATTTTTATATTGTTTCTCAATTTTAGTATCTCCGGTGTGTTTATTTTCAGCCAGTAAAAGTTTTTCGGATAAATATCTTCACTAATCAATATATGCCCTCTTGGCCCTCAGTTTTTTAAACTGTCAAATGAGAGGCAGAACTTGTATTGTTGTTTTATTGCTGATTCTGTGATTCCGAGATACCAAGTCGAAATTCACTAATTCTGAGTTATTACTTGGGAATTCCGAGAAACTAAGTCAGAATAAATTTATTCCGAGTTGTTAAGTCGGAATTTCTAAATACTAAGTCAGAAGCAGCTAATTAGAGGAGTTATGCAACCCGAGCCGAACCGAGTTATTAAGACGGAATTTCGAGATAAGTCGGAATGTCGAAGTACTAAGTCATGACTAGCTAATTTCGAGTTATTAAGTTGGAATATCAAAATACTAGGTCGGAATTATGTAATTTCGAGTTATTAAGTCGGAATTCCGAGAACTATAAAAAATGATTTCTTCTGACTTGTAGTTCGTGTTATTTAGGATCATTTATATTTGGAAATAGATTTCATTTTTTAACAAGATATCGACTAATCCCACAGAAGTTGTGCCCGGGGTATAATCCATATATCCCGTTCAACCCTTCCCAAATCCAAATTCTGGCTCGCCAAATGTAAACTTTGTCCAAATTGTTCCTCGATTAGGTACTGATTGACATTTACTATGGCGTATTTTGATAACGTAGGATATTAATTTTAGATTCATGGTACACAAATGAAATAATTCAGTTGTGTTGATTACTTTTATTGCCCCATTACGCTGTCGAGCCTCTCTGCACATCATGACAGTTCAATTGCGTTGTTCATCAGCTGGTATTATCCCAACGTAAACATGCCCGTGGAATTGAATTCCGAAAATAAAGTTTATTTCGTGTAATAATAGGCCGGGAGCAGGCTCGAAAAACGACCCGCTTCGTCGCACAGTGGGGTAATGACCCGTAAAGTTGGCTACAATTCGCGCTAGTTTCACTACTGCTACCTGGGTTTGTTGAACAAATAGACGACCTTTCAATAAATTTAAAAAAACAGCGGTTTTACATACAAGGTGTCGCTAGAAAAATTCGGACGTGAAAAAAAAAGAGAACGCGTCATGTTATTCATTTGGCTGACGAGTTTTGTTATTTATGGTCAGAATCTATTTTATTGTCTTGAGTATTTTGGGGCGGTGGTTATCAATTTCTGTCAAAATAATTCGAGATAGCGCACGAGTGTTGTGATGATCTATGGTATAATTTATTCAACATTTGTATCTTATCACGAATATCCTAAAAACTATCGAGCGAGTGTCCTGGCTTCGAACACTGATCTGTTGACTATGAAAAATATGAAAACCCCTTAAATAAGCTCTTATTTAAATCACTGAAACCGTAAAACAATTTTGCATCAGATGTGTGACGTGAGTTATTCTCAGACGCTTGTCGTTGTTTTATGTTCAAACTGAATAGATCGCACAGCAATCTTTTGCATTTATTTTGTACTAATATGAGATCAGAATAACTCAAGTCACATACCTACAAAATAGTTTGACCTTTTCAGTGAGTTGCTCGACAGTGTACGTGCAGGACATTCATGACCTCAAAAACTCCCATCTTGATCCTTGCATTGTGATAAAAAACAGTTCTCTGCTATTCAAATTGATGGCCAGCTAATCAAATAAATATTATTTGGGCACAACGGTGACAGTCGGTCGCTAGACGTGAGTGCACCGAACCACTGAATTAGTTTTTTAATAAATAGTACAGTCACGAAAACGAATTCTCGTGTATTAAACTCTTTCAATTTCGTTTGAATTCGGATTTCAGGATGATTCAAAAGTACTTTGACAAACTTCAGGAGGTGATTCCTCACAATATTCTAAAATGAATTGTCCAAATGAATATACGTCCGGAAACGCTTCGTTTCCAAGATACAGGGTGTTGAAGTTTTATTTTTATTTTCGTTTTTTTTGAATAACTTTCGAAATACTGACATTAATTAAACGAAAATTGGTATTGAGAGGTTTTTTGAGGTGTCGAATTCGAACCTGATGTTATTATTGTTCTTACTTTTTGAAGATTCATAACTTTTTTGAGCGTACTTCTAGCAC
Organism: Gonioctena quinquepunctata; assembly: GCA_018342105.1. NCBI lineage: Eukaryota > Metazoa > Arthropoda > Insecta > Coleoptera > Chrysomelidae > Gonioctena > Gonioctena quinquepunctata. The sequence goes on from JAFIRS010000043.1 coordinate 1,540,441, forward strand.
ATTTTTCAGTAAAAAAATAAATTCCTCTATCATATCTTCGTAAAAAAGCTACCCTTGTTACAAGTCGCTATAAGCAACCGTTTTCTAGATATTTGGACTTGAAAATTTCATGTCGATTATTTGATAATCGATGCGTGTTGAAGTTATTACCATTATTTTAAATTTTTCACAAGAATGCTTAGGAAATGAATTTGACGTTTAAGTAAGTAGTTTGTTTTTTTGTAGGGGGCGCCACCTATTCTATTTATTTTTACTCGTTTGAAATAGTTATTTCTGTATCAAGGGTGCAAAATCTGTATTTGTTTCAATAAAATTTAGAAATACATTTTATTTCAAGAAATTTTGAATATGTAGAATAAAATAAAGGAAACTAAATTGTATTCCAATAAATTGTTCAAAGTGTCCACCTTCAGCGAAGATACAGGCATTCAGTCTTCTAGTCATGGAATCTCGTATATACCCGCTCAAAAATTATTTGTGTGTTTCTTATTGTTTCACAGGCGTCTACTATTCGGTTTCTAGATCTTCCTCATTCGCTACTGGAGTTTTATAAAATAGTGACTTCAAATGTCCTCAAAAATAAAAATCTAGTGGGTTTAGAACTGGGGACCTTGGTACCTTGGTGCCCACGCCTGGTTAGGTTCTTCTACACCCCTACCGATCGATCGATTTGGATAGATAGTGTTAAGGAATTCCCTGGCTACAACGCTAAAATGGACCGGAGGAGGATCATGCATAAACCACATGCGGATACGAATTTCTAATGGTACATTCTGAAGTAGTCCCGGCAATTCATTTTCTAAAAAGTCTCTGTAAGTTGCGCCATTCAGTCGGAACGGAAGAAAGAAAGGACCTATCAAGTAATTATCAGTTATTGCCGCCCATACATTTACAGAAAATGGATACTGATAATGTCACTAACTGCGTGCAGATTTTCCAGAGCACAACCATGGTTGTTATGAAAGTTTGTGATAGCATTTCGGGAATAGTTTGCCTCGTCCGTGAAGAGTACATATCTTAAAAATTGAGGATTTCCAGCCAATTTTCTCAAAAACCACTGACACATAGTAATGCGTTGGGGAAAGTCTCGTGGCAAAAGAGCTTGTACCCTTTGAATATGGTATGGATAAAATTGTTGATCGTGGATAATTCTCCAAACTGTAGACTGAGTAGAATTGAGAGCTTCAGAAATTATTATTGTACTTGTTTCTGGATTTTCCTCGAGAGCGTTCAAAACAGCTTCTTCCAATTCTGGGGTTCGGTCTGCTCGTGGTCTTCCAATAATATCAGCTGCCCTCTTGAAGCTACCTGTTTCTGCCAAACGATGGTGGAGACTGGTAAATGTTGGAGCTGAAGGCAGTACTCGATTAGGAAATCGCTCCTGGTAAATACGTCTTGCTTCGCGCGCATTGCCATCCGCAAGGCCATGAAGGAAATGCATATCGGCTAAATGAGCATTATTGTTAAAAAAATCAATTTTTTCAAAATTAGTGTTTTAAAACCTACAGAAACTTCAACAAAACAACAAAACGTTTAACTGTCACATAATATGTAATTACCAAAACTACTTCCTATAACGTCAAATTCATTTCCTAAGCATTCTTGTGAAAAATGCAAAATAATGGTAATAACTTCAACACGCATCGATTATCAAATAATCGACTTGAAATTTTCAAGTCCAAATATCTAGAAAACGGTTGCTTATAGCGACTTGTAACAGGGGTAGCTTTTTTACGTAGATATGATAGAGGTATTGATTTTTTTACTGAAAAATGTGCTAGAGGTACGCTCAAAAAAGTTATGAATCTTCAAAAAAGAAAAAGACGTGTAGGTGGCGCCCCCTACGAGTAAGAGCAATAATAACATCAGGTTCGAATTCGACACCTCAAAAAACCTCTCAATACCAATTTTCGTTTAATTAAGGTCAGTATTTTGAAAGTTATTTAGAAAAAACGAAAATAAAAATAGAACTTCAACACCCTGTATCTTGGAAACGAAGCGTTTCCGGGCATATATTCATTTGAACAATTCATATTAGAATATTGTGAGGAATCACCTCCTGAAGTTTGACAAAGTACTTTTGAATCACCCTGTATAATCTGAGAGTTATTAAAAAGTTAGAAATTTGAGCATTGGAATCATCTTCCTAACTATTCTGGATAAAAAGTTATGGAACGGTTGTGCTATAGAAAATAGTTAATAAATAGTTATTAAATACTGGATGATTTTCAGTTGATTGTGCCGATACGTTGAAACCGTAGCCTGACAAAACAATGATCCGGAAACATCAAGTGATCCTCAATCGGCTACGCCTAGGGCACACCAAACTCACACACCGTTTCCTGCTCAACCATACTGAGGAGCCAATGTGTAGCGACTGTAATATAAAACTGAGTGTTAACCATATTCTCAACGAGTATCCAAAATATCAAGTGCAGCGAAAACACAGCATAGTAGGCAAAAAATGTCATATAAAAAATCTTATAAAATTTGTGAAATGTATTGATCTAATAACAAAATTATAAATGAATTGTAACAAATCACTATTAACCATAAGGTTGATGCGAATATGCTTTAATAAAAAAATAAAAAATAACGCAGTGTCGTGATAAAGGAGTATTGTAACCACTTCGAATGAACTTGCCAAGAACGGCATTCGACTTGATATTTTTTTTTAATTACATTAGACAGTATAAAATATTCACGGTTTACGACAAACAGTTTATAACGTCAAGGAAACAGGTGAGACATTTTTCGTTAACAAATATTCCATTTTTACTGGTGAATTTTGTGTTGTCCTATTGAATGAAAAAGTACTCTCTGGATTGGTGCCGGTTGGCCAAGTGACGGAACATTTAAAACATTCAATTAAAGAAATAACATTTTAAAATCACATTCTCCATATTCTAGCAAATATTTCCGGTAATTGCCCACAAATCCGTGTGTCTTGAACCAATTACATGTTTACGTATCCGGTATCCTCATGAATGAAAACCGCAACATAAATGTGCCCGCAGTTTTCAGTAAATTAATATAACCACGTCCGTCCGCTTTAACGAACCTATTCTCTTATTATCCAAACATTATCGTTCGATAAATCGCATTGTGCTTATATATATATATATATATATATATATATATATATATAGGGTGTGCCAAAAAAACGACGATATTTTTTTTTTTGCTCTCAGTCTAAAATATCTTAGAAGATGTCCCAACAAAGCTCCTGTTGAAAGCGGAGCTCAAAATTCCAATTCTAAGAGGTCCTCCATCGAACTTAAAGTTTTTCCGTTTAAATAACATGGGAAACATGATTTTTTATAAGTTTTTTGTCCTGCAAACTGTGATGAAATTATTAAAGAAAAAAACGAATGAATGGACCTTGTTAATTATTGAATTTGGTACAAAAAATTCTATTGAGTCGAATTTCTACTTCAATTTTTTAAATTTCCGGTTTTTTGCATTTTCAAATAAAAAATTTACAAAGGTAAATTTTGCCGTAAATTGACTAAGGTTTTTATATTTTAATGAAATTTAATATCCTTTATCAATATATTTTATAATGTAGTTGAAAAATCATAAAAATTACTCAGTCTGTAAATTTTATGGTTTGATACTACGAAACGTCTTACTAACCTAATTTTGTTGCAAGTTTGATGTGTTAACAAATTTGCACCAAATTTTTTGTTTAATTATCGATATTTCAGTTGTAAAAGCAAAAATTTGAAAAAATAAATATACATGAGCCTGTAAAAAATTGACATGAACTTTTTTATAGAATATCAAAATTAACATTTTCGTCTAACTCTTACAGTTTAGCTAAAAAATGCAAAAAACCAGAAATTTAAATTTTAAAGCTATATAACAAATCAAATATTGAAGATAGAAATTCGACTCAATAGAATTTTTTGTACCAAATTTAACAATAAACAAGGTCCATTCATTCGTTTTTTTTTAAATAATTTCATCACAGTTTGCAGGACAAAAAACTTATAAAAAATCATGTTTCCCATGTTATTCAAACGGAAAAACTTCAAGTTCGATGGAGGACCTCTTAGAATTGGAATTTTGAGCCCCGCTTTCAACAGGAGCTTTGTTAGGACATCCTCAAAGATATTTTGGACTGAGAGCAAAAAAAAAAAATATCGTCCTTTTTTGGCACACCCTAATATATATATATATATATATATATATATATACAACTTTATATTAGTTCTGTTTTTTGCCAACTTTTCGTAGGCTTTCCTGGAAGCCTGTGTAATTATACTCCTCTGCCAAATTTTTTATGAATACGCCTCAAAATTGGAACTTGTTTTTCTGTTATATATTTGGACACTACTTCAACTAACACCCGTTGCCAATACCACCCGCTCCTGAACTTTTTGAAAGTCTTAGAATAGTTCATTTAGGAAATCCCAGAGACATCCCTGGGATATATGAGGTACATCCCCTGAACGTCCTCGAATGTCCTTTTCTTTCATTCATTTAAGTAATTTGAAAAATTTCATGGAAAATATGGAAAAAAAATAAATCCAAAGATTCTCAATACGAAACAAGTTTAATTCCAAAATTAATATGTTATAAATGTGATAAATAAAAAAACAACTACTTATCCTATATATAAATTCATGTGATAAATAAACAAAAACAGACTAGGTGAATCAGTTGAAAATTGTACACATTTTAGGGTGTTGCATTTGTTGCAGGCATTGCATTAACTTTTTCTCTGTGGCTTCTCTCCTTGGTCATCCTGAAAAACTTTTGCAAAGCCTCCTCAATCTGTTTTTTATTACCAATAGCTTCAGAAGATCCTGTAACAAAGATATTATTGCAGGTGGAATTGAATTGACAATGAAAAAAATTACTAATACAGATATCATGTTATAGGCTTTTTTAGGATTTACAATAATAGATAAAAATACTCACCAAGTATTATTGATGCATGTGTTATGTTGGGTTTCAAGGCCCATTCAGATAACTTTGAGTTTATGTTATCATTTGAATTTTCAATATTCTCATGGGAGTTCTCAAAAGGATAGTTTTGAAGTAGGTCTTCTCTTGATATAGGGCTCAATTCTCTAAGGGAAGAACACATTTTCAGAACTTGAGTCACATTGATCAACTTCAGGAATTTCATCTGATCTTGTGGAAGGTAATGTTATATGATTATCATAATTTACAGCCATTAATCGACTAGTAGAAGGCCCACTACAAGCCTCTCAAGATTATTAATTTTGTCTCCCAAGTTTTCTTGTCTTTTATAATATTTACTCAGTGTATTTTTTCTCTCAAGCCTTGAGGATACCTTCCTCATGCTACCCATTATATTAATATGTACCTATAATAGATTAATGAATATACTATAAACATAATATTAAGAATTGAATAACCATATTATTGGAACAATGAAGTGTTTGATCCAATAGATTACATTCAATATTTTGATAATTGTTTTACCAACCTCAAACTCAACATATTATTTCAATTTTTTGACTATAATATACACAACACTATAACTGATAAAATGCTTACAAAAATTGTCAAACACAATAAGGATGCCGCTAATCTTTTTAAATCGAACAAAGAAAAGTTAGAAACCTGCACATTATGCCAAGTGAGGTTAACATTGTTGACAGATTACCAAAGAATTCAAACAATGTTGCCAAAGCCAAACGGGACAAAACCACAGAAACCGAAATGTAATTGGGTTTGGGATTCGTGTATAATTTGTATCATTCTTGAGAATTTAAATTAATAAGGGTATATTATGCATTAATAAAATTCTGCTTGAGAAATGGTCTCTTTCAATTTCTGAGATATTTTCTTTATAGTTATTTTCCAGAAGAAAAACAAACATTTTCATAACAAAATATCAACTTTGAAGTTTCAGTGAACATTTTGAACAGGGTTCAGACACTGAAGAAAATATCACTGAAAACAAACAAAATGAAAACCATATGTGGAAAGTTGCAATGGAAGACATCTGAAAATACAAACATGAATAAAAACAAAATGTGATAAAAAAATACTTTTGTATCTGAAAGCAATTTATGTTTAGGATTTCCACATCTAAACGGGTTCTAGTAAATTTTCAATTTTCCATATGAAGTGGAGAAGTAGAAAGTCAAAAGTTTCCTCTAATCTAACAAATGAAAACAGACGCGAGTGTCAAAACTTCTGCTTATTAAAAACTACAGCAGCAATTGATTTTTCCAATATTTTCCAAGCATTCGAACTCAGTTGTAGTCTCCATCATAAAACTTCACATCCAGAGAACATCGGCATATCGTTTTTACCAACTTTGGTGGTAGCATCGTAAAGAAAACCGAGGCCTTTGCGATATCCTAAGAACCCGAACAATTGATCAAAGACTCCATACGTATTCTAAACATAAACAGCCATTATGCCAATATTCTCGATCTGTACCACCTTACCAATAATTCCTATCCTCACATTATAGTTCTGTATAAGATTCGTGCTGGAGTCAAGAACAGAGTGGAGTTCAATGCAACCAAGTCCCGAGCTTGTGTATTTTTTTCCTAATCGTCTATTTCTATGCCTGGAGTGAATACAGATTTACGCGATGGATAATCAAGTATTTTAACTAGACCACTGTAGAATGTTTTCCCTTCCTACTGTTACACCTCGAGGCATAGCACAATTTACGTTGCAGCTTTCAGTCACAATATTAAAAGTTGCGAATGTAAGGTAAGCCCATACGATCGAAAAGTGACGGAGACGGCTGAACGCGCTATCGTTCGAGGCGAACAGTGGGAAGGGGAAATATTCTACAGGGGTCTAGTTAAAACTTGATTATCCATCGCGTATATCTGTTATATTTTGTGCTGGTCCACTGGCTCAAGTACCGGTCGTTCTAACCCATTGTAAATCCTATAGGATTTTTTACGAATCTATATAAGCTCATGGAACGAACACGTCAGAATCATCGCGAAATCAGCTTCACAAAAACTTGGCTTCCTCTTGTTTATTATTTATTTTTCGGCCCACTCGAATACTTACTCCAACTAACTATACCCTTTGTTATTTTTCCAATTTGTAATTAAGGAACATTTTATTTTAGTCCATTTCAATTGATATTTTGACCTAAATATCCAATTACTTAACTCATTATAGTCGATTACAAAAATAAATGCTCGAATAAACTTGTCGTGCAAGGATATACAGGGCCGTCGCGAACTATCCTGCCACCCTAACTGAAATTTTAAGTACCCTTTTTCAAGAAAGCCAAATGGTTTGGAGGTTTGGGTTCATTGAAACTGTCACATAATATGTTATTACCAAAACTACTTACTTAAACTTCAAATTCATTTCCTAAGCATTCTTGTGAAAAATGCAAAATAATGGTAATAACTTCAACACGCATCGATTATCAAATAATCGAATTTTCAAGTCCAAATATCTAGAAAACGGTTGCTTGTAGCGACTTGTAACGAGGGTAGCTTTTTTACGTAGATATGATAGAGGAATTGATTTTTTTACTGAAAAATGTGCTGGAAGTAAGCTCAAAAAAGTTATGAATCTTCAAAACAGAAAAAGACGTGTAGGTGGCGCCCCCTACGAGTAAGAGCAATAATTACATCAGGTTCGAATTTGACACCTCAAAAAACCCCTCAATACCAATTTTCGTCTAATTAAGGTTAGTATTTCGAAAGTTATTTAAAATAAAACGAAAATAAAAATAAAACTTTAACACCCTGTATCTTGGAAACGAAGCGTTTCCGGACATATATTTATTTGGACAAATCATATTAGAATATTGTGAGGAATCACTTCCTGAAGTTTGTCAAAGTACTTTTGAATCGCCCTGAATATTTCATTTTGAAAATTAATTAGGAAATCAATGAAAACAAATACAGAAGGATGTGGACAATTTGAAGTTTTGCTGATATGCGAATGGAACGATTCGCATGCCACTTTTTAGTTCTTCTTTGAAAGAAAACTTATAGTTATCTACCGATGCAAACTTTTCCTCGTTGACTATTTCTTCAACACTCTGCATTGCACGTAATGAAACTTCAACTACAGTTTTATAAATAATAATTTGTTGGGGAAATGTGTTTGAAGAAAATAAAGTTATAATTTTAAAAAGCGGGTTGCTGATATTTTCAATGGGCCACATAGGGTCAAAATAGCAGGTAGGTGGGTGTAGGTATCTACCGGCTAAGTTTACCTATGAAGATTAAGGCAGATTTTTTTTAGCAGGCTGAGATTACCTGTGGGATTAGTACATGATCCGTTAAGCGGCTGAGTTTTTCTATCGCCCATTAGTGAGTGCAGTGTTGTTTGCTAATTTTATCTGTTTTTACATCTTTGTTGGGATGTCCCATTTTCATGCTCAATTCTTGGTATTTCTCCGTTATATACTTCGGAATCTCCGCTTGAACTTTGGGGTTAATTTTGTTCAGCTTATCGATCAACCCTTTATGCCAAACTTCATCAAAAGCCTGAGCAACATCCTGGAATAGCGCTGTGCGTATATGAAAAATTAAATTGAATTTTACACAAAGAAAAGAACGAGATGATTCATTGGGTTTATGATATTCCGATCGAAATACAGATTTTTTTATTTGACGTTGGAAATAACTCATTAATTTTTATTTAAATCAAGTTATTCCATAATCATAAATTCAATTATATTCGGTTTGGTGAAATTATTTCCTTTGGTTGTTATTGGACACAGTTAACAAGTCGTATCTCTTCTAAACATGCTAGGATTTATGGTTATTTCTATGGGGCAGTAAATAATTGGAAACGATCTTTTTTATCCAGGTTGAAAAATTATATAACGAGTCGAACCAAACATTCAATTATATATGAAAGCAAAAAAAAAATATAATCATTTGCCAGAGCATTTTGAAGAAATTATTAAAAAATAATACAACGAAAAATTTTGGAGCCATCTTCATGCATGGTGTTATTTATCTTTGAGTTTTTATCTTACATGTTTTATATCTAGATGTTTTGTATATTCGTACTATGGCTACTTCCGGCTAAATATAATCCAAACGTTAAAATTATTTTTGACTTATTTTGTTGAATTTTATATTATTGATATTTATACTTATTTCTTTTCTATTAGTTACTTTTGAATTGGACATAGTGGTTCCCACCACGTCAAGTTACTCCATCACAACACTTTGTCAATAGGAATAATAATTCTTAGACACTAAAACACAGTTTTGATTGATAGAAAACATAATATGTTATGTTACACTTTTTTTAACAAATGTTTTGAACGAAATTTTAATATCCGCCGTCATCACAAAAACCGCAAGTTGTCATCATTCACTGTTTAAATGATATGTCACGCAAACAATGTACACATGCCAAGACAAGATCAATCGAATAATTGGGAGAGTGTGCAACATGTGTTATAAAACAAACGGATGGATAAGCGAAATTATATAAAAGCTTGTAAAAACGAGTTGTAAATAATGCGTTTCTTCATTCTCTCCTGATTCATTGTGTGGCATTAGCATACAAAACCAACATTCATTGAACTCTTTGTGTTTTATAAGAATTACTTTTTATCGCAAGACTTTGATTACTGTCTTTCCTAGGTTACAAAAAACTAGAATGTGTCACTTTGATTCTGAGGCAATGAAAATTGTAAATATTGGAAAATGCAAAAAAACACTTCGGTTTGTCCGAGTCACTACATTTTCCATCCTGGTCAAGGATAAGCATACACTTTATTGTCAAATCTCCCTAACTAAAATATCAATAGTAACACTCAGAATTATATTAGCTCTAGCGTCGCAGTGGTATGGTAGGCTAATTAGGTAATTGATATAGCCGAATATATCTTCCAGAGTTCGGAGGTCAGCAATGTAAATGAATCGGCAAATTTACGATTGTGGGAAACGAAATTCGCTTACCCTTATCGTACTTGATTCATCGAAGACAGTTGGCATTGTATGATATACAATAATGAATATGCACAATAGAAGACAAAACAAGCTATAAATCAATTCCTCCAGTCTGATCAGGAGCAACATCAAAATAATAACAACAAACATTTTAGTTTGTCACGTTCTTCCAGAAATGTTTCTTCACTTCTGAAATATTAAATTGTCCAAGCCATTCTGTTCACAACTGTGAGGAAAATCAAAGGTATAGGTAGACGGGTAAATATATCTGGCGATACAATTATGCACTTTTATGTCTCCTTAATTAAAAAAAAAAGAAAAAATAAATTGGATTACTGACGTAACATACCGCTGCCCCTATCGTGACCGCTGGGGTGGGGGAGTTTTTTGTCTAATCTACTAAGTTCAATAGGTTATGGGCCCAGAATTCGCGTAACTTGATTAATTACGGGAAGTATCGTGATTGAAGTACGCAGTGACCGCAATTCCACAAAAACAATGGATAACACTAATAAAAGAAATATTCAGCAAGGCGATTGTGAAAAATATGATGTATGGAAATTCCATGTTAAATCATTACTCGCGGAATTGAATATTTTATACGAACTTGATAAGTGATTCATGTTTGGGATTTGCAAAAAAAACAGTCAACTGCTAGAGGCGTATTGAATAGTCTGGATACTGTTCATGAAAGAAAAAGTTTAGCAACTCAGTTGGCATTGAGAAAAAGGATTCTTTGTCTAAAGACTAGAGGAGACATGGGCTTATTGTAACACTTCACACGTTTTGATGACCTCATATCAGAATTACTCGCTGCTGGAGCCAAACTGGATGAAATGCATAAAAACTCTCATATGTTACTTACTCTGACTCCATCACAGTAATCACAGTATTAAAAAAACATTAGGCGAGGATAATTTAAACCTATCCTTTGTAAAAACTTCTTGATTATGAGGTGAAACTCAAAGAAGACACAACATCAACAAGTCTAAAGGCACCAACAAAATTTAGTATCTCTCACACCAACGAAGTTAACGCTACATCAACTCCATATAAGAAAAAATCCAGAAAACAATTCCTCCAAAATAAAAGCAAACAACAACAACACCGATCAAAAGGGAGCAAACAACATTCTCCATATAGATCATCCCACATTCAATGTGGCCATTATGGCAGAAAAAAACATTTAGAAAGGAATTGTTATTTTTATAAACAGATGATTGAAAAACAACGCACAATCCAAACGGTTGGTTCATCCCAAACCAACACTGGATCAAGACAAAGGTTTTGCTTTTATGATGGGTCATAATCGTTCCAATACAAAAGGGTTAATGATTCCTGCTAGCCTTTGGAACTGATCATATCGTGAACCAAGAGGACTTGTTTACAAAATTCTACGATCTACCTACTCCCATAGAAATCGATGTGGCTAAAATGGCACTACTGTTTCCGCAGCAATAAAAGGATCTATATGTAACAGACAACCTGATTTCACTTCAACGTTTGCAAGAAAAAGGTCTGATGGTTATATTCGATAAAAATGGCGTAAGAATTAAAAAGAATAATTTCATGATTGCAACAGGTAAGCCCACAAATAGTTTAATAGGCAAAGACCATTAATATGGTAAACACTGCTAACTACCAGAAATGACATGAACGATTATGGCATCCCAGTGGCCAATCATTTGAAAAATCCATCATTTTGTTCAAACAAAAACCTTTGTCAGTTCTTCAAAAAAAATATACCAAGCAGCATTATAGTGACGGAAACTGATACTGCAACTTCGACTTGGTGGTTGTCACGTAATCACCACTAAATCTACCAATATATAGTAAGAATAACTAAAATTTTATAATTGCATTGTTGTAGTCACGTAATTCCCTTCTATGGTAGCCACTCCACAGTTCTTTAACTTGTTAGTGTCTGAAACATTATGACCACTAAGCAAATCACCTTAAATGTTTTTAAACTTGAAAGTGGAAAATAACCGTTGGGGTAACCACATCCTATAGGTACCACTTGAATATCACTTAGAAATCACAATAACTTTCAAGAGAGTATGATAGTTTCGGTGACGTTTTGGTAATTTCCATCAAACCTCCAATGTGGCAGACACTTGATTGTGATATGTGGTGATGGTTGCCACGTTCTTGCTATCTCTATAAGTGATTGCCATAGTTCGCATTCAATAAAAGTCACTACAAATTACAATTCCGTTTAAAATTCACAATCAAGTGACCGTGGATTGGTCCGCGCGATGACGAAAGCTAACCTGACTTTTCTCAAATTATTTTATTGTGGCTTACAAAAAGTTTGTTTAACCTGTTACGTGAAACATGAATGATATTTATTCAAAATGAAATGGGTTATGCGTTTTCAATAGACAATTTTTCTTGATTTTGAAGTGACCGTGGATTGGTACGCGCGATGACGAAAACTAACCTAACTTTTCTCAAATTATTTCATTGTGGCTTACAAAAAGTTCGTTTTACCTGTTACGTGAATGATATTCATTCAAAACGAAATGGATTATGCGTTTTCAATAGACCATTTTTCTTGATTTTGTATAAAAAGGTTTATTTAAATAGATACCTTAATTGTTAATTCAGTTTGCATAAATGCCATTATTTCATTACTTGTTGATTGATAATTGTTACTTGACACTAGATTTGCTACATGTCCTTTTTTAACAATTAATGGAGATGTACCCGCAATTTACAGATTATAACTTTGAAGTGGCAGGTTATAATAACCGCGTGGCTTACAAAAAGTTCGTTTTACCTGTTACGTGAATGATATTTATTCAAAACGAAATGGATTATGCTTTTTCAATAGACCATTTTCCTTGATTTTGTATAAAAAGGTTCATTTAAATAGATACCTTAATTGTTAATTCAGTTTGCATGAATGCCATTATTTCATTACTTGTTGATTGATAATTCTTACTTGACACTAGATTTGCTACATGTCCTTTTTTAACAATAAATGGAGAAGTACCCGCAATTTAGAGATTATAACTTTGAAGTGGCAGGTTATAATAACCGCGTGGCTTACAAAAAGTTCGTTTTACCTGTTACGTGAATGATATTTATTCAAAACGAAATGGATTATGCGTTTTCAATAGACCATTTTCCTTGATTTTGTATAAAAAGGTTAATTTAAATAGATACCCTAATTGTTAATTCAGTTTGCATAAATGCCATTATTTCATTACTTGTTGATTGATAATTGTTACTTGACACTAGATTTGCTACATGTCCTTTTTTAACAATAAATGGAGAAGTACCCGCAATTTAGAGATTATAACTTTGAAGTGGCAGGTTATAATAGCCGCGGCGTATTCGCCCCTTTCAAGGGTATAAGACCTATTGTAATTTTCAGGTTATAACTTTGAAGTAGTGAGTCATGGGCCTGCGACGTGGGTGACAGAAAGTGGTGAAAAAGTTAATAATCTTGTTCTACTGGCCACTTTATGATGAGAGGAGCTTTAGAGTGGTATATTTTCAGTTTCTGCCACTTTAAAGTTATATTCACCAAAAGCCGCCATATTTACAGGAATATGCTGGGTCGCCATTATTAGAGAAATGAATGAAACATTCAATAAAGATTTATTTGTCGTCAGCACTGCATCAAACGTAGTAATTGGTTACCTAAGTATTTGTTTCAACTAACCAAGATTGATAAAACAAATTTTTTAGGGTTTTAAGTACATAATTTCAGAGGCGAGTTATTTTTATGTAGAATGAGATCCAGGAACGTAGATCGGATCGTAGCGGCCCCTAAAAAAGTGTTCCCCATTTTGGTAGCGGCCGCCTGATAGAACCCTGTATATTACGTGGCATTGGTTGTGGTCAGACAACTCAAAGTTTTCCAGAATCGTAGCCGCTACGTTCCGTCCACTAAAAATGCTACTCGGGCGCGCAATGCAAAATATTTGACAGGAAATTTGTGCCATTTCTTCCAAACTATGAAATTTTGTTTCCTGCTAGCAATTTGTGTGATTGCGATAAATTTACGAATTTTCATTTCCTGACTGTGTATATCATCTTTTTGGCAAAAGTTTGGGACATACGCGAGCTAAAGGATCTCACGTAGCGATTCCAATGTCACGTTCTTAGATATTAAACACGTAGTTTCACTTTCGCAGATATCCAGCATGTTGCGAAATATTTCATTCCCGCTAAACAAACTGAATACAAAAAGACGAAGAAGGTCCTTATTATGTTTTCTACTGCTTTTGTTCCTGCTTCTGAAATAATAAACGCGGAGGGTGTTGTCAGACACGTTTATGCAATTTGTTTCATTCTAGAATTGAACGATGGAACTATACAATTTAAATGAATGTAAATGTAATAGTAAAGAGGTTCGAAATATATACAGAATTTTTCGGGGCTAAAAAATTAACTGGCACAATAGTAATTTACGTAACAAGTTCCGAAAGTGATATTTTACGGGTGTTAAAAAGGATATCGATGGATAATAACGTATGAACTTTATACAGTGCTTCTCAAAAGTCCCCTCCCCCCCTCTTATTTTTGGAACGATTATACATAAACAAGTGAAATTTGGAAACTTAATATTAAAGGTTGTAAACTTCCCTACTAGGGAGTGATGATAGATGACGAAATCGTCAAAGATTACGTCACAGTGCCATTGTGACCAATAATTTTAAATGGAACCCTACGGCAAGCGACACCTCTTTTAAAAGGTATCGAAAAAACTTATTCAATGATTCTGATTTTGTTTGTGTTTATGGCAGTTTTGGCAACTCGCTTTTAAAAAACGCAAAGCTGTGATGAATTAAATCAGTTAATACTAAAATTCCAAATTCAAGCTCCGCCTCTGGATAGTTGTCAAATAAGCTGACGTTTTTGTTAGTCTCCCTAATTCGACGTTTTTGTAATTGTCCAAGTTTTTGTACATTCAATAATTTGTGTATTGTTGATCGAACGTTTAACTGTTTTAGCAGCTTATGGTACTTTTAATATGTTTGTACATTTTAATAATTTGTTAAACTGTTGTGAGCCGAACGTTTAAGTACTTCAAGAAGCGAAATGGTACGTGCTTTAGGTGATAAAGTAGCAAAGATCCTAATTCTTGGTGAAAATATTCATGCAGCAGAACGCATTTTTAAGGAGAGGTTTCCCGATCGCCCCGTTTCGAGGACTTATTTAAGGGAGCTTCTTCGTAAGTTTGGAACAACGGGTAGTATTAATGATGCGAAACGATCTGGCAGACCACAAATTTCTGATGAGAAAAAAATTGATATACTGGCAGAAGTAATAGTTAATCCTACTTCTTCAACAACTCACGTTGCATCTACCTGTGAAGTCAGTCGAAGTACAGCACACAGGGTGTTGAAAAAAAACAAATTTCATCCATACAAATTAAAAATGGTTCATCAACTCTCAGACGACGACCCAGACAGAAGACTAGAATTTTGTGAAAATATGGAAACTAAAATTAACCAACAGCCAGACTATGTCAAAACAATTTGTTTTAGTGACGAAAGTACTTTCTGTCTAAATGGAAATGTAAATAAACAGAATGTGAGGTATTGGAGTGACGCAAATTCTCACCTGTTTCGTGAAACACATACCCAATTTCCCCAGAAGGTGAATGTTTGGGCAGGTATCCTGGGAAACCACATCGTTGGGCCTCTTTATTTGAATACTAATTTAACTGGTGAGGTTTATCTGGAGCTGTTGCAAAACGCAATAGAACCGTTAATCCTTGAAATTTCAGAAGATAATAGATGAATTCGGTAATTCGGAAATAACATTCCAACAGGATGGTGCTCTTCCACACTATTACGGTGCAGTAAGACGGTATTTGGATGAGGAGTATCGTGGTAGATAGATTGGACGACGAGGTTCAACGGAATGGCCAGCTCGATCACCGGACCTCACACCTTTGCATTTTTTTCTGTGGGGGTACCTTAATTCTAAGGTTTACGCCACTGAACCTGACAATATTGACGTTTTAAAACAACGTATTGTTGCAGAATGTGAGGCTGTTTCCGCAGACACATTTGCAAAAGTACGAGAAGAGTTTAAAAATTGGATATTTCACTGTCAGGTAGTAAATGGAGGTCACTTCGAGCAATTCCTTCAAGTAGATACTGATTCTTAAATCTGTAATTAATATCATACTGAATGGAATTGAAATTTTAATGTTTACTAATGAGCCATCAAAACTGCCATAAACACAAACAAAATTAGTATCATTGAATAGGTTTTTTCGATACCTTTTAAAAGAGGTGTCGCTTGCCGTAGGGTTCCATTTAAAATTATTGGTCACAATGGCCTTGTGACGTCATCTTTGACGATTTCGTCATCTATCATCACTAGTAGGGAAGTTTACAACCTTTAATATTCAGTTTCGAAATTTTACTTGTTTATGTATAATCGTTCCAAAAATAAGAGGGGGGGAGGGGACTTTTGAGAAGCACTGTATAGACAATTACATATGTATAACAATCACTCTTATGATTACATTACTTATGAATATTAATATTATAAGGGATATTAACAGAAGTGGCCGTGTTGAAATTAGAATTAGACGCATCAGTAATTGTACTAGTTTTCGAGATATTAATTTCGTTACGGCCCTTTTCAATCTGTGAAGCTATGTGAATTTTGTTTCTTAAAGAATTTTCTGTGTATCCCTCTGCTACATTGGTTGATTTCCATCCTCCGTGTCTCTTCAAGTTGATTATACTACCACCACTTTCAGCGAGTAAAGTGGCTGAGCTCCTGCGTAAACAGCGTCCGGTGTATTCTTTGGGATTCGGTAATTTAAGAAATTCAGCAATTGTGCAGGCGATTTTTCCGAAAGTGTGAATACCAATAGGTTGTATAGTACATTTTCCGTTTTTATAATAAACAAATAATTTACGATGTGGTGTGTTTGCTTGACGTAATGACAAATATTTTGTGTTTAAAGAAATATTATTTTCTCCAATGACGACAAAGGTTCTATCCATATTTGTTTAAGAATTAGGAATTTCAATCACTTGGTTGTCTTATCTTCTATATCATCCAAATTCATTTTACAAAGTTCTTCACGACGAGAAGCTCCTGCCAAACCAATTATTAATGCAACCTAAAATAAAAATAAAATTAATCATAAGGAAGAAGAGGAATTAGATTTAATTATATTACCTTTGTCATTAGGTAAGAAGTGATCTATTTCATCTTTATTCAATGCTCTTGATTTTTTTGGTTTATATCCAATGGATTTTCTTTTAAGGAAAGAAACTTTGGGATAGGCTTATATCATATTATTTTTAATATTAATGGATTGAGTAATTGCTCCAGAGGCTTGATGGCTTTAAGATTTTAGATTTTTCTATTAAATATGTAAGAATTACTTGTTCATTTATAGTATGCACATATTTATCATTGCTCCATTTATTTAAATAAATTTAGACCAATTCATACCCCTCTCTTGACTTTACCGAAAATAATTCATAAGTAGCCGCTTTAGCAGATTCACTAATCTCATGTGGAATCATTTCAGCCTCACTTTCACTACTGATTTCCATTTTTTTTATTTGAAAAGCGAAAGAACACACCAATGTTACATGACAAGCGCTGTCATAATAAAATACAAAGTTCATGTTATTGTCAAAGCCGCCTACATAGATACCCAAAATCGTCCCGAAAGTAACAAGAATCGTCCCGAAAGTAACAAGAATCGCCCCGAAAGTAAAGAAATTGATTCGAAACCGAAAGAAATCGCCCCGAAAATAGCTACTTTCGGTACCATTTGTGTAAAGTGGTACTTTATTTAATAAATCATACCGAAAATTTTATTTTCGAGACTGAAAAGTTATTATCGGGGACAATATATCTTCGAATTTAAATTATAAACATCATCCAGGCATGCCAAAGAAATCAAATAAGATTTGTTTTTCTTCCCGCGAATGCAACGCACTTGACCCAACCATTAAGGTAGTTCCGCCACGAGACAGTTGAATTAGGAAATTATTAAAATTTGGCATACGTATTGTTTAACATGTGAACAACACCTCTATGAAATTTTAACAAGTTTCACCATCCTGAACCCGAGATATATATAATTGAAGTTGACTCAATTAACACGTAACATATGGACCATGCACAGGCAAACAGAACATTATTGATTCTACCGTTAGTACTAAAATTAAGAAGTTCATGAAAAACGAGGAGGAGCTAGAGCAGGATATCACAGATATTGTGGAAAAAAAACAAAGTGATTGACCATCTAGTTTGACAGATATAATCTCGAGAAGTACTAAGGTTCAGGCTGCATACGATATATTTTGCAAGCGAACGAGCGAATGGTGGGGAACGGAACGGAGAGACGGCAACAGTGTACCTACGCACGGCCAGGCGCTCAGTTTGAACACCTCACATATCGGTCTCGTAGGGAAAAATTGCCGAAACACTTCGAAGCATACTTATTGTTAATATTTCTTTTAATATTAACAATGTTTGTGATTCGAGCATACATCAATTCAAGGTTAGCTTCGAAATAACAAACGTATATTTTTTCAAATGATCTTTTTCATATACCAACGTAACTTTTTTTTTTTTTTTATGTTCTGGTTCCCACGAAAAGGGATATCCTGTAATGTTCAGAGAACATCGTGGGAACCTAGGGAAAGAAGGTAGGAGTTGGTGTTCTTCTTAAATTTCTGAAGGTTGTATGCCTCGGGGAACACCTCCCTAGGCAATGAGTTCCAAAGCCTCGCTGTTCGTTGGATGAACGAGTCTTTGGAAAGTGATGTTCTGCAGGTTTCCAAAGTGACCACGAAGGGGTGTGATGACTGAACTTGACGGGTTGATCTCGAAGAGACTGCCAAAGCAGGAACGATTGTTGATATTTCAGAAGAGCATCGCCCATGAAAATATCTATAAAATAGAGACAAATCGCCAACTTTTCTACGGTGTTCCAGACAAGTGAGCGAGTTTGTAAGCGAGGCATCACCGACGAGACGAATTGCCCTTTTTTGGACAGAATCCAATAGCCTCAGGATATGTTTAGGTGCCGCACTCCAAATATGGGAACAGTATTCCAGGACAGGTCGGATCTGTGCCTTATAGATCATAAGCAGCTGACTGGGGTGAAATAGCTCTTGGCACGAAACAAAAATCCAAGGTTTTGGGATGCACTTTTGGCAATGGACCTCACGTGATTTTCCCAGGAAAGGTTATTGCTGATAGTAATACCAAGCATCGATATGGATGGCTTCAGTGGTATGGTTACTCCTGACAAAGTTATGTTAGGCACAGTGGGATCGGCTTTTCTAGAGAAAAGACATGCTTGTGTTTTGTTTGCATTGAATTCTACCAAGTTATTAGATCCCCATTCGAGAATTGTTGCTAAGCCCATATTTATGTTATTAACATTTCTTCCTCGTTCATTTCTGGTTTCACGGGCTGATATAGGGGCCCTGGAAGAGAAAGCGGTATGGAGGGTACTATCATCGGCAAAGCTGTGTACTGGACATGAAGTTGCTTTCAACAGGTCGTTGATGTGAAGTAGAAATAGTGTTGGTGCGAGAATAGATCCTTGCGGAACACCAGCATTTATGAGTAGAGTGTCAGATGAAACTCCATCGACCACTACATGGAGAGACCTGTTTGAGAGAAAACTAGCAAGCAGAGAACACAGCTGAGGGGGCAAGCCATAAGACGGAAGTTTGGCGAGGAGTCCCTGGTGCCAAACTCGATCGAACGCCTTGGAGATATCTAATGCCACAGCTAAAGTTTCTCCATACTTTTCAATAGATAGCTGCCATATATGTGAGACGTAAGAGAGCAGGTCACCAGTTGATCTCTGATGGCGAAAGCCATATTGCCTATCGTTGACAATTCCTGAGTCTTCCAGATATTTCATGAGCTCGATGTTGATGGCTTTTTCCATGACCTTTGAAATAATAGATAGCAGTGCGATAGGTCTGTAGTTGCTAGGTAGGGCCTTTTTGTCTTTTTTAGGGACTGGCTGTACTCTTGCAATTTTCCAATTGGACGGAAATACCCCAAATTGTAAGAGTGGTTGAACAACTTGCAAAGAACAGGTGTTAGTTCGGGGGCACATTTCTTGAGAACAATCGGCGGGATTCCGTCAGATCCACAGGCTTTGTTGGTGTTGAGACCCAGCAAAATCTTTCTGATAGTACGTTGGCGAAAGGTGATCTCGGGCATGTGACTGTCAATAGGTGAAATGTTCGGGGGTTGTTTTCCCGATGAATCCAGAGTGGAATTTCCAGCAAATAGGTGCGCAAAGATATTGGCTTTTTCCTGGGCAGTCGTTGCTAGTGTTCCATCTTCTTTGGTTAAAGGAGGAAATGAGCTGGAAGTGAAGTTTCTTCCCACAGCTTTGGCGAAAGACCAAAATGAACGGGATCCGTTAGGACATTCAGCAAGTTTTGATCTTATTTTGGCATTGTGGGCATCTTTTGAGCATTCTATTGTCTCTTTGCATATGCCTCTAGCCTCGACATATGCTGCTCTGGTCTCAGGGCCCGGATTTTTTAGCCATCGATGGTATGCTGCCTGTTTGGAAGCCACAGCTCTAGAGCAGTTTCTGTTAAACCAGGTCTTATCGTAATATATTAATAATAACACGTTTGTTTTGAGGATAGCTTAAAAATAACAAACGTACCTATATTTAAAACAAAAATCTTTTTCTCTTTCATAAAACATACCGTAACATAATAACATGTTTTTTTAAACAACATTTTTCTTTTGTCACTAGACGATAAGCGTTGGTTGGTTTCTAAGAATACAAGAATATTTTCCAAGATTTTCGTGACACGAGGTTTTTTGTCTGATTGGTTGGTTGACAATAATTGTACTATACCGTCTCTTCCACTTTCTGCATATACTTTTTGTATTTTTGTATTGTCTATCCCCGCACTTGCTATTTTCTTAATCATCCCTGCAGAAATAACACCCTTGAAAACATTCAAAGATCGTTCGAGTACCGCTGCCTTTTGCAAACGAGCTTCGTGAACGAAACATTCCGTGAAAGATTTGCTATTCGCAATTAATTTTTCTTTCGGAATAGTGGAAGCGATTTTTTCAAGAATATCGACGTCGTATGATGCTTCGTGAAATTTTGTCGTCGGTTCAATGTGAAGTAGATCTTCAGCGAGACTGGAAAGTTTGAACATGCCGGGACCTTTCCTTTGAGGATGAAGCTTTCTTAGAAGGCCGCGCAAGATTACCTATTTTGTATCCACGGCAAGCTTTTGAATCTGTTACTCACAGAATAACCTAGATCAAACAATGAAGAAATTATTTTTTCCTTTTTAGTACATTTATATAAAAGCTTGTCTTTAAAAAGGTATTTTTTATTTTTTTTTCCTGACAAAAATTTGCATTGTCACCGGAATTATGTACACCTGCCAAATTTCAAAACAATAGGACGATTAGAAGTGGATCAAATTTAATTTACAACATTTGATGACAAACATCGGGACAGATGAAACTAAATAAAAGCTTGTAATTGTAAAAATTATCGATTTTCCCAATATAATACAATTATAGAATGCTACAAAATGAGTTATAGTAAACGTAGAAAAAAATCCGTAGTGTATTCCACAGTTTAGTATTTCATTATTTTTCTATCGGCGCTTAGTCTTCACTATGAACAATTTTTATTGATCCTTCACACGATCGTTGTGAACAATCCACGATGTACAAATTATGAGGGACTGTAATAGCTATCACCAGAAATATATTTCTATATAAAGTTACAGAAAAGTTTGCATACACACATATAATATATATCGATATATATATATATATATATATATATATATATATATATATATATATATATATATATATAAAGTCGGAAAAAGGATCCCCGAAAAAACTGCAGATTTGCATCGCAGTCAGTGCAGCAAACTGCACTGACTGCGATGGATCGAAAAATATGATATAAACTCCGCTATAAGCGCCGCAGAGCTTGGAATAAAAGTTCTTCGCAGCAGAGGATAGAATACAAATTCTTACAGCGCTTTATGAAAAATCTTGTATCGAAGAGAATCTACATGTCAATATATTCCATCAACGCAAAACAAAATCTATGGAAAAAGCCCTGACCCATCACGCCGTAAACTCACATTTCATCACATAACTTCTCGACATTCTCAATTACTAGTTTGCGCTCTTCCCCGGCAATCCATAGCTGACTGCTTGTTCATGTTCATAATAGTATCTTGAACTATTAAATGCGAGCGATCGTTGGATTGCGACGTTGCCAACAGTCCAGTCATGGCTTATTTGCTGTATCACGCACGAGAGTTGCGATTCTGGGTGTACAGTTCCCTAAGAAAAGAACCCTCTAATTCAGCGTTTGCAGATGTATCGCGTCGCGCTACAATCGAGCCTAATTTTTGACACTGTTTCTAGCAGCCGAACTACCTTAAAAGCACAAGTGGACATATTAGAAATGTCAGACAAAAAAAAAATTCAAAGCGCTCTCAAAGCCACAGGAATAATTCCTGTACACCCAATGCAAGTCCGCAGCAAATAGTTGCTGATAACTTCCACCTCCAGAAAAAAATACCACCAGAAAGCAAAAAAAAATGTTGAAGGTTGTTCCGTGCAAGTCTGTTAGTTATGAAGATATAGAAAATGGAAAAGATGAAAGCGAAGAGATCAGTGAAACCAATTATCACAAAAATATTACAGAAGACGAAAACAACAACACAATGCAGATCAGTGACAGAGATATAGAAAATGTGGAGGGAGAAGTCGAAAACGACGAGAGCATCCTACGTAGCGACTTTGTACTTGTAAAACTTACCTACGGTTCCTATAATGTTGCGATTCTAGTTGTTCTTCTTCATTGGCGGCTACCAGAAGCAATACTTCCTCTTCAAAATTCATTGTTTATGAGTATTTATTTAAAAATTGATGGTTTGATAACGCGTATGTTACCGCTCATGTATGTGTTTAGTGATTACCGCCTACGCGCATATGTGGCCGGGCCTTAATGTGTCTGCCCCTTCATCCCATTTCCGGAAATTTAATTTTGAAAGGCATCTACTAAGTGTACTCATTGATATTAAATTTTTTTAAAGAATGCTTTTCAGGCATTCCGTCAGTATTTTTATGTAAATATTTGAATTAAATATAACCTCAATGGAATTGAATTATTAATGACTCCTCATTTTCTCTTGAAAATGTAGCTTCCTTACACCACTAGCTTTTTGCACAACAGAGATACGTTTTTATCAACAGACAAAGCAGTAGCGTACCAAACTTTCGCCTAAGCGAATTTTCATAGATTCTACTACGAACTATGAAAGATTGATCCTCAAACTTTTGAGTTAGTGGCTGACAACAGTTTTAGTGTACGTGCACAAAGAAAGCAGGTTATTCAGCGCCTATTGTAGGCACCGAAAACCGGTGTTAGTCTTAAAAGCAGATTTCATGGAGTCAAGATGCCCAGTGTATCTACAGATAAAGAATTTCTTCTACTGGAAAATGTGTTTTTACGAATTCAAAGAATGAGGCAAGGAATAATAATATCGCCTTCATTACTTCCATCAGTCATAACAATAATATAGTTGATTTGTTGAAAATATAAACAGGATGTTCATAAAATCAGATGTGGAATCATCTGCGACTGAAAGATAAACTTCAGTCACTATCTTCCATCTTCAAGATAACCTCTTGTGGGGTATTCATGTTGAAAAGGGAAACATTCTCAATTGAATATTGATAGAAAGATTTTTCTGTGAATTGAAAAATCCACGATTAAAATGAAGTTATTTTTTGTGAATGTCTAACAGAAAACAACTACTTCCCTGGCTAAAGCCACGCTGGACATTGAACTACATCTGATAGATATTCTGAAAAGGCCCTAACTCAAAAGAAAAAATCTGAAATTGAAAATTAGCATTTTCATTCAGATAGTTATTTGATTTTCTATTCCAGTCTTAATTAAGAACTCATAAAGATGAATGAGGCGAAGAAGAATGTTTTCCAAAAGAGAGTACTCACCAGAAATCATTCGTAACATTGACGCAGGAGAGACATCGCATTCACTAGGTCTTCAATACATTTTTGTCGACGAAACTCTATATCACGCTTCCACGATCATCAGGAAGACTGGAAGAAATGGGAAACACATTTTCAAGAAGCAATCTCACTTTGCAAAGATGGAAAAAGTTAGAATCATTTCTTTTGGAGAGACACTTTGAAATTAGTGTTTTCTGACATTAAAACCTGTCATGGGGTATGATAGATTGATTTGTTGAAAATATAAACAGGATGTTCATAAAATCAGATGTGGAATCATCTGCGACTGAAAGATAAACTTTAGTCACTAGAAATGAAAAAACTGGCAAGACTATAAAAGACTAAGGAATGATGCAGTTAATTTACTTAAAATAAAGAAAAAACAATACTATTACAATAAAATCGACCTAAAAAAGGGCAATTCGTCTCGTCGGTGATGCCTCGCTTACAAACTCGCTCACTTGTCTGGAACACCGTAGAAAAGTTGGCGATTTGTCTCTATTTTATAGATATTTTCATGGGCGATGCTCTTCTGAAATATCAACAATCGTTCCTGCTTTGGCAGTCTCTTCGAGACTAACCCGTCAAGTTCAGTCATCACACCCCTTCGTGGTCACTTTGGAGACCTGCAGAACATCACTTTCCAAAGACTCGTTCATCCAACGAACAGCGAGGCTTTGGAACTCATTGCCTAGGGAGGTGTTCCCCGAGGCATACAACCTCCAGAAATTTAAGAAGAACACCAACTCCTACCTTCTTTCCCTTGGTTCCCACGATGTTCTCTGAACATTACAGGATATCCCTTTTCATGGGAACCAGAACATAAAAAAAATAAAAAATCCACAACTAATGTAGAAAACTATCAAATCACTAACGGATACTAAATTGAAAGAATGTGATTGGAACACTATAAAATTTGAAAGAGATGACGAAAAAGGAAATTGCTGAACATTTTAATACATTTTTTGAAACGAGCCTAGAAAAAATTCTAGACTCGATTCAAACTCCTATAACCTGGCAGAGTGGAAACATTACTGAAACCACCTTTACTGTTTTCAAACAACTGCAATTGAAAGATCTAGCACAAATAATTAATAAATTAGAAAATAAGTCAAGTTATGAAATTCTAGATATAAAATTAATTTCGAACAGTCAACACACTGCCAGGCATGGAGAAAGTTCTTGAAATGGCTGTATATAAACAACTCTTACAATATGTGGAAACTAATAAGATAATCATGGATAATCAATCTGGGTTTCGACAGAATCACTCTTGTGAATACAGCTGACTATCCCTAAGTGGACTCAATCTATTGACAAGGGTGAATATGTCGTTACAGTTTTCTTAGACTTAAGAAGGGCATTTGAAACCATAGACCGCGAAATTTTGATAAAAAAATTAGAAACCATAGGGATTAATGGAACTGTATTGCATTGGTTTAAAGATTACCTGAATGGGAGGAAACAAATAACAAAAATAGATAATGCATTATACAATCCCATTGATACTAAATACGGTGTACCACAGGGAAGCGTGCCGGGACCTCTGCTGTTCTTGATATATATAAATGATATGAGCACAATGATAAACTGTGATTTTATCAACCTATTTGCTGATGACACGTTAATATCTATTTATGACAAGGATTTAAATATGGCAATAACAAAAATGAACGTATGTGTGCAACAAGTCCTAGATTACTTAAATATAAATAAATTGAGTATTACAAAAACAAAAGCAATGATAGTGACAACAGCCCATAAATATAAACAGTTGAACTTGAATTTCGCTACATAAACAAAGAAAAAATCGATTACGTAAAAGAGTTCAAATACCTTGGATTTATGCTAGATAACACTCTTAACATGTATGCACACTTTAAGTATATGTCTAAGAAAATTGCAAAAAAACTTGTCAACTTTTGCTAAAATTACCATCTATAACACTATTCAACCACATTTCGATTACTGTAGTACTCTATTGTATGGATGAGAAAAAGGTAAAATTATGGCGTTGCAAAAATTGCAAAACCAAGGAATGAGAGTGATTCTGAAATGTAACCAGTATACTAGTATAATGTTAATGCTACATACATTAAGGTGGATATCTATAAAGGACAGATTTTATAGAACATCTATGATATTTATATTTAAAATCATTAATAATATGCTACCAAGTTACTTTAACGAATTCATAATATACCGTAGTAATACACACGACTATGAAACAAGACAAAACAATAACTTTCACCTACCTAAATACAGGATATCAAACTCTATGAAAATATTATTATATAAAGGTCTTAGTCAATATAATGAATAACCTCAAGTAATAAAAGAGGTCTATGATATTCATGAATTTAAATCAAAACTAACTGAACATATGAAAAATAATTAAGATATTAAATAACCAATATATATATACTTGTAACTATTATACTTGTAACTATTAGTCATAAGTTGTAAATCACTGTGCAAAGAAGAAATGTAAAATATTAGGATGTATACCTATATAAACAATGAACTCATTCATTCATTCATCGTCAAGATAACCTCTTGTGGGTTATTCATGTTGAAAAGGGAAACATTCTCAATTGAATATTAATAGAAAGATTTTTCTGTGAATTGAAAAATCCACGATTAAAATGAAGTTATTTTTTGTGAATGTCTAACAGAAAACAACTACCTACAATTGAGAATGATTCCCTTTTCAATAATATAGTATAATATAAGTACTTATAAACTATTAAATGAAAATTAACGACGAAGTCTTATGTAGTGAGAATTCACCACTGTGTTGTTCTTCCACTCAACCGAGAAATATATATCGCAATGAGAGAGGAAAAAGAATGAATAAAAGAGAGAGAGAAAGGAAATAACACACATTAAAGTCTATGTGAAAATGCAAGAAACTCAATGGAAACCAAGAGCACTTGCACCGAAGTGGAGTGGAAGTATTTCTAAGTTAATAAAAATTAGGACTCGCTTCAAAATGTGAGTTATTACTCAAGAAATTGCCGATCTAATCATTCGTAAACTTGGTAAGCTTGGTCAAGTGAAGACGTTTTTCACATCAAAAGACAGCATTTGCTCATAGGAACAGGACTAACTCATCATTTTCTGAGCATCTCACCCGGTTTTTTCCCAGAGATTCTTCAACTTTAATTCTGAACACTCATTTACACGAAAACAAAACATAATTCTGAATCTCAAATATAGAGCTTTACGGTTATCACACCCTGCATTCCATCAGAAAAATCTTGAAGCTATAAATACCTACCTGATTAAATACAATTATCCATCAAAATTAATTAATAAACATGACTACAAACCACATGAAGATACATTTTTTCTCAAAATTCCATACGTATCAGGTCTCTCAGAAAAGTTGAAAAAAAATATTTACAGGCGTCCCTCACATTGCATTCAAAAACGAAAACACTTTGAAAAAACACTTCACCAAATTAAAATCGGAAACACCAAAAGATCTTGAAAGTGGCTGGATAGTCTACAAAATACCTTTGCCGAATGTAACAAAGTGTACATCGGACAGACTGGACGATACTTAAAAACCAGAATTGCCGAACATAAACATAAAACCTCCTTAAAGCACCAAAAAAACAGGCCTGGCAGAGCACACAGACAATACTTTACATCAATTTGAATTTGAAAACAAAGGAATTGTTGGTGAAAACAGCGAAACTATAAATAAAGAACTCTTCAAGAGATGATTAATATAAAAAAATTCAAAAGCAACACCAATAAAAAATTAGACGGCCAATTTTTGCCCAACGCCTATGCTCATTTGATAAACCAACTGAAAGTACCACAGTAGTTGGATCTCATATACCTTATCGAGGGGGGAAAAACCATCAAGAAGAAATCATTGATTTATGAAAAAAAGCGAGGAATGTCTTCCCAAATTCTGGTTGTTAGTTTCATTTGTGAACAATCTGTACTCCTAACAATATAATGAAAGAATATCCAGTTAACAAATATGTAAATGTCCCTATTAATTTTAAATTTGTATTATTTCTTCCACAAGGAAACCTAGTGTTTATGTTGTTTTCTTCATATTATCTATTATACGAATTAGTCAGGGCCCTTTCATACATGTGTGTATGTATATATGTGTATGTATATTCATTCATATTTTTCAATCTGTGTAGGTATTTTATTTTTACTCTTTTTGTCACTGTATATGTATCTAATTTTGTTATTACCTTTTTAATCGGTCACCATTTTATTTTTATGTAATTTATATTCCCATTTTAATTGTAGTGTCCTGAAGATGACTTTATAAAAGCCGAAACGTCGGCAAAGAATCAATAGTGGTTTCAGTTACTAGACCTTACCCCAACAAAATTTACAATTTACTGTAATCAAGTTACAAAACTTCCAGAAGACAAATCATCTCATTTGTGTCGGTATTTTCGTTAATACGGCCACAAAATGAACTGAAAGTCGGCCTGAAATTTCAACATGCTTCTAAATAAACTAATTCTTTCTAACATCTAATCGATTTCTCACGATTAGGTACTCAAAACTTGGTATTTTTTTAACGACCAAAAGCCACAATCGACTTCATTCTTAAACTACGACTTGACAACAATGGGTGAAACCAAGTGGATAATATGATAAGTTGTTGCCATCAGATATATTTCTGCATGGCCAGCTAAAATTCCTCAATTTTCCATATTTGAATTGTTTTCCTTTTTCTTGTAGTTCCGAATTTTTTCATATATATCTTTCGAAGAACATTTGTATTCGATTTGTTTACCATTCGAAACGAACTGAAGTATTCAGCAGCAATGATATATAGGGATAGACTCCGTTATTTACATTTCTGACAGCAGGCTAGCATCGAGTCAACGTCTAAGCAAATTGTGTATAGTCGTTTGTTTATCGGAACACGGTTGCCAGTTAATTGAAAAGTCAGCAAAATTGAGTTTCTGCTCAACTATTTGCAAACTTACAAATTCAACGTGGTCAATATCAAGACTAGATTGTGTGGGCATAAACGTATTAATTACAGGCATGTATACACAAAATTATAGTGATGATAATTTTTCTATGCGTAATTTATTCTACTGACCTCTAATGAATGATCACGTAATATGAGCAATCGACAATGGTGGTCTTTCTCCTATTTATTCATGAAAACTGATAGTTTGGATGCTTTCCTTTTCTATTTCGTGATTTGAAAATTTCAGTGTTGAAGAGGGCATATTCTTTTTGGCAAGATTTTGTGGTTATGTTATCATGTCTCAATCTTGAGAAAACTCGGACTCTCTATCCAAGAAGCAGAGGGAAATAGGAGGTCGGAAGGGTCGGACGTACTCGGCTATCCGAGTGATTTGCCCCGCAGCTACGTCACACTAGCGCGAAATTCAAACATTTGAAGATATGATGAAAAATTCATTATTTTTGTAATGGCATTATAATATATAAATATTCGTCTACTAGCTCAATCACAATTATATAAATTGGAACTATGGGAAGTTACATCTGCAGATTATTTTGGATCTCCTAAATCATCGTCCATCCAAAGGTCAACATCACTCAGCCCAACACTTTTACACAAAAAACAGTAACCCGTGAGATTAGAGGTTATGTCTGGCAGACATAACTTTTTGAATCTTTTGATTTTCGGTAGTATCATTTCCAAATTCATCCTTGAATGATCGTAATCGAATGGTTTGTAATGAGGTTGAGATACATAATCATTGGAATGTATGAAAAAATTGGATTGCTGTTCCCTTCTTTCTTGCAAATTATCGTTTCTTCTATTTTCTTTGTGGCTTTGAGGAAGTTTCTGCATACTTCCAGACAATAACATTCTTTTTGGAACAGCAGAAGATTTGAGACATTTCCTTCTCTTGACACTCAATAATTCAGAAGAAAGGTCTCTTTCGTAATCATCCGACTCAAAGTGAACACTACACACACGGGGGTCCTTCATAACCGAGGCCTTCAATTCACAATTCTCCAGCCAAATTATTTTGATTATTTTGTCCTTAGGAAACTGGTGATATAATGTCTTTATTTATACGGGATACATTGAAACAGTTATCTTATGATTTTAAACCTAAAAAATATTTCAGCTTCATTTTAAATCATTTCGAATTTCATCACGCCAATTTACAATTATGATCGCCAACGATATAAGGGTTTGAATAATTATTAATTAATGACTCAAAATTAAAATTATAGTTTTCAAAATCTTCAAGCGGTAAAACAAACTAAACAATGGGCGCGTTCCGATATTACAACTTTTTGTACCAACCTTTCATAAATTCACAAAATAATTCATAAAATATTTAATTCCCACCCATTACGTCGTGAAAGTCTTTTCAGCATTCCCAGTTGACGTATTAATGACAAACAACTTTTTCGCACAAAATATTTTAATTTTTGTCTTACAGAATTGGAATATCGCAACGCGCCTAGTTCTCACAATAACCTTGACCTTGCCCCGCAGCTACGTCATATTTCTGCCAACAAATGGACATTTCGCCTCCTTTCTATATCTTCTTGTCTCTATCTATTCTCTGTCCTACTTGTTAGCCGCATCGGCAAAGAGTAGAATCGGTGCTAAAGTGAATTGAGTATTGAGGCAGCACAATGGTAGGTAGAGAGAGGGAAAACACGAGTGGACACGATTGTCATCTGTGCAGCAGTGCTATGACATGCAGCGGTTGAAAGGTTACGTTTGTTAGGTTAATAGGTGGGTATCTAGTGTATTCTATTCAATTTTGTTTACTGTTACCTTGCAAAAATGGTCTGGGGTTATTACTTTTCAGTAGCGGAAGCAGAAATTATGGCAAATGCTACCAAATTCATGATACGTCTTGTGTATCGCTTTTACTAAATCATTTGGTACGCCTATGGAATTTCTCGTAATAGCTTCGCTTCGGACATCTTCGAGAGGAACTGTTCTTTGAGTGGGGGAAGGACAAATATGCTGTCTCAATAGCGAATGCAGTCTTCTTGTTGGAATCACAACATTGAACGATTTATGAATGACTGGCTTAATCTGTTTGTTTTTTAATCCAAGATATGAACAGGTCGGTTTTTTAGTATTGTCAGTTTAATGAAGAAAAGTTCCCGTAAACTGTATTTTTTTACTAGTACGCTTTTGAGATCTGTGAAGTCACTTCCATAACTTCTTTCTGCGTAAGCTAATCGCTCCAATAGGAATTGAATTCCAGACAAAAGTTGATAACTGATCTGCCCATGCTGCGATTTGCACACGCGGAAATTCTTCGGACTAGGAAAACTTTTTTCGTGAAATATCCCGAAAAGGTTTTTATTGTGCATTAGGAAATATAGAACACACTGCAATAACTATAACTTATCTGCGCATGCAAATTTCTTTTGGTAAGAAGATGTTTCTTGTCATAATCTGCTCATGCCCAAAGTTCCGTCCGTTCGGTTATCGGCACTAATCCATACGTGTGTTCCTTTTTACTATTGCGATCGTCTGTTAATGATTTCTGGGATTATTTTGTGAAAATATTGTCGAGCGTATTACTCGATACCGATAAATTCATTCACTGTTCCTAGCTACACGTGCCGGATGGATTCTTCCGGTACCGGGCCGGCGCCGGTTTACAACCATTCACACCTGACCGGTTTTTTCCCGATCTGGTCGGTTCCCGCCAGTGCCCAGTGGTCTCTGCAGCAGATATACAGAAATGAATCGCAAACGCGTTATTCTTCCGACATTGTGAACTACTATTGGAAAATAGCAAAACCGCGACATGACTGACCACGGTAAACTGCCGGCACGGCACGTGTGTACGCTACAATACAATCCCACGTACAACCGGTACCCGGCTCCGGGTGGTTCAGTGAGCATGGTCGGTGACAATCAAAGAGAGTAAGAGCGTTTTCACACACACCGGCAAAACCGGTGCCGGTGACGGTGCCGGCACCGAATGCAATGTAATCAAATCATAATTTTCACACATAGCCCGGTCCGACCTATTTGCCGGTACGGCCGCCGATTCTGATTTATGCAGCCGGCGGGGATCTCGACAATCGGAAGACGGATCGGTATCTGATTTGTCGGTTGCTGTGATTTGATTACTTTTCTCTGTAAATATTTGACTTTTGTAGTAAATAAATGTTCATAGAATTATTACTAATTGTTACTGCAATCTTTTCCTTCGGAGGAATACATGCTCTCATTGGAGTATCCTGATGCTTAATGTTATTGTCTAGTCTTTCCACCAGAAAATCAAATGTATCTGTACTCATTCTGAAGTAATTGAAGAATTTGAAGTTATCCACCCTTAGTTTTTCATAGAGCGTGTAGAAGGAACCTTCTAAGTATCTCACAGACAACAGGAGATATACCCAGTGTTGTCTTTTATATTTGCTTTTTCGGAATTTTCTCCTAAGATACAATAACCCTAAAAGATAACGTCTGTTGACAGCAGTAACAGCACACATCTTTATTCCTGCACTGTTCAACGTATACTAACACAGATAACGGCACCGATATGCCGGGCTGTGTGAAATACGCTGTTGTCCGGTCCGGAACCGGTACCAGCACCGGCACGGCACCGGCACCGGTTTTGCCGGTGTGTGTGAAAACGCTCTAAACATTATCAGAATAGGAGCTCTAGCCAATCAGAATTTTTTTTGCATTAACGTGTCATAGTGACGTACATGGACATGAGAACAGGTGGCCCGCGTAACATACAGAGTGGTCCAATATACAATCAAGAGCCTGTAACTCTCATATATTAGAGTGCGGAGTCCGATAGTCCGCCACTGTCCAGAGAGAATGGTGGCCATGACATGTCCATATAATAATAATAATAATAATAATATCGTTTATTATGCATAAAGTACATTTTATACATAAAAGAAAAGGGTTAGCCAAAGGCTATCTTCCACCCCTCCTAAAAATTAAATAGTGTGTGTAAGAAAATAATGATAAAATTAAAAAGAAAAATACTTATTCACTACCAAAACAATGTTAGAGAAAAAAACAATGTTAGAGAAAAAACAATGTTAGAGAAAAAAAGAAAGAAATCAATAATGAAGAGAGAAAGAAAGAACAAAACAAAATTTATACAATCATAAATGTGCTAATAGCTATTAATATCATTGACATTCCATTGGTCAACTTAACGAATACATTACAATATTATACATTGAGTCTTATATTAGCACTGAGCAGTAAGCAGCTGTGATTTTATTTTTTTCTTGAATTGATGAATATTATGATGTAAAATGGGTAAAATTTCATTCAGATAACTAGGGGCAATATTTGAAAAACATCCTTCATATTTGAAAGTACGGTGCCTAGGTATGTTGAATGAGTTAATTCTCAAATTGACCGAATGTATGTCAGAATGCCTGCTTAATAGACTATATAAATAACTAGGAGTTTTAGTTTGGAGCAACTTAAACAGAAAAATTGTTATCAAATATTGGACTCTGTACCTCACATTCAACTCCTTCGTTTTTAACAAAAATGGCGTGACATGTTCACCATATGGAATGCAGCATACAAATCGCATGCAAGCATTTTGTATGCGTTGTAACTTCAATTTGTTATATTGCGGCAAAAAATTGTAATACATCGAACAACAATACTCGATATGGGGGTAAATAAGAGTTTTAACTAGCCTGAGTTTCATTTCTTCAGATAACTGATACTTGAATTTATATAGCGATTTGAATTTGAAGAATGATACTTTAAAAATGTTTTTCACATGTTCATCGAAAGACAAAGACATATACGTCACTATGACTCACAAATGATCTTTCATCTCTTTCTATTAGTGTCACCATTGTCTTATGGGGAATAGACTCTCCTACTCAGATATCGTTTACTCTCTTTGGGTGACAATTGGGAATTCAAAATTAGATGCCAGCGCCAGAGTGGCAAAAATTCAAACCAGACATACTTACATTGTTTGTCTGTTTTCTCAGAGGTTATACACTTGTGTTCGGAGTTTTTCTGAAATTATTTCCATTTGGTATAATTTTCCAGTTTTTTTGTGTAGTGTGGGTTCATTTCAAGACTTTAGTGAAGTGGTGTATTTAAATCTTAAGACAATATAATTTGCGAAAACTCTCTTTGAAGGAGACAAAGTATGCTCTAAATTGCTTGCAAAAAAAATATTTTTCAAAGTTTCTGGACAGCTTAGTGAAGTCATCGGAAATTATTATGAATTATTTTGAAGAAATGTTACACATTATTATTTGTGAATATTCGAATTGAAAATAACAAAAACAGTTTTTTTATTTCATTTAAAACAAACAAGATGGTGTGAAAATCTTTCCTTATCACCTAGATATACATAAATAGTCACTTTTTTTCCATACTGTATGAATAATCTTCGGTATGTTGAATAATATCTCTTTTTTTTCTTCTCAACTATCTTCGAAGTTTCTCTTTTTCACTTTTTTTCTTGGCCACACACGATACAGGAACATTTTGGGAAGGAACTGTATTCTTCAAGATCCCAAGAGCCCGTCGTCTGTCTATAGACTCACTCAATCCTGCTAGATTAGTCTGCACCAGTAGGTTACATTCATTTTCTCACGGAAAATGATAAAAACTAATTCCAGTACAACAGGATCGTTTTGTCCAAGAGTCACATTGAGGTACACAACAATAATGATTTGAACTAGAATCATTCATTTTTTCACTCGAGGACGTACAATAGTCAACAGAATATTCACCAGGAAAACCAGAATTTCATTGAATGTCAACAATCACAAGAGATTCGACAAGTTTTAAGTGTACAATGGCTAAAATCATATAAACATTAATGTTTCGAAAAGAAAACAATGTGTCTTTATCACCTAGATATACATGTATAGTCAATCTTTTTCCATACTGTATGAATAATTTTCGGTATGTTGAATAATATCTCTTTTATCTTTTCTTAACTCTCTTTTATTTCCTCACAACTCTCTTTGAAGGTTCTCTTTTTCACTTTTATCTTGGCCACAGACGATACAGGAGGATTTTGGGAAGGGACTGGATTCTTCTTCAAGAGCCCATCGTCTGTCTATGAACTTGCTCGATCCTAGATTGGTCTGCACCAGAACGTTACGTTCATTTTCTCATGGAAAATGATGAAAACTTATTCCAGTACAACGGGATCGTTTTGCCCAAGAGTCACATTGAGATACACCACAATAATGATTTGAACTTGAATCACTCATTTTTTCACTCGAGGACAAACAATAGTCAACAGGTAAACAAGAATTCCATTAAATGTCAACAATCGCAAGAGATTCGACAAGTTTTAGGTATACAATGGCTAAAATCATATTATAAACATTAATGTTTAGAAAAGTAAACAATGTATCAATGTAAGTATGTATAGTTTCCAAAATCGACACCAGAGGGAGTATCCCTCATTTTGAATTCCCAATCCGGTTGCCACTGTTGCCAGCAGTCGGACCGGCGCCGGTTCACTCGGCACGTTGCGTACTAGCCTATACAACACAACCCTCACTACCCGGTGCCGGCTCGGTACCGGAAGCATCCATCCGGCACGTGTAATAGCTACACTTAGTATGTGCAATCGGTCATTTGATCTGCGCATGTGCAAATTAGTATAATAGAAGATTATTGTACATATCTTAGCGGTGGAAAGGGCGCGCATTTCTTCCAAAATTATTATGAAAAAGAGTACAGGCTATTAGAATTATCCTGTACACGCGCAAATTCTTCACTATTTTTTGTACGGATTCATGAAATATATCATGGTTGTTTGATATTGTTGAAATTGTTGAATTGATTTTAAATCGACTCATTTAAATCATATTCCTGCACAATTGTTAAATTGATTTTACACACGTGTATTCGAACCACCCCTAAAGAATAATATCCGAACAAGTGCGAAAACAAAAAATATATTTTGTTATATTGGCAACCCTGCTTGAAACAGCCATTGTAGAATAAATAAGCTCTGTATTTTTCATAATAGTTCCTTAATTGTTTTTCTGAATATTCAAAATGGATGAAGATGAAATCTTAACAGTTGCCGAAAATCAATACAGACACCTTCAAAGCCTTACTGAAAAAAATATCAAATTGAAGTCCCGTATAGGGAAATGGTTTAGGGCTATCCTTGTGGAAAGCGATCCTCAGCTAAATGTAACAATACGAAATGTTCGCTCGTTGGCGAATAACGTCCTTGGTGAGTACCTAATTCATTCAAAAATATTTCTCAAACTGGACCTAAATCTTTTCATAGTTCGAGAAGGCAATATGTACCTTCGGCCTGATGAATATTTGATCATCGATTTGGATGATACCGACAAACATGCTATACGTGACGATTTCGAGGATGCCGTTGAATTAAAAACTTCCACAGATATCGCTGGTGAAGAATTTTCTTATATGCTTGTAACAACTAAAGGTAACTATCCCATTCTCAACATCTGATAAGTTTATTTTCAACCGATTCAAGGAATACAAGGCGATTACGTTAAGATAGAGAAAAACAGTTTTTCCACAACATTCGGATAATTCATCTTTTTCAGATTCAATTGCTGTTGAATGACCTTCAGTGGCATGAACATTTCCGCTCCCATTTTCTACGCTATCGCTTATATATCAAAAGAGTGGTTATTTCCTGATTGGTTCTTTCATCTTAGCTTGAAAAATAATTGAAAACTGTTTTGAAAAATAAGTCTTATTTTAAATAGCACGATGTAATTGAAATGTACCGGATATTCAATTTTCATAATAGCATACAGTAAAAGGATCCCAACTCAAAAGAAATAAATCTGAGAGTGAAAATTTGCATTTCCAGTAGTTGTTTGATGTTTTATTCCAGTCATATAGATAAATGAGGCAAAAAAGAAATCTTGTAAAATTGATGCATGATACATTGTTGTCGACGAAGATATATTTCATGCTTTCACGATAATCAGGGAAACCGCAAGAAGCGAATTCACTTGGCAATGATGGATTATTTCTTTTGAGTTAGGATCTTTTTACCATATCTATCAGATGTATAAAGTCCAGCGTATGCTTTATCTGGGGTAATTTTTTCTGCTAGATACTACAAAAAAAACAAACATCCACATCTCCATACCAAAGCAGCAGCGTAGAAAATGCGGGTAAAAGGGTTTTATCGCCAATTCCCTGGGATACCATACTGGAGATCATTGATAGCCGAATTCATCTATATAATAAAAATGAATCTCGATTCTTTGTAAGCGCAAAACGTGAGAACGGATGGACCGATTTGGCTATTTTTTTTAATGTTCGTAATAGCGGGAAACAAAAATTAGAAAAGTGGCCCGGAAATTGGAAAATTCGGGTATATAAGAAATTTGGCGAAAAAAAATACTATCGAGTCATTTATTACCAAAGAGGAAATAGCTCAGCGGTTACACTGTCGCCTACCAAGCAAAAGGTCACAGAAACGAATCCTAGTCAGGTTAACATTTTTTTTTTTAGTTTTATAAAAACAACTGCTGGACCGATTTGGCTAATTGTTTTTTTAATGTTTGTAGTACTCCGAATAAGGTTTTTAGGAAGATGAAGGATTTTTAGAAATGTATTTGTCCTGGAAAAGTTTTCAGGAATAGATA
Source organism: Gonioctena quinquepunctata (assembly GCA_018342105.1). Taxonomy (NCBI): domain Eukaryota; kingdom Metazoa; phylum Arthropoda; class Insecta; order Coleoptera; family Chrysomelidae; genus Gonioctena; species Gonioctena quinquepunctata. The sequence continues at coordinate 1,577,943 of JAFIRS010000043.1, forward strand.
ATAAAAATTAATGTCTGTTTGTGTTGGTAAGCTCATAACTTGAGAACGGCTGGACCGATTTGGATAAATTTTTTCGGGAAAACAAAATAACGAACGAAAAAACGGGATAACGGGATAACAGGAAAACGGAAAAATAGAATAACGGGATGACGAAAAAACGAGATAACTAGAAAATGGGATAACGGAAAAACGGGATAAAGGGGAAAACGGGATAACGAGAAACGGGCAGAGTCAAAGGCATAACCTAGATGGAACAACATAAAAAGAAACAGAAAAATTCTATGCGGACGAGAGTATTTAGAAAAAAAAAATGGGGAATACAGAAATTTGGACAGGACGTCTGTGGGGTCAGCTAGTATCTCCATTAAAATCAATATCCTGGGGGAAATATTTCAAAACGGCCCTGCTATGTCCCAATGACTTGAAAAATCTAAGAAACTTTTTTCAATATAAGAAAGCAGTTAATGAATGGATGTTGACAGAAGACAGCAAGGTGTATCATAATATTATAAATACATATTTAACATTTTGATTCTAATTCGAGATTGAATATAGAAATGAGATTAATATAGAAATGAGATTAATATAGAAATGAGATTAATATAGAAATGTTATTAATAAAAGCTACAAGAAATAGTTTGTAACACTACCCGATATATGAATTATAGACCAGGGTCGATAATTTTTGAAACCAAAAAAAATTATAGTAGGATGAAATCCATTGGAAAAGGAAGAGAATATAATAAAAATGAAAGGAAAAATAATTTACGGGCGATCTGAGATCGGGAAGTGGAAGGGGGTGAGTTTTTAAGGGTAAAAAACAGTTTATCTCGATTTCCGGCAAAACTACAAGTCCTATGGAAAAAGAATTGTTAAATGGCAAAGTTGTAGGTAATAAAAAGATCTACAACTTTGGTCTCCACACTTTTTTTACATAACCTCAAAATGTATGTGAAAAATTCAAATAACCAAGTTTTTTGTTTTTTATTTTTATCTTTTACAAAAAAAGAAATTTTCACGAAATTTAGTGAAAACTTACCTTTTTATGTCCCAAATACACTGTGATTTTTTTTATTTAAAATATTTATTTTTCCACCTTATTTTGACTTAATATCGAAAAAGCACCCTAATTTTCAATCAGAAATTCTCCCGTCAAAATATCAGGTTTTTAAAAAAAGGCGATGGGCTTTTTGTTCGTCGAAATCTCTACTTTCTGATGGTGTAAAAAAAATATACATTACTATGGTAAATGTTCTCAGAAAATGCAAAGAAATAACAGGTAGTAAGGCCCAGACCCTCCTAGCCCCTTCCCCACTTCTCTATGAAATACCTTTTGATGGGCTAAAATTTTCCGTAGGTCACTCAGGTATATAAGTTATCTTAAAATAGCAATAAATAGGCATCTACGCAAATAATTTAAAGAAGATTATACAACTTTCTCAAAATATTGTAGATGTCTTATTAAATTCGGATTCGAGTTTTTTTCGTTTCTTTGCATTTTCTGCCATAACAAAACAAAAAGCCCACCGACTTTTTTAAAAAAGCTGATATTTTGACGGGAGAATTTTCGATTGAAAATTAGGGTGCTTCTTCGATATCAAGTCAAAATAAGGTGAAAAAATAAATATTTTAAATCAAAAAAATTACAGTGTGTTTGGAACATAAAAAAGGAGGTTTTCACCAAATTTCGTGAAAAAAAATATTTTTTTGTAGGAGATAAAAATAAAAAACCAAAAACTTGGTTATTTGAATTTTTCACATAAATTTTGAGGTTATGTGAAAAAAGTGTGAAAACAAAAGTTTCCATAGGACTTGTAGTTTTGCCCGAAATCGAGATAAACCGTTTTTTACCGTTAAAAACTCACCCCCTTCCACCTCCCGACCTCAGATCGCCCGTAAATTATTTTTCCCTTAATTTTTGTTATATTCTCTTCTTTTTCCAATGGGTTTCATCCTACTATTATTTTTTTTCACTTTTTACCATTTCAAAGGCTTCAGCCCTGGTCTATTAACCCATATTCGACACTTGATATTTACCTCCCTATATGTGAAATTACCTACCCGAATTGTAAAAATTCCCCTTCAGGATATAATACAATATATAGGAGAAAAATTTTAAATTTTAATTCATATTGTGTTGCTACATAAATTACTTTGATTAATTTTAACATGTTGAAACTCTACTATTCCACGTACAATCTGACCCCTTAAATCAGCTTCTGTGGAAATGAACAGTTTATTTACAGACACATTGTACAAAACTTTAATGTATATATGCATTTTCGCTTTGGTAGTTTTAGGTATAGTTTTCCCAATATCAATTGCAGAAGCATAAAAAAGTCTTGCGGCGAAATCCTGTGAGCAGCAGTGGCGGAGATAACAAATTTTATTTAGATATTTTAATATCCTAAAACGTATTTCGATCGGCACACACCAAGACCACAGACGCTACTGGTTTTTAATCTTTCAGAGCTATTAAAACACAAATATAATGCGTGATTTGTGATTTATGACCTCCCATCGTATAGACACACCTGCCAGCATTGATGTCCGACTTGATTGGCCCAGACGAATCGGTTGTAGAACAGACAGCAGTCACTCAAGTCCAGTTGACTCTTTTGATCTACCGTTTGCCGACGGAGAATGTTTACGAGTAGTACAGATTATTTTTCGTTCCGTTTCTTCGCATATACGCTCGTGTTAGCGAAGTGAGTTTTTATTTGCTCCCTATAGAAACAGCTTCTGCAATTGATATTGGATGGACTATAGGAGCATAGAGGAAAGGAAAAGGTTTTTGTCGCACATTTTCAGCAATATCTTTAGAAATAGCAATTACAAATTTTAAAAAATATATCCTTTTTTAAATTATACCTCACGCGACCGAACGTAAAACATCGCGCATAGTCTCTTTTCGTGCTCTATCTAGCTTATGCCTGCAGGTTCACCGCGTGGAATTCCAGAATCTCATACTTTTTTTTATACAATTCTTTGATTCCATGCAAGAAATTTGCAAAATACCTATAAAAATCGATTTCAATAAATGTCACCATGTTAACACTATCCCCAACTTGAAAATCATTCTTTCAACCTCAATTTTTTTATTCCTTATGGTTTATTTCAGGTGATCAATCGGTTGAAAGGGGTATTATTGAGACAATTTTATTTACTTATATATGTCTTCGACCTAATTGGCAAAATGTCTTGATATACCAATTTTCGAGTTCAGTTATTCACCAATATTGGAGAAAATGAAAGTAGTTTTTTCAATATTGTTGAATCTGACGGAAATAAATATTCAACCTTCGCTAAATTCAGCACTAACTTATTGGAAGGTCAAAATGACGTCAATTTTACCTACAATCATGTTAATTTGGATAATGAAAGTCTATGTAATGCATACAATTTTATCTTGTTTCAAGTTGAACCTTTGCTAGGAAACAAGGGGGGTTAGGGGTGTGTTAAATCGAGTTTTTGACCTTTCTTTTCTACATGCAAAAGTTCAAAGTCATTAGCAAAGCAATACTTTTCAGTCAGGAGATGGTTAGCGAAAGTTGAATTAGATTTGCCCTTAATAAAACTGTTTCTATGCTCAGATGTGCATTGCTTAAAAGTTCTACCTGTTTGTCCTATGTAAAAACTTGTTAGTTTATATACTCCAGATTTGTCAGACTTTTCAATTCGATCTTTGTTGTTTTTAATAAAGTTTCCCAAAGTATTATTTATTCTGTAAGCAATAAGTATTAATATATTCTTAAATAATTAGAAATTTTCTCTGAAGGTTCGCTGAAATAAGTAATAACTCTGAAGTTTGACTTTGTATTTAAATCGGTTGGATAAACTTCATGAATTGCTTTTTATAGAGTTTTTTCGATAGAATGCTGTCAACTAAACTTGAGTTATATCCGTTATTGGCTGCAATTTGTTTAATTATGTTCAGTTCTTTATTGAAATTCTCTTCTGACAAAGGAACATTCACTAGTCTGTGGATCATACTATTTATATGCGGCTACTTTGTGTTGGTAGAGATGAGTGGAAGTACTATCCTAAGTAGCATTTCAAGTGGACGGAACGTAGCGGCCACGATTCTGGAAAACTTTGAAGTGTATGATCACAACCACTGCCACGTAATATACACGGTTCTATCACGCGGCGGCTACCAAAATGGGGAACATTTTTTGGTGGCTGCTACGTTCCGATCTACGTTCCTGGATCTCAGATAGCCACATTCCAACCACCTGGCAAAAACGTGGATATGTAGTGGCAGACACGTTAAACAACTGACTGCGTTTGTGTAAATAATATGTAGCTCGATCTCTTTTCAGCAACATATTTTTGTAATCAATGTTCCTCATTCTTCCATTTTGCCTGATTCATTTCTAACACTCGATCAACTATAAAAATATATAACATATAAACATACAAACGCGTAAGTATATTGAATTTGGATACTTCTGATCGGGATGAAATTAAAACGATTGAAAGTTTTATGTGAAATATGGGTGTTGTAGCTCGATTGTGAGCACGCGCCATCTGAATACACTTCATTTAAGGAAAACATTATAATTTTAGAAATAACTCGCCTATGAAATTATGTACTGAAATCCCTCAAACATTGTTTTATCAATCTTGGTTAGTTGAAACAAATAATGACGTGACAAATTACTACGTTTGATACAGTGCTGATGACAAATAAATCTTTATTTAATATTTCGATCATTTCTCTAATAATGGCGACCCAGCATATTCCTGTAAATATGGCGGCTTCTGGAGAATATAACTTTAAAGTGGCAGAAAGTGTAAATATACCACTATAAAGCTCCTCCCATCGTAAAGTGCCCAGTGGAACTAAATTATTAACTTTTCCACAACTGGAAAGTGGCACCCACGTCGCAGGCCCATGACTTACCACTTCAAAGTTATAACCTAAAAATTACAATAGGTCTTATACCCTTGAAAGAGGCGAACACGTCGGGCTATTATAACCTGCCACTTTTAACCTCGAAATTGCGGGTACATGTTCATTAATAATTAAAAAAAACTTTTTAACAAAAAATTAAACCGACCAAATACGGAACTGAAAAGTAGAAAATAAAATAAACCTTAGTCTCAATAACTAAGCTCCTAAACTAATGTAAGTAACTAATTTTGAGTCGGCGCCAAACAAACAAGCAAATGAATTAGGTAAGGCGTAAAATGATGGCATCGAGTTGGGCGGTGACATTCTGATATTTTTTTTGAAGTAATTCAATGATCTTCGTTGATTGTTTGTTTGGCGCCGACTCAAAATTAGTTACTTACATTAGTTTAGGAGCTTAGTTATTGAGACTAAGAAGGTTTATTTTATTTTTTACTTTTCAGTTCCGTATTTCGTCGGTTTAATTTTTGTTAAAAGTTTTATTTTCAATTTTTGTTGCTGAAATCTACTAATTACTAACTGCTTGTTTTTTTATTACTTCCAAAATACTTACTTACCCACCTTACTTCAAATATTACCAGTTAAATAATATGATTATCTACTTTTACTATTTTTGTAATATAAATTTTTTGTTTTTGGTTAGTTTATTTCATTACTTTGTATATCATTCCATCCTCTCATAGAATATATTTATTGTGATAATGACACTAGCGATCTGTCATTGTCAACTACATATGTGTGCCAATGTTCACAAGTGAAAAATCAATTATCCCCTATTTTTCTACCCGTAAGGGTGGATAATTCCATTCGAAAACCAAATATGATCAACTATGAGGTATACCCTATCTGATAAAAGAAGAATCATCCAAATCGAGGATCCCAGTACAAAGTTATAGCTGATAGAATCGGTTAACGGACCAGAATTCAGAGGGTGAGTGATCAATATCCTTCATTTTGCTACCCGTAGGGGTGGATTTCATCTTTTAAATTCAAATGGGACCAACTTCGAAGTACACCCTATCCACTGAAAATTATTGGAATCGGACGTCTCAGTAAAAAGTTATGCGTGATCATACATAAAAAAATAAAATAAAAAAGAGAACCTCTTCCTTCTTGGTTTCGTCGGTTAAAAAGGACATGTAGCAAATATAGTGAATTTATGCAGCTCCAATCAGCAATTATCAAATATCGAGTAACAATTATCAATCAACAAGTAATGAAAATGATGACATTTATGCAAACAGAATCAACAATTAAAGTATAAATATTAAGAAGGAGCACAAGTCAGAGATCCGATCTATTTAAATTAACCTTTCTATACAAAATCAAGAAAAATTGTCTATTGAAAACGCATAACCCATTTTATTTTGAATGAGTATCATTCACGATTCACGTAATAGGTGAAACGAACTTTTTGTAAGACACAATAAAAAAATTTGAGAAAAGTTAGGTTAATTTTCGTCATCGCGCTGACCAATAAACGGTCACTTCAAAATTAAGGAAAATTATCTATTGAAAACGCATAACCCATTTCATATCGAATGAATATCATTCACATTTCACGTAACAGATAAAACGAACTTTTTGTAAGCCACAATAAAATAATTTGAGAAAAGTTAGGTTAGTTTTCGGCATCGCACGGACCAGTCCACGGTCACTTCAAAATCAAGGAAAATTGTCTATTGAAAAAGCATAACCCATTTCATATTAAAAAAATAAAATAATTGGAGAAAACTCAGGTTAGCTTTCGTCATCGCGCGGAATGGTGAATTTTGAAGGTAATTGTAATTTGTAGTGACTTTTATTAAATGCGAACTGTGGTTATCACTTATGGAGATAGCAAGAACGTGGCAACCATCACCACATATCACAATCAAGTGCCTGCCACATTGAAGGTTTTATGGAAGTTTCCAAAACGTCACCGAAACTATCATACACTCTTGAAAGTGACTGTGACTTCTAAGTGATATTTGAGTGGTATAGGATGGTTACCGCAACGGTTATTTACCACGTCTGAGTTTAAAAACCTTTAAAGTGATTTGCTCAGTGCCCATAATGTTCCAGACAACTCAAATGACCCTAATAAGTTATAGAATTGTGGAGTGGCTACCATAGATGAGAATTACGTGACTACAACCATAAACATATCAAATTTTAGTTATTCTTACTGTATAGTGGTAGATTTAGTGATGATTACGTGATAACCACCGAGTCAAAGTTGCAGTGTATCAGTTTCCGTCACTATAATGCTGTTTGGGATGTATTGTTATATCTGTATACGAAGGTTTGTGGAAAATTGAAAAATCGTGTTTATTGTTTATTTTCGTTATAGTCAAATCTTTATCGAATCAGTCATTTCAATTTCTTTTGTAAATTTTATTGAGCATTTATGAAGTCAAAAAATGTATTTAGTTGTCTATCAGTTCCTACAAAGCAACATATAAGCTGTCGTCTACATATCTATACCAGTATAAGTTTTTTATTAACGTCGGTTGTTATGAATTTTACTTTTGAGATTATCCATGAAAAGTCCGTTACTTGCGGAAATTTTCATGGATAATCTCGAAAGTAAAATTCATAGCAACCCGTTAATAAAAAACTTCTTATAATGGTATAGATATGTAGACGACATCTTATGTTGCTTTGTAGGAACTGATAGACAACTAAATACATTTTTTGACTTCATTAATGCTCAATCAAATTTATAAAAGAAATTGAAATTAATGATTCGATAAACTTCTTAGATTTGACCATAACGATAATAAACAATAAACACTCATCCCTACCAACACAAAATATAGCCGCATATAGTATGATCCACAGACTAGTGAAGGTTCCTCTGTCAGAAGAGAATATCAATAAAGAATTAAATATAATTAAATTGCAGCCAATAACGGACGGATATAACTCAAGTTTAGTCGACGGCATTCTATCTAAAAAACTCTATAAAAAGGCAATTCAGGAAGTTTATCCAACCGATTCAAATACATAGTCAAACTTCAGGGTTATTACTTATTTCGGCAAACCTTCAGAGAAAATTTCTAATTATTTAAGACATAGAGATATATTGCTTACAGAACAAAGAAGATGGAACACTAGCAACGACTGCCCAGGAAAAAGCCAATATCTTTGCGCACCTATTTGCTGGAAATTCCACTCTGGATTCATCGGGAAAACAACCCCCGAACATTACACCTATTGACAGTCACATGCCCGAGATCACCTTTCGCCAACGTACTATCAGAAAGATTTTGCTGGGTCTCAACACCAACAAAGCCTGTGGATCTGACGGTATCCCGCCGATTGTTCTCAAGAAATGTGCCCCCGAACTAACACCTGTTCTTTGCAAGTTGTTCAACCACTCTTACAATTTGGGGGTATTTCCGTCCAATTGGAAAATTGCAAGAGTACAGCCAGTCCCTAAAAAAGGCAAAAGGCCCTTCCTAGCAACTACAGACCGATCGCACTGCTATCTATTATTTCAAAGGTCATGCAAATAGCCATCAACATCGAGCTCATGAAATATCTGGAAGACTCAGGAATTGTCAACGATAGGCAATATGGCTTCCGCCATCAGAGATCAACTGGTGACCTGCTCGCTTACGTCTCACATATATGGCAGCTATCTATTGAAAAGTATGGAGAAACTTTAGCTGTGGCATTAGATATCTCCAAGGCGTTCGATCGAGTTTGGCACCAGGGACTCCTCGCCAAGCTTCCGTCTTATGGCTTGCCCCCTCAGCTGTGTTCTCTGCTTGCTAGTTTTCTCTCAAACAGGTCTCTCCATGTAGTGGTCGATGGAGTTTCATCTGACACTCTACTCATAAATGCTGGTGTTCCGCAAGGATCTATTCTCGCACCAACACTATTTCTACTTCACATCAACGACCTGTTGAAAGCAACTTCATGTCCAGTACACAGCTTTGCCGATGATAGTACCCTCCATACCGCTTTCTCTTCCAGGGCCCCTATATCAGCCCGTGAAACCAGAAATGAACGAGGAAGAAATGTTAATAATATAAATATGGACTTAGCAACAACTCTCGAGTGGGGATCTAATAACTTGGTAGAATTTAATGCAAACAAAACACAAGCATGTCTTTTCTCTAGAAAAGTCGATCTCACTGTGCCTAACATAACTTTGTCAGGAGTAACCATACCACTGAAGTCATCCATATCGATGCTTGGTATTACTATCAGCAATAACCTTTCCTGGGAAAATCACGTGAGGTCCATTGCCAAAAGTGCATTCCAAAAACTTGGTTTTTTGTTTCGTGCCAAGAGCTATTTCACCCCCAGTCAGCTGCTTATGATCTATAAGGCACAGATCCGACCTGTTCTGGAATACTGTTCCCATATTTGGAGCGCGGCACCTAAACATATCTTGAGGCTATTGGATTCTGTCCAAAAAAGGGCAATTCGTCTCGTCGGTGATGCCTCGCTTACAAACTCGCTCACTTGTCTGGAACACCGTAGAAAAGTTGGCGATTTGTCTCTATTTTATAGATATTTTCATGGGCGATGCTCTTCTGAAATATCAACAATCGTTCCTGCTTTGGCAGTCTCTTCGAGACTAACCCGTCAAGTTCAGTCATCACACCCCTTCGTGGTCACTTTAGAGACCTGCAGAACATCTCTTTCCAAAGACTCGTTCATCCAACGAACAGCGAGGCTTTGGAACTCATTGCCTAGGGAGGTGTTCCCCGAGGCTACAACCTCCAGAAATTTAAGAAGAACACCAACTCCTACCTTCTTTCCCTTGGTTCCCACGATGTTCTCTGAACATTACAGGATATCCCTTTTCGTGGGAACCAGAACATAAAAAAAAAAAAAATAATACTTTGGAAAAATTTATTAAAAAGAACAAAGATCGAATTGAAAAGTATGACAAATCTGAAGTATATAAACTAACATGTGGTACTTGTCCAGTATTTACATAGGACAAAGAGGTATAACTTTTAGGCAACGCATATCTGAGCATAGAACCAGTTTTATTAAGGGCAAATCTAATTCAACTTTCGCTAACCATCTCCTGACTGAAAAGGATTGCTTTGCTAATGACTGAATACAATATAAATGACCAGATTAAATTAATTACCTAATATCCAACTGACTACCTGCTTCTATTATTTATATCAAACCCCAGTAATTGTAATTTAGTTTCCACTTGAAAAAGCTATAGTATAGCGAAACACGTCTGGGTTTTGTAAATTTTGTGAAAATCTTAGTGAACTAGTTTTTGTAATGTTCTCAGCAACTTCACCTAGGAGCTAAGTAACATGCATCGATATAGAAAATTGTAAATATCCCGAAAACGATCACCTCCAGCGATGTTGAGGAAGTGTACCTTTTTTACTTGGAAAATGTGTGGGAATAAGGTTTTTCCATGAAAAGTGCCAAAAGTTTACTGACAAAAATGTTAGGGCAATTTGAAATAAATAATGACAGCGTACGCAGCGCCTTCTAGATGTTACATGAAAATTAATACGAAATTATGATTTCCCACGTCAAAAAAACCTCAGGCACCAAATTTCGTGCAAATAACTTATTTTTTGCAAAAGTTATTTTCAAAAAGCAAACAAAAAAATTCAATTTCAACACCCTGTATCTCCGAAACGAAGCATTTCCGGACACAAGTTTATATAGACTTTTTTTTCTCAAAATGGTCTCAGGAATACGTCACTTGAATATTTTAACGTACTTATGTTACACCCTGTATATTTCGTGAATCAATAATCGCTTTGGTGTTTTTATTTTCACTTATTTTAATACATTTGAAATCACTATATAATCAGCACCAGCAATAATAAGTTCTGCCATTATTTGAACACACGAATGACCGGAAAGGACTGAAACAACCCACATGCGTGCGGGGAAATACATTTGGACAAATGTAGCGAGTCGATACACACGCATATGCATAAGCATGCGTCCCAACTCAACGCATGCACATTCAAGTCAGTACGCGGCTTTAGACAATTTCGGGTCCGACATTGTAGTTAGGTAGGTATAGTCCATCCAATATCAATTGCAGAAGCTGTTTCTATAGGGAGCAAATAAAAACTCGAGCGTATATGCGAAGAAACGGAACGAAAAATAATCTGTACTACTCGTAAACATTTTCCGTCGGCAGACGGTAGATCAAAAGAGCCGATAGTCAACGTGGACGTGAGTGACAGCTGTCGCTTTTCTACAACCGATTCGTCTGGGCCAATCGTCGGACATCGATGCTTGTATAGGCGTATCTATACGATGGAAGGTCATAAATCACGCGTTATAATTGTGTTTTAATAGCTGTGAAAGATTGAAAACCAGTAGCGTCTGTGGTCTTGGTGTGTGCCGATCGAAATACGTTTTAGGATATTCTAGTAACCTACATCAAACAATGAAATAAATTATTTTTCTTTCTTAATGTATTTGTATAAATAAAAGCTTTTCTTTAATTTTTTTTCATTTTTCATTATTTATGAAGTATTTTGGAAATCTTAAAATATCTAAATAAAATTAGTTATATCCGCCACTGCTGCTCACAGGATTTCGCCGCAAGACTTTTTTATGCTTCTGCAATTGATATTGGGAAAACTATACTTGAAATTGCCTATGCAAATCATACGTAGGTAGGTATACTCATTTACGAAAAATAGCACGCGTCCATAAACAAATATGACCTGAGTGATCGGCCATCGTGTGGGCACGCGCACGATCATGGCCGAACTTCCTTTGATGTTTGTAGAAAAACCGACACAACGGCGATTACGCTCGATCGTCACCGATCATGGGCAATTACAGGCGATTATGCCCTTCACACGTTCGTGATCGCCTGTATTCGCCCATCATGGTCGATCATTCTAATGAATTGTAGGTGATCTTCGCACTTCGATTTTAACTGTGAAGAGATACTTGAGCAACTGGCAGAGCGTATATGTTAGCAGCCGAAAAAATGTTCTAAGATTACATGTTGGGATTTTTTCTGTATTTAGCAGAAACTTCAGGGATAATCAGTGAAGGCTTAGGGAAGGTTCAACCTCAAAGCCCCATGGCTGCGCCTCTCTTAGATACATGCCAAATTCAATTGGAAAAACTAGAGTTATCAGCCAGTGATGGCCTAGCAATCGATATCTATCTAACAACACAGTATAAACAGTTGTAGAAAATATGTGAATATTTTTTAGCTACCGTTCATAGAGAGGACTCGCCTAGACCTAGTACATCACACGAAACTAATTATGGGACGTTGGGGAGTCTGCCAAGAAATCGCAAAAGGCGACATGATGGAACTTTTGCATAAAATAAGTTTTTTTTTCATATCAAGTTATGTTAATAATATAATATGTTTAATAAAAATAAATGTTTTTTTCTGAACGCATTATTATTTTGTATACTCTCGGAATATCGAAAAAATGGAGATGTTTTTCATTTTATTCCAGTTTAATATTGGAAAAAATAATTTTAATCAATTTACAAATCAGGTTTCAAGAATCGGCAACGTTCATATTTCTGGATATTGTTTCCATTAGCCCGATTTTATATAGTATCATTGTTTTTTTGTTTTATATTATACGTTCAGTGGGAACAAACGTTTTTCTCGAATAATATTTGACTTTTCATACAATAAAGATTGTTTGATGCAAGTCAAAAGGGTAAACATATCATGAAATCATTACGTCAGTTACAAATTCTTCCTCAACAAAAATATATTAAAATAACAGTTACAACATCAACAAATTAAAATTAGGCAGTATGAACCCTTAAAAATAATAAAAAATGAAAACATACGTAATTGGTTGATCATAAGAATCATAGATGTATGTGTGGAACAGGTGTTTCTAAGAACTCTGGTGTGCTATAAAATGCTTTGAAAAAGTGCTTTATTTTAGTCTTGAAAGACCCAGGGCGAAAATGTTTTTATGTCGCCTGATATGTTGATATAAAGATCCATATTAAGAAAGTTCCTGTTTGAGTTGCAGTGTTTGAAACATGGTTTAACAAGGCGACTACAATTTTTCGTAACATTATCATGCCTAACAGAGTGCCTTAGGTATCGATCTTTGTTTTCTAAAAGTGTTTTGTAAATATAGTAGATATAGAAGGAAGAGGCATACTATACCATTTTTAAACAAAACTTGGCCCTTTTTGAAGAATGAAAATTTTCGCGGCGTGTAATGAGTTACTTCACAAAAATTATATTCTTATTAAGAACGGAATACTGCAAAATAAGCATTCATCATTGTACCTGTATGTATCATATTCAGTTATGTGAATGTGAATGTGAATATATACATCCATAACATTGGCTTCTGAGATCTTCAATGTGAGCTGACCATGAAAGATTATCAAAATTATGAAAAATTTATTAAAAAAAAACAGACTTTTTTCTTGATTGCGTTTGTTGTTCAGATATCAGGTAAAAGCCTTATCTTCAGCTAGATTTGAACTCAAATCTAGGTATCCAATGCCTTTGTTTTCAGATGTTAATGAGGTATCGTCAGCGTATTGTATGTATTTCAATGTGGGCATAAAAAGGTTGAAATCATTCAGAAATGTAAGGAAAAGTAGAGGGCCCAATATTGAACACCGTGTTCAACTATTAGAACTCAACTTTCATCGAAATTTCGGAAGAGCTCCTCTCACACCATAGAATTCTAACTCATCTAGAAGAATATGGCGGGAGACGCAGTCGAAAGCCTTATTAAAATCGAAATTTGGAAGTAGTCCCAGAATTTTTGGTATTTTGGTAAAATTCTGTTTGAGCATGTTGAAATTATCATTAAAAGTAAACGTGCTTTCAACCCCTGGTAAGGGTTAAAAAAATTAAAAAATTAACAAAGTAATAAAAAAACGCTAAGAGTAAGAGAATAATACATTCTTTTTCAAATATTATATATCGTAAATTCAAAGATAACTTTTTATCATTCAAAATAATGAATCAAATAGTGCTGTTTTTTAAATTTTATTTATTCATATAAATCGACAATAATAAGTAGATGTTCTCTCTGAACCCGTTTATATAGTAAATTCTAGTCTTTTCCTCAAAGTCAATCCTAGTGTGTTTTTCCTGTAAGAAAATGTTGAAACGGATCAATGGATATGCATTAAATGGTACCCAGTGTACATAAGTTTCAATTAAAAAATCCAAGAGTTGAATGTCCAATTGTCAACTCTGAAGTTCAGTAATATTTCATCATTACGATGCATATGACAATTCACGTAACAATTTTCAATAAATACTGTTTTTTGTTGGAATGACTATTGAATTTTATCAACATTGGGAATAATTTAATAGAATATTCTTAAAAGAGAGTTATAAATAGAACAGAAACTGAGTTAAAAAAGGTAACCGGTAGCAATAAGTTAGTGGAGTAAAAATAGCTTAAAATTATGCATTATTTCGGATTTTCCTAAAACCTTCTGACAATACTTAGAAATGACTTGCAGAAAAATGTCATAAACTTTGTTATTTGTGCGCTGATTGTTTAAACAATGAAAAACTTTTTTTTTTTGCAAATTTGAAATAACCGATTGAATTTTGTTCAAATTGATGCTCTAGGGGTTTTTGAGGTCAAATTAGATACTGAATAAACGATGGCGTGGCCAGTCGTAAAGGAAGATTTCATGAATGATAATTTACAGTGGAGCGGAGAAAAACCTTTCGGGTAAAAGTTGTGGAGCTGATGAACGACTTATAGTTTGCCGATATTGGTATGGAAATGAAAGATTGGAATTTTTTTTAAATCTATCAACAGCCGCCATTTTGAAACTACTGGACCATTTCGAAACAGTCAAATATGATAATTTTGTTCCAATATTTTGAAGTACATCGAAAAATGAACTTATATTTCTATTCGAAGCAAGAATTTTAAGCAGGAACTCATTTATAAAAATGGATATTGCGTCATTTTACCAAAAAAACGTATTTTTTCGTATTTGATACAATGTACACTTACCAAAGAAAAAATGCATTTTACGCTGCATAAACTTTGTTTAAGGTCATAATGTTGGTTAGGTAAGCATACATTTTTTTGTAAACCTTATCACAGTTTATTTAACAACAAATTTCACGGTTTTTGGAGCCAAATTTTTTTTTTTTTTTGGTTTTTGTTATAATTATTAATACAATTTTTCAAATAAAACCACTTAAACTATCTCAAATAAGGTTTCGAAATTTAAACTCTGTATTTTTCTAAATATAAGTTTAAGAATTTTTCAAATTGCACTCTTTTTTATGTTTTATTTTGAGAAAAAATCTGTGGAAATGTATCTTGAAAATAAAAACATTACATTGATTTTAGACAAAATTCTACTTTGACGTAATTTCATAAACGTACTATTCCTATACATATTCTTTTTCACGTTTAAAAACATGACTTCTCGTCAGCTGAATTTTTCTTCTTTCAGTAAAATTTTGGTTAGGTCAATTTGATCAAAAGTTATAACAAATTTAGTGTAGAGCGCTGGTGCTCCTCCAGTGGTGCACTTCAGAGTCGTTAGCAAAAACATTTTAGAGCTTACAGTTTTTATTTTGAAGAAAAATTTTATATACCTTTTTGATGTAAACTTTTTTCATTTTTGCTAGTTGCACCATTAGTTAATCATATTTTTTCTAAATATTCAATATACCTTTTTGATGTAAACTTTTTTCATTTTTGCTAGTTGCACCATTAGTTAATCATATTTTTTCTAAATATTCAATATACAATGTAATTTGACAACTTATTTGTTAAATAATTAATTGAGCACACACTATACGGTTGGTAACTTTTTGTATGTTGTTCCCAACATCATCACTAATGTAAAAAGTTATCCCTACCCTAACTTTCTAAAAAATCTAATTTTACTCCATTAAGTGAACAATTTCCAACTGATTCAATTTTTCCCATCAAGATCTCAATTGGTATTTCAGTATACTTTATCAGATTGCTATTCTTTGTATTAAAATCACAACATGATTAGGAATCGTTCATCGTAGGATAAGCGGTTATTTAGTTTGCAATGCATGTCCCTGTGTATAGTAAAATTAGGTTCCAGTGAATAGTTTTTTCAATTCTATATGTGCTGAAGAAGATTTGGAGCAACAACCGACGAACCAAACAGCGAGCTTAAGCCATGTACAGACATGAACAAAATACCGAATCGAAACATCGTCTCATAAAGTCTGGACGACACTCCGAACAAATACCGTAACATCGCAGCGTCCCATCAGTTGCTGGTCTTTCGTCGTCGCATCAAAGAAAGGTTCGCGACGATGGTTTTCATGTCTGAACTAGTGATAGGCTAATTCGAATATGAAAAAGAATCTAATTCGATTATTGAAATCATTCGTGATATCTCGAGAACTTGACCAGAATCATTCGAATGATCAGATCATTCAAATGCACTGCCGAGTAATTTGGTTCTCAAATAAGTTCTCAGTTTATGTTCCACTGCGCTCACCGAATCCAAATATCGAATCCATACATCGAATCAGTGTTGCCACACAGAAATTCTCATATTATCCATGACCCGAAGTCAAATTATACGTAATTACCCACGCTCAATTTGTAAATATACGGATATCATACATTACAAATGTAAACTAAAAAAAATACTTATCAAGGTGAAATTGGTTCAAAATATTGGGAGTCGGAAAAAACTAAATTACTAAGCATAATTAAGCATATGTCAAGGTTCATAAACCGGCCGTACGATTTTGGATAATAATAAATATATAGCTATAGAGTCTATCATCAGATTTTGAAGAGAAAAAACTGGTAAAAATATGTTGTGCGTTATGGGAGATCAAATGACTACTAAAAACAAACGAACGCACCTAAGTGTAGAGTGAACCGCTTCAGACAAATCTGTAGCAACAAACAAGCTGCTCTATTGGATGACTCATCTGTCCCCGGTAAAGTTCAAATTCAAATTTCACCTTTATAAATAAAATGAGAGGTTATATGAGGTGTTTGTGATGTTTGCTTGAATTGTCTGCATATTGAAAAGTTCAATAACTTAAGTAGGTAGGAAGAAGTTGAAAACAAACACTCCATTAATTTCATAGAATATATTAATAAATAAACTGAAATAACAAACATAAATAGGTCTTCTATGAAGGAAAATAATAAATGTGAACTCTGAAAGGTTTGGAAATATACCATTTCCAATACTATAAACTGATTCAAGATTCAACTCTCATTTCAAATACAAATGTCATTCTGTCAACTACAAATGTTGTTCGTTGTTGACAACCAGTACTACCTGCCCGCAGTGATGTACAGTAATGCCAATGGCCAAACTTCAAAAATCTACTTGTGATATGATGACACGATTGGTTGGTTTCACTTCAATTTTTCAAGTGGCGGTTGATAAACTGTCCCCAAATTGAAAATCTCTAATCGTTCTCGAATCCATATTTATCAAATTGTTAGAATAGTCTCTATTTATACGTAAATGGATAAAAAATCGAATTATCTCCAAAATTATCCGCAGACGTTCAAATTATTCACAATTCGGATAATTATACACAAAACGGCAACGCTGCATCGAATCCACACAGTCCATATAGAGGGGAGAAAAAACCGCCTACATCTAGAAATCGCCAACTCCGAACGTAAATTTGAATTATGCTGCGAAAATCGAGAACTTGAACATACCTCATGTTCCGATATTGCTGGAAATACTGGCCACAGTAAGTAATTTCGGAATGCTTCACAGTGGCAGTTAACTTAAACTACTAATTATTTTCGGAACGATTCGGGCCAGTAAGGGAAAAACAAATACAGAACATAACCTATTGTTTTCCAATACAACTTGAAACATTTTTCTGTTGTATTTGTAGATGAGAATATTAACTTTGCATTGATAATCTGATGATAACTGATTTTAGATTATGCCCCGTCACTATTGAATTTGATAGTGTTTTGATTTATAATCATAACATAACCTACCTTTTTTCAATTTGTGGAGGGGATTCTGTGACTACATGACCTTTTCTGAAACAGTAGCACCAGTAACTTTTTAGCCTCTAATAAGGTATCTTTAAAAGTGGCGCAAAAACATTGCCAGTAAGTTTCAGTAAAATTGGAATGATTAAAGTTACTGGACAGTATAGTATTTCTAATCCCAATTGGACCGACATAAAAAGTTTCGTGAAGGATTTCTCTTTCCAATTGCCGCCTTGACATAGGCGTCGGTATATTATTTTCCAGTGGTATTTTTTCAGTTACTTATTCTTACAATCATAGCAATTGATCACCCCATGTAAAAGTAGACACATGTTATCTCAACTGAATTTTATTATTTGTTTCGAAAGGTCTCCAGAAAGCCATATTGATAAAATTATTTTCAATGGATAATTCCTAACCTCATCAACACACGGCACTGATTAAGAAATATTGTGAACTGCGTAAATCATGCGGATTCAGATAACAGATGTCCAATCCAGCTAGCCGAGCTTCTATTCCTCAAATATATCTGATAGCGCCTTCACTAATAATCTGGGCAACTGGAGACATGCCCCAGAACGTTTTTATGACCAGGAACGCTTTGAACGTAAAAACACTGGTAGCGGTGCAGGTATATAAAATTCCCATTTGCCGGGCAGTGCTTATTAACACTCTTCGTAGTGCTCTTATATTTATTGCAGTTCAAATTGGGAACTAGGTATACTGTTCGGGAATATCGGAAAATGCCCTTAATCATTCGAATGGTTCAAATCACTCATCACTCAAATACACTACCGAGTCACAGTTTATAGCTTCTTTAGCTATAAACTGTGACCGAGTGAAATGCTCAAACGATGACGTACCTACCGAGATATCACGATCACATGCTTCATGATTTCGAATGACGAGTTTTATGAATGATTGGTTTCGTGCACATTTGACAGATAGTCGACATTGGAGGTAAAACAATCTCACTTTTCCGATTTGTTTACGTTGGAGAGATGAACATTTTTACCGATTTCAAAAAGAATTCAGTAGTTGGATTACATATGTTATTGTTTAATTCGTAGATGATCATGCCTTCATCTAAACTGGAATAATATTTTGTCAGGTCCATTGTCACAATATTTTACTCGAAACACAATAAAAACAGTGAACATTTCGAATACACGTTCTTTAACAAGCTAAACATATCGGAAAAGTGAGATTGTTTTACGTCCAATGTCGACCATCTGTCAAATGTGCACGAAACCAATTTGTTGTAGAGATTATGAAGAAGAATTCGTTATGGCTATCACAACGATATTAGCATATTTATGTGAAATTACTTATTTTGGGAGGAACTGAAACGAGAAAGAGGCAAAATCTTGCGTACGGAAACGTAATTCGGATTATGTTGTCTATAAATATTTGGGAATCTTGAATAGGTAGGTACTCGAGTTCAGAAAATGATTGCAAGATGTCTGTAGTATCCGAGTGATATATCATTCGAATGATAATTCGATTATTTGAATATCTCGAATACTCATCATTCGATTCTGGGAATAATTCGATTATGCCCATCACTATTCTGAACCGACGTGCTAATAGTCTGGTTAACAAGTGCTTTTTAGGTCAAAATATTTTCGCATTCTCCGAAAATTATGATTGAGGTGTCATTCGATTCGGAATGGTATATAGATATTTTTTGAGAAAAAGGCCGTTCGCAAAAATTTCAATAGTTATAAACAATTAAGTGAAAAAAAAAGGTGGTTTGGTTTTTCGCCAATATCTCAGAAACTATTCGAGATAATTCAAATTTGAAAAAAGTTGCAGGAAGAGGAGGAAATTTCCGAAGAAAAAACTGTAGGACCAATATTTATAATTTTCCCAGAGGGTTGAAAATACGCCCGAAAACGGGTACTCCGGCTTGCGCAAGCCACGTCCCCTTCGGACCTTTAATGAATAAATATTATTTAAACTTATTAAATATGAAAATTAAAAATTGAAAAAGACGATAATTGTTAAACTATTAATCTGAGAATGTTTTCCTTTCGTGGAGCTATTTTTCAAAGGTCTAAGAATAGATTCTCGTTGGAAAAATTTAAAAATTGTTAATTTTCGTTTTGTTATTAACAATTTACTAAGGTGATAAATTATAAAGCTTCATTAAACATTGAAAAAAACTTTTTTTTTATAATATTATTATTGATCCGTTTCCTTATGATCAGAAGCTACTACAAAATGATTTTTAATAATTTTTATCTCCTATTGTTTAAAAAATTGTTATGAACAAATGCGTTGTTTATGGGATAATTTAAAAAAAAATTATCATAACATAATCTTTGATGATAATTATGATTTTTCAAAAAAAACGTTTTTAAAAAAAAAAAAATTATTGCTTGAAAACGCATTTGTTAAATAACAATTTTTTTTACCACTTGTTATGAAAATAAAGGAACAATTTTTTTTCAAATCATTATTTATCTTGGTCTTCGATATTAAAAAAAACGATTATAATTTAAATTTTCATTGTTTATTTAATAAACAATTTGTTATAAACAAATGCATTATCTCTTTGTAT
This sequence comes from Gonioctena quinquepunctata, assembly GCA_018342105.1. Taxonomy (NCBI): domain Eukaryota; kingdom Metazoa; phylum Arthropoda; class Insecta; order Coleoptera; family Chrysomelidae; genus Gonioctena; species Gonioctena quinquepunctata. The sequence continues at coordinate 1,598,341 of JAFIRS010000043.1, forward strand.
TTTTTTCTTTTTCTACTCAAAAAAACAAAAACAACCATGTATTATTTTTAGAAAAAAAAAATATTTTTTATTGAACTTTTTTATTGAACTTGAACTGAAATTTTCTATTCTCTTTTTTTTTGGCTTAATTTGTTGTTTAATTAATGAAGAATAAATAAGACTCACATTTTCTCCTTGTATCTCCATTAGTTAAAAAATTAAACATAAAAAACCAGGTCAGAGTGGTGAAATGAAAGAGAACAGAAAATTTAAAGTTCAATAAAAAATATAAATATATTTTTTTTTAAATAATAATGGTTGTTTTTTAAGAAAAAAGAAAAAAAAACAAAGAGATAATTCATTTGTTTATAAGAAATTGTTTATTAAACAAACAATGAAAATTTAAATAATAATAGTTTTTTTTTCTCTAATATCGAAGACCAAGATAAATAATGATTTAAAAAAAATATTGGTTCTTTAATTTTCATAACAAGTGGTGAAAAAAATTGTTATTTAACAAATGCGTTTTTAAGCAATACATTTTTTTTTAAGAAACGTTTTTTTTAAAAATATAATTATCATCAAAGATTATGTTTTTTTTTAATTATCTCATAAACAACGCATTTGTTTATAACAATTTTTAAACAATAGGAAATAAAAATTATTGAAAATCATTTTTAAGTAGCTTCTGATCATAAGAAAACGGATCAATAATAATATTATAAAAAAAAAGTTCTTTTCAATGTTTAATGAAGCTTTATAATTTTTCACCTTAGTAAATTGTTAATAACAAAACGAAAATTAACAATTTTTCAATCATTCTCAGACCTTTGAAAAATAGCTCCACGAAAGGAAAACATCCTCAGATTAATAGTTTAACAATTATCGCACTTGCAATGTTAATGTTCGTGCTACAAAAAATTGTTAATTAACTAATGGATAACTTATTGAAAAATCGCGATAAAAATTTTTGGACCACGGATTATTGTTCATTGATCTATCCTGCAGGCGCCTGAATTTCAATTTTTAATTTTCATATTTAATAAGTTTAAATAATATTTATTCATTAAAGGTCCGAAGGGGACGTGGCTTGCGCAAGCCGGAGTACCCGTTTTCGAGCGTATTTTCAACCCTCTGGGAAAATTATAAACATTGGTCCTACAGTTCCGGGAGTTGGAACTTTTTCTTAGGAAATTTCCTCCTCTTTCTGCATATTTTTTCAAATTTTCACTTGATTGTTTATAACTATTGCAATTTTTGCGAGCGGCCTTGGCATTTTCTCAAAAAATATCTACATGCCATTCCGAATCGAATGACACCTCAATCATAATTTTCGGAGAATGCGAAAAAATATTGACCCAAAAAGCACTTGGTAACTAGACTATAAAGCCACATACAGATAGGAACAGAACACCTGAACACCTGTCGTGACAAATTTTGAGGTGTAAACATAAACAGAACACCATATCGTTACATAGCCAACGTTTGGAGTGTCGTCCAGACTTCAAAATGATGGTAGAGTCGATGATATGAAATCATTATTTGCACATTGTGCGGTTTCTCATAATTGCCCTAGATTCACTTGAAAATTATGTGATTCTGTATAATAGTATTTCCAATGTCAGTTGAATAAGTTCATATTCAACTCAAAGTAAAGTGTTTGTACAATATGATAATGTCGAATAATGAAGGAAAACGGAAAGATATGATTCCCCTTTAAAGTGTTTAGTAGACCAAATTGAGTGAAAACCGTTTGCCGCGTAAAAACCATCCGATAACTTCGCTGACAGCTTGTTGCATAAATTACCATAAATCAGCACACATTATTTCTATTGCATTTGGGGTTAAAACTATTAGTAGAACAGTGGTGTGTCTGGGTAGAGGTAAACTCGGTCTGGGTAGAGGTAAACTCGGCCGCTTTAGGTATTTTAATCTCCCCAAATAACATGCCCTGCAATATTTTTAATCGAAATGACACTGTTTTTTTTTAAAAATATTATTTTTGATTTGAAAAATAAAATGCATTAATTTGCTTGTCCCTAGGCAAATTCAACCGTTAGAGAGTAGGATTATCTTGTAGGCTAGAAACTTCTAGTATTCTTGGAATACGTTTCGTTGTTTTATAAACATAAACAATTTTGACACTTCTTTACCTAGATACGGGGCTTGTGACATTATTCAAGTTATAAAAACTAGTTTATTAAAAAAACATATTAAATTGTAAATACCGAATCAGCAAGCCTCTGTATCAAGAGCGCTTCCCAAGTAGAATGGTTCCTGATGCTCGAACGATTTCAAGCACCCCAGAAGGTTATGTGAAACAGGAAATTGTGAGCCAAATAATCACATAAAAGGAGCACATCGGACTGCAAGAACTCCAGCTATTGATGTAGCTGTTTTAAATTCAGTTGAGGAAAATCCCGAAATGAGTACGAGAAAACTTGTAATATGAAGGATTCTTCATGATTATTTATTATATCTCTAGCATATTCAACGGGTTCAGGCTCTACTTCCTCGAGACTTTCCATTACGCGTGAATTCCTGCCAATGGTTTTTACAGAAAGTTGCCGAAAATCCTTTATTTGACATGGCAATTTTATTCATAGACGAAGATAGTTTTACTAAAAACGGTATCAGATATTTTCATAATAAACATTTTTGGGCCGATGAAAATCCGCATCCAATAGGCGAGATCACTAATTTCTGGAAAAAATACCACAATGTCCAGAACGATGAGAAAAGTGGTTGGATATTTTTTAAAGTTTTTTTTCGAATTAGTTTTTCCAAAAAAAAAATCCCAAGGAAATGCTCCTGTTTGAACACTGCGAAAACCGCGCCCGGATGTGACGTAACAAGTTCAGATCTATCGCCAGCCCAAGACAATTACAGAGTTGCCTAGTATTATCCATAATATTCCTTTACAATGTGAGCAGGCCGAAAAAATAATTACAGCACTCGGTATACATACATATCATTCAAGAATAACTAAATCAAGAGCAGCTATCAAATGACGAGTCGTCATTTCAATATAACACATGCTGACACAAGTTTTGTTTCATTCATAGGATGAAACATTTTCTCAGAAGTTCCGCAAAATAGTGACACTGGCAACTCCCCGATCGCGAAGTTTGCCAGGAATTACATCGTTGCCAAGCGTTATTCATAATATTTCTCTGGCCGACAAAATAATGACATAGCACTCTGTATACATACATATTATTCAAAAATGACTAAATCAAGGACAGCTATCAAATACGAAGTCTTCATTTCAATATAACACATGCTGACATAAGTTCTGATTAATTCATAGGATGAAAATAACGTTTCCTCAGAAGTTCCGCAAAATAGTACCACTGGCAATTCTGGAAAATGCCAAATCATTGGACTTGTTTGTGACGTCAAAAGAAGCGGCAATAACGCTGTGTTTGAATGTCTCACTGAATTTGAGGGTTTTAGAGCACCGTTTATTCGAATATTACACAATATCTTTTAGGAAAAACTATGCATACATAATATTTTATCACTATATTTCAACTTCAAGCACATTTGAAGCAAATTTGTGAGTTTGTGATCTCGCCTATCATAGAATCTCATCACCAGGAGCAGTTCTCATTAAATGTGTGGGCTGGAATTATTGAAGATTACTTAATTGTACCTTTTTTTCTACCACGCAGATTAAATAGACATATTTTGCCAATTCTGTTGGAAAATGTTCCTATTTCAATGAGAAATCGCATGTGGTTTATGCACGACGCGACGGTGTACCTGCTCATTTTAGTGCTCTGGCACGCGAATATTTAAACCAAAATTTCAATAATCGCTGGATAGGTCGTGGGGAAACAGAGTCATGGCCAGCTAGATCCCCAGACCTAAACTGTCTGGATCTTTTCCTTTGGGGACATGTGAAGACCTTGGTTTACAGTCAACCAATTCAAACTGAGGAAGAATTGGGAATCCGTGTAATAGTTTCCTGTGATGCTATAAGTAATACCTACTCCAGGAATTTTGCAAAGATTACGCGAGTCAATGGGAAGGAGGGCTCAAGCGTACATAATTGCAGGAGGCGGACATGAGTTTGAACAGTTTGACAAAACCGAATTAATAACAATAAGACATAACATTTATCGAAAATACCTACCAAGATTCTATTTTCGGGAGATTTTGATATATTCGACCTCAACCAACACCTTGTGTCCCAAAAACTAGGCAGTTCGTATACTTGTTTATAGTCACTCTCTATATTTTCTTTACATACTTAGAAAACCCACTCTATGTTTTTATAATGGACCATTTGCAAAAACAAGCATGTTGGAAAATTGACATCTCAACATTTTCTTATAAAATAAAAGTACTCGTTTTTCCTAAATAGTATATACCTACACCTAGTCATTCAAAGTTCATTAGTTCTCAACATGATCGTTGTGGGACTAAACAGTATGAATTCAAACTTCTACCTCCCGTTTCTATCATCATAAAAAGTAACTCCTAACGGAATCGGTCATCAGAAAATGTATTGCTTCTCTTGAATTCCAGTGGATGGTGTTTAAAGTCAAAAGTTAGCATAAGTTAGAAAAACTGACGAGGCGCGCGCTAATTTCGGGAAGATTTCAGTGACTGCCGCCGCGCGGCAGCATAGATCCCTAGAGTTATAGCAGGTGGCGAGTAACGTTTAACGTTGTTCAGCAGGTTACACTATTTGGGTTTGTCAGAAAGCAGAATAAATTTGTCGGTAGTATTATCGAATTTGTTAGCAGAAGTATACTGTAAATCGGGAGTGTTTTTTTAAATATCTAAGATCTTGGAATATTTTCCCAGGTAAGTTTTACGAATTATTCGCCTTCACCAGTAAATTTCTCATGTTTTTCCTATCAATATACCTACAGAGCCATTCGTAACTATTGAATTGAAACTGAAAAATCCTATGGAAATATAAACTGGATATTTACAGTGGATTTTGCAGGCGTATTTAGTTTATAATTAGGTACATGTTTAGCTTGTATTCCTTCTTGGAAACATTTTACTCAATATAACTATAACTATAACCTCTTTGAGATTGTGAGGTTATATTTGAAATAGTTAATGAGTGGTTTTCGACTATGCATTTTGCCTATAGAGTCGATGGATTTTGGAGATCTGTTGGTCTTAACAGTGGTTTTTACAACAAGATTTGTGACGACTTGAAATTGAAAGTAAAATGATTTGTCAGAAATAAGTAATTTGGAAAAGGTCGAGTAGGTATATGGGGCCAGCCCGAATGTCACGAAATTTGCACAGGTGCTTTAAAACATGATGAAACTGTATGGCAATCTGAATTTTTGCGCGGAATAGATAATATTAGGAGATATGGTCCCACAAAGGGTGGTTTTGGATTTAATTTTTCATAATAAATGTCAAACATAAAAAATTGGTGATTGCGTTTTGTTCATGCGAATACTGTTGATTTTGTCGTTTTATGATATGCGACGATGCCTAGGTATCCAGATATAAATAAAAATTACTCGAATGCAATACTATACACTGAGTATATGAAAGATAATAGTTACAGCTTAGGAAAAGACGATATGATAGTCCTGAAGGATATATGTGACACAAGAAGTTTCAAACCCAAAGAAAATGTTACTAAGTACGCTTTCTGGGTGTATTCGGTAGCTTTTGAAAATGTGACATGCCTTTGATGTGTCGCATTTCAAAGTTACCAAGCACATCCACATGAGAACGTGATGTCCGAAAATCATTTTGTTTTAATTTTGGGGTGTCTGGGTCTGGCATACGAGAGAACAAAACCAACCACTTTTTACGTAAAAGAAAGGAACACAACCTAACCTAACTTGGCAAACATTGCTATCCGAGTTGAATGCAAGCCAATCAACCTCGCCAACAGTGATTTTTCTCTTTTTACAAGATTGCTTCGTTCGTATGTCATTCTTTCCGCTTCAAAATTTGTAATCCATTTTTGGAGCACTTACCGACATCCGATTGAGCTGAAATTTGGCAGGTGTTCATAATTCCGGAGACAATGCATTATGAAATTTTTGTTAGAGAAAAAAAAACAAAATGGCGGTTGCAAGATGGCGGGCGAGTTTTGTGATTATGGTACAATTCGATTCAAAATTGGTATGTGGGGGTTTTCGGAGTCGGAGTTAGAATTTTTTGTAAAATTTTGAAATTGAAATGGCGCTCATGGATTTTTAGGAAAAAACAAGATGGCGGACGAGTTTAGGTTTATGGTCCGATTCGATTCAAAATTGGTATGTGGGGGTTTTCATGGTCGAAGATTGTGAATTTTGATAAGAAATTCAAGATGGCGGACGAATTTTGTAATGATGGCCCGATTCGATTCAAAATTGGAATGTCGCAGTTTTTGGTGTCGGAGATTATGAATTTAGCCGAAGCTTATTGATTTTTAGTTAAAATTCATAAATTGAAAATGGCAACTCCAAGATGGCGGATGAGTTAATCTTTAGATGGTCTCCTCATTGAAGGACTAGATAGCTCAGAACTTACAGCAAAAAAGGGCCTCATAATAACGATTCTTTAACAAAAATGCATAGATTAAGGGGTACTTAAGTACTAAAAAGCACAAAAAAATTAAAAAGAAGCTTTTATTCAAATGCACTAAAAAGTAAAAAAATAATTGCTTGAGATGTGTGACGTAGCTTATTTCGTGAGTTATAGATTCGAAAGCTTGTCGCTTTTGTATTCGGACTGAATACTTTGCGCGACAAGCTTTTGAATCTATAAACAAAACAGTTAAATAAAAAAATGTTCCGTTGAACAATGGCGGTTGCAAATCCCTTGCGTCACGTAAAATATTAGTCGTAGTTATATCTGCAATTTGCAGAATTTTTGCAATTATTTTGGCAGTTGTAAAAATGCAAAAAATTTATATTAGCGACTATTTCCCTCATTATTTTTGAACCGATCAAATGGCCAAAATTTCAAACTAGAGAACCAATCAGGTCAGTTTTATAGTGATAAAACGTCTTCTCGCTGTTTTATACTGATAAAACCACTAGTAGATTCGATATTGTTTTTCGATAAAACGACACTAAGGTCCTGTCAGAATTATATGTCAACAGGAAATGCAAAAATTGATTAAATAAGGGATTTTCAACTCACTATTACAGTGATTTGATATTTCAATTTAAATAAACCTCTTTCAGCATGTTAAAACCTCAGATTTTCAATGAATAATTGAAATCCGTTATTTTCATAACATCAACAACAATTCTCGTGGACTAGTGGATAGTGCACAATAAACCATTGTCAAAAGGCCAGTGGCCCAACTATTAAAGCGTAAGACTGCGAAGCCAGAGGTCGGCAGTTCGAGCCCCGTCGACTTAAACATTTATTTTTCAAATTTAACTTCTTTTGTTTTTCCACATAACACCACATAAATCCAACCCCAAAAACATTTTTTACACATTTTATCACCCCATCTCAATTCATTACACCCCAAAAACTAACACAAAAGCACACTCACACCAAAATCACCATCGTATTTATTCATTATTTCAAGTTGACAGATGGCCCTCGCCATGGGTCAATTTTAAGATAAAAACATATTTGATAGTGAATAATTTATATATATATATATATATATATATATATATATATATATATATATATATATATATATATATATATATATATATATATATATACACACGGTTCCTTAATTTTGGAACGAGAAGAATTGTTGAATATTCAAATATAACATGAATTCTGGTAATTTTATCCAGTTTCAAATGTTATTCGGGAAATATTCTCATCAAATATCATTTGTGCTAGAGGATTTTATCGCAAAATTTTTGAAATTTTCCCTTAAGCATTTTGCCTCTAGGAAATTTAACTCGTGCAAATTGCGGCCTTATTTTCAAAGATTAAACTACGAAAGCGAAGCGAATCCGATAATAAGACCACAAATCGCACTCAGTAGAATTTCCAGGCAAAATGCTTTCTCGAAAAAAAAAAGAGCGATAAAACCCCTAGCACATATGATACTACCCTCGAATAAATAGGTTCCGTTTTTCGTATGAGGTTGCAAAGTTACATATCCACTGAGACCGATATTCTCTTTATTTGCAACCATAATGAAAAACTTTTGTAAATATTTCAACGCTTATGTGTATTAAAAATGGCATAGTCGAGAAAAAAGTTTGATAAATAAATTATGCGTTTTTCAGAATGGTTGCAAATGTACTTGAACATGTTAAACTTTTTTCCGATCACTTATCTAATTTGCAGAACTTATGTAAGTTTTTTAAACAAATTACAATACAAAACTTAAACAAATGACAAAAAAACAAGGTTACAAACTTAATGCATATTGTTAAACATTATTACCATCGGTATACCTAGTTTGCAGAACTTTTGCAATTTTCAGTGCAAAAATAAAACGCATGAAAACACTTTTTGCAATTTAAAAAATGTTCCGTTCATCGCAGACTTCTGCAAAAGTATATAGTTTGTTTTCATTAATGCATTAACATACCATTGAAGTTTGAAATTTTTTCGAATTAATGTTAATTGATTGTCTATATCTACTTGCCTATATAGTCTCCTGGAGTAACGTTCCAAAACCACCCTTTATGGACTTTCGAGAGACCATATCTCCTGAAATTATCTTTTCTGCGCAAACATTTTCGATTGTACTGTTTTCAACGTATTTCATGAAAATCCGGGCTGATTCCATGTACCAGTAATTTTGTCTCTTTGCTTGGTATAATTCTCTTATAATGTTAGTTGTGCCCATTTTAAAAGTAAATACAATTCAATCTTCATTTTCAGAGAGGCATATTTTGATAAAAAAAACCTTGCCTCACTTCTTTTTTCATTATGGAACTGTTATTCTTTTTAAAAATTTTGTCCATAAAAAAACGAATCGAAAGTACTCCATTGTTTTTCTAAAACTCACCTAGAAACTTCCTAAATAATTTTAAAATTTGTCTTTTTTGGACAGATACAGTACATCTTTCGATATAAAGAAAAACACCTGTCCTTGTATCTCCATGGGCCCCACCATATTTTTTTATGCAACCATAGATCAAAAATGCCTCATTTGGAAGCTGTTGATTCATCTGATAAAATTGGTCTCAGGAAATCACTAATTTTTTTATATTCCAAAAATTAAAATCGACCTGCCTCCGAATATATATATATATATATATATATATATATATATATATATATATATATATATATATATATATATATATATATATTTATATATATTTTTATATATATATATATATATATATATTTATATTTCAGAAAATAAAACTTTTGTGACATCTCCATCATTCGAGAAAAAAGCTTGAAGACAATCATTATCAACTTTTAACATTAATTCCATTTTAAACCACGAGGAAACTCCTTCAACGCAAAATGGTTCTTTCATTATAATAGGGGAGCCCAAGCGGGGATTTCGGCATTTACTAAAGCGCGGCAGATTAATATACAGGGGGATACCTTGTACCCGGCTAAGTACCTCCACCAAATATGAGCCCCATATATAAGGCCGCCCGTCAAGGATAAAGGATCAGATTAGTAAAAAATAATTGATCATCAGAAATTCTCGAGCGCGTCAGATTAAGGTAGGGTGAGTTATAGTCCATTCAATATCAATTGCAGAAGCTGTTTCTATAGGGAGCAAATGAAAACTCACTTCGCTAACACGAGCGTATATGCGAAGAAACGGAACGAAAAATAATCTGTACTAGGTACTCGTAAACATTTTCCGTCGGCAAACGGTAGATCAAAAGAGCCGATAGTCAACGTGGACTCGAGTGAGGGCTGTCAGTTGTACAACCTATTCGTCTGGACCAATCAAGTCGGACATAATGCTGGCAGGTGTGTCTCTACGATGGGAGGTCATAATTCACGCGTTATATTTGTGTTTTAATAGCTCTGGAAGATTAAAAAGCAGTAGCGTCTATGGTCTTGGTGTGTGCCGATCGAAATACGTTTTTGGGATATAATAATAACCTGTATCAAACAATGAAAGAAATTATTTTTCTTTCTTAATGTATTTGTATAAATAAAAGCTTGTCTTTAATTTTTTTTCATTTTTCATTATTTATGAAGTATTTTTAAAATCTTAAAATATCTAAATAAAATTAGTTATCTCCGCCACTGCTGCTCACAGGATTTCGCCGCAAGACTTTTTTATGCTTCTGCAATTGATATTGGGAAAACTATAATTACATGCTAAAAAGTGTATATTCCACTAATCTGACAATTCGAGAGTGACGTAAAGAAAGGGGAGGGCTACAAAGTTGTAAAAAAAAACGTCATCTCGACATTCTCGAGCGTGGCTAAATTTTTTTTAATTTTGAAGGAAATAATTCAAGGATAACGAAAAATATATAATCTGACGATTTCCACAAGCCGAAGTAATAAAAATTCGTCGATAAAGTTTAATACGTGCAGCTGCGTGATGCCTATATTCCCCTCTCCGCGTTTCTATTCCTCTCTCATTCTTTCTCTATCTATTACTCTCTCACTCCGTCCCCACTCTGGTGTCTGTTGCCATGACGACATCACAGCTGATCACAGAGACTCGTTTGTGGCATGATATTATTTACGTGTTTCCAACGTTTTGGCTTATTTTGTTATTTTAATATAAGTTATAAATCTTTATTTGGAATGGGAAACATCCTAATTTACATAAATTTCTAATATTTGTAATTAATAATAAAAATAATTGTTGCTAAACAAAAGAAAATACTAGAATATAAAGAAAAAATATACAAAAATACACCTATAGTGTCACAATCATCTGAGATTGAGATTGATATATTATACTTATGTACACTCAGTATACATGGGTAGCATAGCACATACACTCATACACATGCCTTCTATAATTCATCTTTTCATATGTACAGTGGTGAAATGAATTCATTTAAACGAGTTTTGAATGTGTTTAAAGACGGTGAATTTTTCACTTTATTTCAGAGGTTATTGAAATCATTTAAGCCCTTGAAGAATAATGTTTTCATTGAGCTTGTATTTCGAGTTCGAGCTATATGGAAATTGTTCACGTTTCTTGTAGGATAAGTGTGGATCTCATTATTATACGTAATTAATGAACTAAGATAACTTGGAACTAACTTTTTTGTTATTTTATAAATGAGCACCATTGTCATGAAAAACAGTCGTTTGTACACGTTATGCCAGTTCAAAGTTCTTAACATCTGATCAATTGGAACATATTTATTGCATTGCAGAATGATTCTCTACCCCTATTTTGAAGTTTTTGTAAGGTCATTAAACAGTTCTTGTCCAAAAGGTACAATAAGCAATTGAAGTTTATAAATATTTACTATGAGTGATATTAATATAAAGTGTGTATTTTGTGGTGAAACGACTTCGCAAAAAACAATTAAATTTACATTAGAAACATTAAAAAAATGTATAAATATTTTAGAATATCGTCGGTGCATTTTTTAAAAATATTTTCTTATAAATACAAGTATTCTACTTAAAAAACATACACTTTTTTATTCGCATGCTATTTCCTGAGCTTTTCAATTAGTTAAGTTCAATGATTTAAAAAAATAAAAATACAAATATTTTTTTGTCAGATTAGGCGAATCCCTCTAGATAATCGTCAGATTATGAGACAGCACGTCTAGGACATAAAGATGAACCATATATATCTCAATCTGACGCGCTTGAGTATTTCAAAATGGCGAATTTTTTTGCACATTATAATAATGGCCGCGAGTTTGCGTCACATCGAAATCGTCAGATTAAGAGCTTTTTTTTCAGGTTCACTCAACACCCCCTTAGAAAATCTGACGCGCTCGATTAAATTTTTATTTTTTTTATTTTCAACCCTTACGTACGACCACCCGCATCATGCAAACGATCAGATTAACATACGTACGCTATTAAAATTACGTAGGACATTGACGCGCTCGAATATGTCCATGCAACAGTATTTTTTTACATATTTGAAAATCTATAGCTGCTCCCCCCACCGATGAAAAGGTATACATTATATAACATTTTTTTCTTCTTATCATCTAAGCTTTGCAACCCAATAGGTCTCTATGACGCTCGAGTAAATCCCCATTTAGCATCGTGGGCTCCCCTACTATTACATTATCATCAGCAATAGCTCGTCAGGCCACTTGTACAAATTATCAAGAAAACAGATCTAACGTCTACGGAGAGAATGGCCCCCACGATAGTATTCTACGTTACCACAACACCAGTTAAATAACATCTGAAGATACAAATCCTGAAACTAACTCGATTTTTAATTCAACAAAACTCCAGAATTACTTTTATCAGTTTAATCCAAATGGTTAATTTTTTTTAAAGAAAATTGATAATTCACAAGATTCTAAATATTATAATTCACTTTGCTAAATACAGAAAACAAAGTATATTATGTACATTTTTAAAAATATTCAAACGTTAGGTTTTATTATGAGTTAGAATTAATTTTGTGTTTATGTTGTTTATAATAAATTTTGTAACCTTCATGTATGTCTTCCTTAAAACTTTAAATATAGTGTCGCATGTTTCCGGAATAATTTTCCCTAAGAACTGAGGTGAAATAACCATGGAAAATTTAAAACATTCCGGAGAACGACGAGTTGCTAAAAACCTATTAAATAATTTATGTCTATCAAAATTGTTTTAACTGAAATAATATGACATTTACCTTAATGTAGCGACCAGTCTAGCTTCAGCAGATACAGCTTGTTTCAAAATTGTGTCTTCCCTTCCTATGTAAGGTGTAACTAGTCATAATAATTTTTTAAATGTATTTTCATCCATTCTTAGATGATTTCTGTAGTCATCTGGACATGAGGTTCTTAATTCATTTAATAAATTTAAATCAGAGTACCTATCTCTTTGTTGTAACCAATAGGGAACACGCATGATTTTATTTCAATTTTTCTTTGCTTCAATTCGGTCCTCAAAAATTACATTTTGTGAAAATAATTTCTCAAATCCCAAAATGTCGAAATTTTTAAATTGGAAGGTGCTCCTCGATTCAAACTCGATTTGACCTTCACTTTAATAACGTCCCCCAAACACTAGCGCTAGTTGTGGTTGTTTCAGGAATATTTATAGTCAATACTATCTCTTCATGCTCACTTTTAATGTGATGTTTCAGTAACAATTGAATATACTATGATGATAAAAATATTAATACAACATATAAAGGAAGGCAGGTGGATTTATAGTTGACAGTTCGAAGCTACTAGCGGTAAAAATTGAATTGTGTGAAGTAACGATGCTTACGTCCATCAGAGGCGCAAGGAGTACGTTTTTAAATGTGATGAAAAAATTGACCTTTTCAATTGCGAATTATGAAAAACATTAAACATTTTTTCAATGTATATGTTTGTTGCTGAGCTTTCTAGGGGGTAATCTTCATGTGCAAATCAAAATATTCTAGAAAAGGGGCACATTTTATTTTTCTTGTTTCTAATCTTTTCACAGTCATTTGCAATAACGACCAAAGCTAATATCTGTTTTTTTTATAACGGCATAATTTAATGTCGACAATCCCAGATCCCAACGATACCGAAGGTTGTCATATGTTGGGATACAATGTTCTCGCGTGTGTGGCGGGAGCGGCGAACAGCCTCCAAAAAACGCTAACAATGTTGGCCGGCCGCGCTCGCCAATGAATGGGGCCCTTTTAGTTGAGACAACTGTATTACTGTTTGGCCGTCCTGAGCTATGTCTGGTATTGAAATGGTACTGGTTCATATAATCTCTCATGGGCAGATCATCGGCACTTCTTCTGATCCTGTTAACTTGGATTACTCTGGAAGCTTCTCTTCTACTAGCCAGAATGATTTCGATGAATTGGCTAATATTCTGCTGAGCATTTGTGCCTCTTCATAAGGTGGCTATTCAATACGTCCATTAAGCTGGCATTGTCAACATAGCGGAATCGAATTTAGAATAGGTAATAATTTGTTTTTTGTTGCTAATTTGTTACAGCACAACTGATTTTTTCTCCAGACATTTAAGAAAATATAAAGGACAATGCCAGTTTATAATTAAGTTGGCTTTGTCACGAAAATTATCGGCATAGAGAGTGGATCTGACTAATATTAAATTAGTTGCTGACGTTTTGAACAGTTAAAATGATAACAAATCCAGAACTTCTAAATTTTTTGGACGATAAAAGTTTGCAAAATAGATACGGGAGATACGAAAGCTAGGAATAGTATTCGGCAATTCATATTCGATTGCTACAGCTGGATAATATTACGAAATTTCACATGGAAAGCTTTTATTTTGAAATAAAAGCTCTTCCAATGCCCACAATATTCGATTCATATTCACTCAATATAGGAATGATTAGAATTACTTATACCAATGAGGAAAGCGCCCGGTAGTTAATTAGTTCCTAACACTTATTACCAAAAAAAGGTCTGTCAATGCTAGTTGTGAATCGACACAGTATTGTCGGGATGATAATTGATAATAAGAGCACTCAGTTAGCAACACTTATGTCAATGCTAGTTGAGAGCAGGGATGGCAAAAATCATGATATTAATTATAAATATCAAAATATCGGATATATACGATATATGTCAATATTTGATATATATATCCAATATATTTTTGTTATTTACACAAAACAACTGTTTTCTATCGCTCTATTCCTCTATTATATTCAAACAATTTAAAAAATCGTAAACAATTTGATTTAAAACCTGTTCACATGTTCAAACTAATATATTTATAAGCAAACAAACCAAATTAAGAAAGCTTTAAAATCCTAAAAAATATCGTAAGTTTAATGGTAAACTAAAATATATGCAGTGGTATAACTACTATTGAAAATAATGTTAAATGCATACTCAAAACATATTTATTTTTTTATTTTAAAATTTATAATTGGAATATCAATTGCTGAATCCGTGTCAGAATGATCAGATACCAACAAAGTCACCGATTCGGTTGTGTTGGTTAAATCCTCTGATTCCTCTTCTCTTTCAAACACCCAATCTGAATTTGTAGCCTTTTTGTTGCAATCTTGCTTTAAACATATATATATATATAATATATATATATATAAATATATATATATATATAAATATATATATATATATATATATATAAATATATATATATATATATATATATATATAAATATATATATATATATATAAATGTCAGTTTACGGCATATGTGGAAAAAATTCCCTTCAGGCCCGCTGTTGCAGCCACGCCGTCAGTAGCTTTAAGCACATTTCTAAAAAGCTTGTTTTAAGATTATCCTAGTCAAATGGATACATATCAATCAATTTGATATTTATACGGCCTTAAATATCAGATATATATCAAGGATATATATCGGTCAACCCTGGTTGAGAATCAATTCAGCATTGGCGGGCTGAGAACGAATGATAACAATGGCACAAACTCACTGGGGTTAATTCTCAATTAGTTGCTGACCCTGGACAACACGTATGCCCAAAAAAATCCATATGAATGTCAGTTTGTTGTCTACTTAGCATTACCAGGTTAATAATTGATGGTAACATCTTTTAAAGGTCACTGGAATTTTAATTTTGGGAATTGACCTCAACTAGCATTGATATGAGCTTTTGGGTACATACGTGTTGCCCATGGTCAGCAACTAATTGCTGATTGCTGTGAACTTGTATATACGAATACTATTCCTAGCTTTCGTATCTCCCGTATCTATTTTTTTTTATTGCGTCATTTAACGTCGGCCTATTTCTGCAACCAGGGCTGAATCTTTTATCGTCCAAAAAATGTAGAAGTTTTGGAATTGTTATCATTTTAACTGTTCAAAACGTCAGCAACTAATTAGCAACAAATTTGAAATTTATTACTATCGTTTCGGACGTCCATCTTCTTAATGTATTTAAAAGGTTTTCACGACGTTTCGAATGCTTGCATCTGCAATCGTCTTCAGGTGAATACTGACAAGTTTAGGTGCTACTTACCAATTTATATGACTGTCGGCGCAATGATGCGTGCAATTCCGCCATGTGCAGCGGTGCGTGTAATTTCGCGCGGTGTGGTGGTACGTGTAGTTTCGCGCCTCTGAAGCGCGCCAGAAAGAGAAATCAGGGGTTTCCATACGTTCTTGATCTCAACGCTTGGTTGACTAAAGGCCTTAATTGCTTCGATGTAGGCGGCCTCTTTGAACTTTCGTTTGAACCAATGCTCCTCTCTATGTAGAACACTTGCGTCGTCCCATAGAACTCGATGGTGCTCAGTCCAGGCGTGGTCAGCGATTCCCGATTTTGATGTTTCTCCACGTTGAGTCCATTTCTTGTGCTCATCCAATCTTACCGATAACGGTCTCTTTGTCTCTCCAATGTAGGAATCTCCGCATTCACATGGAACTTCATAAATGCAATTCTTACTGATTTCATTTTTGTTGTCAGGTTTGGTCTTGGTCAGGAAACTCCGTAAAGTACTGCCGGATTGGAAGCAACTCTTGATGTTGAACTTGTTTCCGATCCTTCTGATCTTCTCGGAGACACCTCTGATGTACGGAAGGCAGATCACTGTGCTTTGTTGTTGCTCTTCAGATGTCTTCGTTCTCCGGAGTTGTTTCAATACTTCTTCTAGGAGTTTCTTGGGATATCCATTCCGGTGGAGGTCCTCTCTGATGTGGTTTAATTCGGCCTCTAGTGACTCCACGTCGTTGCATATGTGCGTCGCTCTCTCTACCAATGTTCTCACGATCCCTCTCTTCGTCGAACTCGGATGGTTGGAGCTGTAATGGTACTGCCCGTATGTTCTTCTCTTGTAGACGAGGTGCGGATTCATTGCCTATTCTCTCAACGTTCACATCGAGGAAGGGTAGGCACTGTTGGTTTCCATTTCCATCGTGAATTTGATCGAATCCCTGATTCTGTTAATTCTTGAGAAGAAATCCTGGAGATGTTTGTCTCCGTGATTCCATATAATGAAGGTGTCATCCACGTACCTCAACCACAGCTTTGGTTTGTATTCTGCCTCCCGTATAGCCAATTCCTCGAACCACTCCATGTATATGTTGGCGATGATTGGAGAAAGGGAAGATCCCATCGGACTGCAGTAATTCCAACCAACCAAAGCTGTGGTTGAGGTACGTGGATGACACCTTCATTATATGGAATCACGGAGACAAAGATCTCCAGAATTCCTTCTCAAGAATTAACAGAATCAGGGATTCGATCAAATTCACGATGTAAATGGAAACCAACAGTGCCTTACCCTTCCTCGATGTGAACGTTGAGAGAATAGGCAATGAAATCCGCACCTCCGTCTACAGAAAGAAGACACATACGGGGCAGTACCTCAGTTCTATGGGACGACGCAAGTGTTCTACATAGAGAGGAGCATTGGTTCAAACGAAAGTTCAAAGAGGCCGCCTACATCGAAGCCAATAACGCCTTTAGTCAACCAAGCGTTGAGATCAAGAACCCCTGATTTCTCTTTCTGGCGCGCTTCAGAGGCGAGAAACTTCACGCACCACCACACCGCGCGAAATTACACGCACCGCTGCACATGGCGGAATTGCACGCATTATTGCGCCGACAGTCATATAAATTGGTAAGTGGCACCTAAACTTGTCAGTATTTACGATGGACGTCCGAAACGATAGTAATCAAGTTACCACATCGTCTACAACCTTCAAACAAATTTAAAATTAGTCGGATCCACTCTCTATGCCGATAATTTTCGTGACAATGCCAACTTAATTTTCAGCTGGCATTATCCTCTTTTTTTTAAATGGCTGGAGCAACAAAATCAGTTTTGCTGTATCAAATTAGCAACAAAAAGGCAACACATTTTTACTTATTATAAATTCGATTCCGCTGTGTTGACAATGCCAGCTTAATGGACGTCTCTTCAATTGATACCGCTTTCCTTTTCGACCTTGAAAGCCGCTTCCACTTCTAAGGACCTAACCAAAGCACCACCACATTCCTTAAAGTGTGTCAATCTGAGGATTCTATGTATTTCGACATCTCTCAATATGTCGATAAATATCTGAACCTCCAACTGTTATTTGTAATCATCCGGGGCATCCAATACTTGGGCATACTTCTGCGCAGATTGTTCGTTATTTCTGCATCATCAGCGGTATTCATCCTGAATAAGTACCATTTAAACTGCATCAAAATCACTGTCTTTCACTGAATTTTTTCTGAAACATGTTTTGTGAAGTTACTGAACCACATTTGGCAACACTGCTTGAAAGACATTGTGTATCCAAATATATTCAAACTAACATTTTGAAATCCCACAGGAAAAAAACAAGATGAATGCTATGGCGGTAGTAACATCCATACGCCGATATGAAATTCTTCAGGATTTCCTCGGAAAAAATGTTAACATTGAATTAAGAGGTGGGAACTGGTTTAGGGCTTTTCTGTATTCTATCGATAGGTCGGAGATAACGCTGTGGAATATTCGAAGCATGGATGGCATCTTGGGTGAGTAAATAATGGAAAAAATGCCTTCAAGCTTTGAACATAATGTATTTGTTTAGTTACAAAAGGTCTAACCCCGATTACCCTCAATGACTACGTGTCCATCGGTGTGGATGTTACTGCTGAAGAAGATGTTGCTTCGGTCATCGAGCGGGTAGTTTGCCATTACGTCGATTTCGATTTCTCTTCAAGCCGACACGCTTCCTTTCCCAGCGGAGGCACTTCCTTTTCCAGCGGAGACGCATCTTGCCCTTCCAGAGAAGACGCATGTTCATGCACTTCCAGAAGCTGCACTTCTTGCGAAGACGCATGTTCATGCAATTCCAGCAGATGAGCTTCCCCTTGCACTTCCAGCAGAGGCGCTTCCCCTTGCACTGATGACCCTTTCCTTCGCATGTAAGACGCCTCCCTTTGCGGCGAAGTCACTCTCATTTGCAGTGATGCTGGTTTCTTTGCATGGAAGACGCTTCCGTTCACATGGAAGACGCTTCCATTCACATGGAAGACGCTTCCGTTCATATGGAAGACGCTTCCCCTTGTATGGAAGTCACTTCTCTTTGCAGCGAAGACGGTTCCATTGACAACGAATGTGCTTCTTCGGAAACAACCAGGAATGACATGCCATAGTTTTGAAATGTTAGAACAATAATCATGAAGGGTCCTTTTGAAAACGTTCTCAATGTATATATATTAAGAAAGTATTCCAAACAGAAGTTGTAGATAATTAAAAAAGTTGTAGATAATTAAAAAAAGTTGTAGATAATTAAAAAAAGTTGTAGATAATTAAAAAACAAAATGCCCCTTCTTGCTCAATTAGTTGTTAACTTCATTGTGTATTGTACTGTAAGGTTTAAACTTAAATATATTGCCATTTCCGTTGTTCCAAATTTCTCCAGATTTGTCAAAATTACCAATCCGATTTGCAACTGACCAGGGGGTTATCTCTCAATGGACCCTTTTTAAAAATCGCTTTTTCCACTTCAACAATATTTCGATATCTATATGAAAATGTGCTTTTTTATTTTCTCTCCCACATGTGAAAATTTGGGAATACTTCCAATATTCGAACAAATCCAAACAAAGACTAATTAATTAAATGTTGAAAAAATGAAATTTGCGTACATATTATGTAGAATTTCTACTTTTTCATAGATTGCTGTGACATTTAGTATATCTCGAATATTGAAGCAAGTTATAGAAAACAAGTTAGTATATACTCCATTCATATTTTTAAGGTTTTTCATAAAAATAATGCCCACTTTCTCAAAAAAACACTTCTTATTTCTTTATTGAAAATCATGTTATGTTCATCTAGTTTAGTATTTTAGTAGTATTTTTAACTCGGTTTTCACCTCAGAATGAAAGTGTCTTATTATTGTATTATTATTCGGTGTTTGCCGTGAAATTAGTTTTCATTTTCTTCATTTAAGTGTGTACTTTTGTTTCCTTTTGCCTCTTTGTTGTTGATGCAAAATTTGATTTTCCATATTATAATTATGTATGTGAAAGTTTTCCAATAAATTTGAGACAGCATTACTACTTGCATTGATTTATCATTGAAAAGAAAAGTCGCTGATTTTTTTTTGTTTCAATTATATATTGGATAGAATTAATCACAAAGGATATCATGCCATTGAACTCCTATAGTCATGGAGGGACCTTCTTGAACTTTGGCACGTGAATGTGAGCGACATTCAATATACAAATTTAATATGGCGAACTTCAATTGTATTTTTCGGAAGAAAACAATAAAATATGTCCAGCGTGGCTTTAGCAGGGGAAGAAGTTGTTTTCTGTTAGACATTCACAGAAAAATCTTTCTATTCAATATTCAATTGAGAATGTTTCCCTTTTCAACAATAATCAACTTCTGCAATGTTTTTTTCCAAATATCTGTATTCAACTAGGTCGCAGACGGTCTATTAATTCAGTCATGAAATGAAATAATCTATCTATTATAAAATTATAATTGTGTGTTCGTTCGAGTATCTCGTAAAAACTACTGGACCGATTTTGATGAAACTGGTATGTATTTTATTCTGCTACGATGACGGGAACCGGAGATATAACAATATCCCGTTTAGACCAGTGCTAAAGCCTTTGAAAATGGTAAAAAGTGAAAAAAAATAATAGTAGGATGAAACCCATTGGAAAAGGAAGAGAATATAACAAAAATGAAAGTAAAAATAATTTACGGGCGATCTGAGGTCGGGAAGTGGAAGGGGGTGAGTTTTTAAGGGAAAAAAACGGTTTATCTCGATTTTCGGCAAAATTACAAGTCCTATGGAAAAAACTTAAATGGCAAAGTTGTAGATAATAAAAAGATCTACTTTTGTATTTACACTTTTTTCACATAACCTCAAAATTTATGTGAAAAATTCAAAAACCAAGTTTTTGGTTTTTTATATTTATCCTCTACAACAATTTTTTTTTCACGAAATTTGGTGAAAATCTCTTTTTTTATGTTCCAAACACACTGTAATTTTTTTTATTTAAAATATTAATTTTTTCACCTTATTTTGACTTAATATCGAAAAAGCACCCTAATTTTAATAGAAAATTCTCCCGTCAAAATATCAGCTTTTTTACAAAAGTCGGTGGGCTTTTTGTTCGTTGAAATCTCTACTTTCTGATGGTATAAAAAAAAGTACATTACTATGACAGAAAATGCAAAGAAACGAAAAAAACTCGAATCCGAATTTAATAAGACATCTACAATATTTTGTGAAAGTTGTAGAATTTTCTTTAAATTATATGTGTAGATGCCTATTTATTGCTATATCAAGATAACTTATATATCTGAGTGACCTACGGAAAATTTTAGCCACATTTGTTGACGAACTTGTAAAGGCACGTCCTAATAATGCAGACAATTCGTTCTGTAGGAAGTTTAAATATGTGGCACCATTTAAAATTCGCGGTAAAATAAAAGGAACAATTGAAGTATCTCCTACTATTCCTGCCCATATGTTTACGCTGAACTGTTCCTGGTGTCGAGATTGTCTGATCATGTGTGGATTTTCTAGTGCCCAAATATGAACGTTGTGATAATTCACAACTCCGTCGCGTGTAAAGTGAGCTTCGGAGATACGAGATAAAAATGCAGGATCCCTAGTACAGTTGCGTAGTATCCATCGGTAGAACTGCAAGCGCCGTGGAAAATCTCGCGGAAGCAAACCTTGGACGCGCTGGATATGATATGGGTATAGCAGGTTTTCATGGAAACATCCATCAGGATTTCCGTCGATAACATTTAAAATCTTTTCATCTCTTACGTGCTTGTCGAGGTCTGCCAGCATCGTGTCTTGGTGTCTGAAATCTGCCGTATCGTACAACCTCTGAGCTTCAAGTCCGTTACCATTAGCCAGACCATAAACAAAATGGATGTCAGCCAGATGTTCAAATGAATATGGTTCATTTTCCATTTTAATGTTAAACAAATACACGATGAGACATCCACCAACATTCAAATAATGTCACATGCTTCAAAACAAACCTAAACGTCAAAATGAAAATAGCAAATTACAAAAAAATATTTTATTTTTTCTCGATATCGGACGCAGATGCGTAAAAATTACAAGAAACAAAACAAAGAATTCATTGCATATGTTAGAATCCACCAGCGGCGCACTACAAAAAAGTTTATGGGGCGAAAAAGGGCTTGACCCCTGAAAAAATATCTTCCTGTAGATTCTTACAATCACTCGGCATACTGGATGATGTAAACCCTAAAATTAACCTATGTTTCAAATTTGATCTCAATATCGCAAAAACTGAAAGCTATGAAGAAAAAATTAAAAAATCTTGAAAATTTAACACTTTGTAGATCGGTAACGAAGCGTTTGCGGACACATGTTTATAGAAAAAAAAAAGTCTTATTTTGACCTAAAAAATACGCCCCTAAAATCTTGATACTGAATTTTGAAACACCCTATATACAGTGTGACCCATTTAAAATGGAACCACCCCTGTAGAATACGCATTTTTCAGTCAATCTCAAAAAAATTTTTTTTCACTGTATCTTGACACAAATTTTCATAACTTTAGTTTCATTTCCAAGGCACTCTATGGTTTTTTTTCTTTGTCAAAAACGGCAAAAGTTTATTTGGCATGTTTTTTTTCCAAATTTAACTACACCACTGGATTCGTAGTCGTTATAAATGAAAACCATCAAAATTTCATTAAAAAAAATTGGTTAACAACGAAGTTACAACAACTTTAATTTTGGAAACAAAGTATTTGATTATAATTTTTATTCAGATTGCAGACATATTTGAAATCTGGCAACACTGCCGATACAAAGTAGAGTACAAGTGAACTTGTACAGCCCAGACCAAACCGCTAGTCCTAAACAGTGAATTTCTATGATGTCATAGATAACCACTAGGAAATATTTTTTTGATATTCCATCCCTAAAGGCATTGAAGAACACGTATGCCAGGGTTTTTGAAAATTCAAGCCTCAAGGGGTTAAAATAGGTGTTGAAAGTTTGTATAGGAAGGAGTACCGTTAGTTGGGATCATAAAAGTTGATGTTTGAGGTCTTTGTTACAAATGAAGAAATAAGTATTTTAGGGTTTTTGGAAATTCACCCCTAAAGGAGGGACTAAATGAGGTTGGAATGGAAGGGGTTTTCAAGTTAGGGTCATTTAAATTGGTATTCGAGTGCTTTGTTACGAATACCAATTTCAGGGTTTTTAGATATTCAACCCCCGAAGGGGTGAAAGTTTGTATGAGGGTTCCGTTAGTTTTCAAGTTGGGGTCATAAAAATTGGTATTTGAGCTCTTTGTTACAAATAAATAAATAAATGTCTCAGTGTTTTTAAAAACTCAATCCCTAAAGGGGTGAATTTTTTTATGGGCGTTCCGTTAGTTTTTAAGTTAGGGATGAAAACTGATGTTTCGGCTCTCTGTTACAAATAAATAAATCGTGTTTAACATTATTTGAAAATTCCGTCCCTAAAGGGGTGAAATGGGGTTAGTGAATTCTAAATATTCATCACAAAGCATAACTTTTGTTGTCAAATCAAGTATGCCACCCAAACGAGATAATGGGAAACGGAATATCGGAAAACGGTATAACGGGAAGCGGGAAAAACCACAGGCATAAGCTAGATGAAACAACACGAAGAAAAACATAGGACAAAAATACAAATTCTACGCGGACGAAGTAGCGGGTACCAGCTAGTAATTTATAAAATAGGTAAGTATATCAAATCTGATGGGAGCATCAAATGCGAGTTTCAAATATTCAGTTTGAATTTCCATTTCAAAGACAAAACGGTAAAAGCTTTTATTTATAAGAGGAAACTTGTGGCTTTCTACTAATCTACTTGATATTTGATATTTGAAAAAAAAACAGATATAGAAATCTCTTTCTGATACAATTTTCTTAATCGTATTTCGTTTTCATGCATATCAGTATATTTCATACTTTTTTCATTGAATTCATATTAGTATAGTCCATCCAATATCAATTGCAGAAGCTGTTTCTATAGGGAGCAAATAAAAACTCACTTCGCTAACACGAGCGTATATGCGAAGAAACGGAACGAAAAATAATCTGTACTACTTGTATAGTCTCCGTCGGCACAAAGAGCCCGCTGGTCAACGTGGACTTGAGTGACTGCTGTCTGTTCTACAACCGATTCGTCTGGGCCAATCAAGTCGGACATCAATGCTTGGGGGTGTGTCTATACGATAGGAGGTCATACATCACGCGTTATATTTGTGTTTTAATAGCTCTGAAAGATTAAAAACCAGTAGCGTCTGTGGTCTTGGTGTGTGCCGATCGAAATACATTTTAGGATATAATAATAACCTACATCAAACAATGAAAGAAATTATTTTTCTTTCAAATGTATTTGTATAAATAAAAGTTTGTCTTTAATTTTTCATTTTTTATGAGGTATTTTTTAAATCTTAAAATATCTAAATAAAATTAGTTATTTGCCACTGCTGCTCACAGGATTTCGCCGCAAGACTTTTTATGCTTCTGCAATTGATATTGGGAAAACTATACCTAGCTAATATTCAACTGATCCAATGTAATCCGACTATCAAATGTAGCAATCATCACAGCGTGGCCCGATATCCTATTACACTCAGTAAAATCTACAACACAAATAAAAATCAAATCATATGGAAGGAAAAGAAAATATTGGATAACTGCCAGGTTAGTGAAATCCACTGATGTAAGAAATAGATTACACGAAATGATGAAGAATAATCCATTGAACACAATAAGTAACAATTGTGTGGAAATTGATGGAACTGTAGTGATGAAATTTGAGAAAACACAAATATAGACATAATGGAAGTAAAAATGCGTAGGAGAACAACAAATAATCCCAAAGAAATATCTGATTTTTTTTACTGAATGTAGCAAAAAATGGTCAACAATTTGAACGAAAAAAAAAACATGAAAATATTAACCCATTTTTTTTTCATCTGAGACGAATGAGAAGATCTAGCAAATAATATTATTTCTTATGGTTGGAGTACCTATATTAGGGAATGTTCTCGTGTATTCTTGTACACGTTCTGACTCATTTACTGCACCATAAGTGCATATCACAATATTCCTGCCACGTAAACCCTGTCATATTAAAGGTATCATTCTAGGAATTCTGTTCGCAGAACGATTCGATCTGCAAGATACGAAATTCGCGATCTTAAGGACCCCACAGACGGTGAGATCTGTATCGCAACATGTCGCGATACAAGTGGCGATACAAGTATATGAGATTTGTATCAACGTCTCCACACACGGTGATACGGAATCGTAAAACATCATTTACAAGCACGTGGTATCACGACAGTGATTGAGACGGTGATACTGATACAACCACACACACGATGAGATTTGTATCGATACAGATCTCACCGTCTGTGGAATCCTTTACAAACCTATTGACCTGTTGTTTGAAGTACCTGAAAAATGTTACTGATATCGACAATAATAAAATAATATGTTGTGAAACTCCGCAGAGTGATAAATGCGCATCCGAGAGTGATATTCTGCATGATGCAAGTGATATTCAAGATAAAAAGGTAGATATGCAAATCTTCAATTTTATATTGAATCTGAAAGACATCATAATCAACGAATTGAGAGAAAAAATCGATTTACTAAATGAGCATATCGAACTCATTACCGAAAATAATATCCCGAAACAAAACAAACCCGTCTCCTTATCTACACAAGGTCAGATATTAGTCCCAATAAAAATAAGGTGGCTGATAAAGTAGTATAGTCCATCTAATATAAATTGCAGAAGCTGTTTCTATAGGGAGCAAATGAAAACTCACTTCGCTAACACGAGCGTATATGCGAAGAAACGGAACGAAAAATAATCTGTACTACTCGTAAACATTCGCCGTCGGCAAACGGTAGATCAAAAGAGCCGATAGTCAACGTGGACTTGAGTGACGGCTGTCTGTTCTACAACCGATTCGTCTGGGCCAATCAAGTCGGACATCAATGCTGGCAGGTGTGTCTATACGACGGGAGGTCATAAATCACGCGTTATATTTGTGTTTTAATAGCTCTGAAAGATTAAAAACCAGTAGCGTCTATGGTCTTGGTGTGTGCCGATCGAAATACGTTTTAGGATATAATAATGACCTACATCAAACAATGAAAGAAATTATTTTTCTTTCTTAATGTATTTGTATGAATAAAAGCTTGTCTTTATTTTTATTTTTTCATTTTTCATTATTTATGAAGTGTTTTTAAAATCTTAAAATATCTAAATAAAATTAGTTATCTCCGCCACTGCTGCTCACAGGATTTCGCCGCAAGACTTTTTTATGCTTCTGCGATTGATATTGGGAAAACTATACCTGACAAAACCAAACAAAAAAGTGTCTGGGTTCAGCCAGAGGAGACTCCGAATACGAGCAAAAAGGCGAATCCACCTGCGAATGAAAACAAAGGGAATTCCCCAATAATAAAACGAAATGATGTATCAGCTGCTCTCCTGCATGAAAAAACATCACTAAAACTTACCGAATACATTAATTTGAATAAAGAGATTCCAAGAAATTTACAAACACCCGATGATCCGACATCTTCAAAATTTGACTGGAAACAAGCTGTAGGTAGAAGGAATAGAAATAGACGACAGATGATAACTGGAAACAACAAAGAAACCGTAGCTGTTAAAGGAGTACCAAAACATGTCACTCTTCATGTTTGCAGAGTTGACAAGGAAACTAGGTTGCATCTCTCACAGCGTTACTCAATGAGAATTTTCCGGAAGCAACGTGTGAATCCATGAATTCCCGTTTTCCTGAGATCTACTCATCTTTCAAGGTTCGAATTCTGGAAGAAAATTTTAGGAAGGCAATGAACCCGAACGTGTGGCCCTATGGTGATTGTATAAGCCGTTTTTTAGATCGCAGGACGACGACCAGGCGAGAGGTATGACTGATTTAGTTTTCGACCCGAATCTTTTATTATTGAACATGGTGCAAACGAGAGTCAGTTAACTCATTTCATTTCAATGGCTTTTCTCTTAGTAGCAGTTATTGTAGAGGTGAAATGAAGGGTGGAGGTGTTGCTATACTGACAAAAAATATAATGGGCATAAATTAACTTGATCTAGATGAATACTGTACTGATAGAGATTTCGAAGTTTGTGGTATTTCATATAAACTAGATCAGTTAACACAATTATTATGTTGTATAGGTCCCCTTCCGGGAACATAAATTTTTTTTTGAATAGGATGTATGACCTACTTGTTGATATTTTCGAACAAAATTTCAATTTGTTGGTATGTGGGGACTTTAATTTGCCTAGTTATTGTAGTCATCCTTCTAGAGATCTTATCAAATTATATAATGTATTTGAATCCTTCAATATGAATCCCATAGTTCATTGGCCAACGAGAGTAGCGCAAAACACGCTCACAACTCTCGATCAAATATTTAGTAATTTCATAAACCACGGAACATGTTGTGTTGTGGATAATACGATTTCTGATCACAAATCCGTTTTGTTCGATTTCGGAGCGATAAAAAATTCCAACCGGATAGCTGTACAACCTAAACGTATATATAGTAATGACGCGATTCAAAAATTTGTCACTGATATCGAAAGTGAGAATTGGACAGGACTTTCTGACATAAATGAACTAGATCAAGCTTTTGAGTTCTTTTTTGGAATATTTTTATTTTATTTCGACATCCATTTTCCTAAAAAGTGTCATAAAATCGAATCTCTGAAAAACAAATGGAAGTTAAATTGTCCAGCCAAAATCTGAAAGACCTACATATGTTGAAAATGAAGTTTCCGGAGTTAACATATATGTATAGAATAGAAAAACAAAAACATGATCATTTAATTACAAAAACAAAAAAAGAGTATTTTCAAAATAAAATCAATAAATCTGACAACCCAACAAAATCGGCATGGCAAATAGTTGCTGAACTATCAAATAAAACAAAATTGTTCGAAATAAAATTGAAATAAAAGTGGGGGATTATTTTGTGAAGGAACCAGCGACTGTAGCAAACGTATTTAACAATTATTTTATAGAAGAACCCCGAAACATCGTCAACCAAATCGACTGTAAAGGTCCTGATTCAGATTTCCTTATTCAAAAGATCGCAGCATCATGTGGCTCCTTTTTCCTTACCCCGTATGATCAGACTGAGCTATATGACCTACTACGAATAAAATTGAAAAATAAGTTTTCTTCAGGTCACGATGAAGTACCCATGTTTCTCTTGAGAAAAACACTCCATATCCTATCCACTCCACTTTTACATTTGGTGAATCTATCATTTTCCCCTGGCAATTTTCCAAATATGTTAAAAATTGGAAGAATTTCACCAGTATTCAAAAAGAAGGACAAACATTCATTAAAAAACTATAGACCAATAACAGTTCCATCAAGTTTCTCAAAAGTTTTTGAATACGCGTTCTTGAACAAGCTTCTTTCTTTCTGTCATAAATTCAATATTTTCTCTAGATCCAACATGGATTTCTTAGTAAGAGATCAACCACAACAGCAGTTCATTCATACTATGATAGAATAATCGAATTCATTGAGGCAGGCGAGTGCCCGGTGGGAATCTTTTGTGATCTCAGCAGGGCATTCGTCGAGAATAATCGAATTCATTGAGGCAGGCGAGTGCCCGGTGGAAATCTTTTGTGATCTTAGCAGGGCATTCGACTGCGTCAATCATTCTATATTACTCGAAAAATTGGATAAATATGGTATCAGAGGGCTACCTCTGCAATGGATATCAGATTATTTGAGGTATAGAAAACAGTATGTCACTGTGAACAACAAAAATTCTGAAATGAAGGACATTGATCTTGGTGTGCCTCAGGGCTCAGTTTTAGGCCCAGTATTGTTTATCCTTTTTATTAATGATTTGAGTGATTTATTAGTACCGGCATCATTAACTTTATATGCAGATGATTCATCTGTGATCATATCAGATAAAACCGATCTAGCCTTGACATATAAATGCAACACAGTTTTCTCCAGATTGCACGAATGGTATTCTGCAAATCAGCTGTTTCTAAATGTTGGAAAAACACAATCCATAAGGTTTCATAACCGTCAAAAATTGTGTCAAGATACCACATTCGGCTCAGATGATGCCTCAGCGCAATATGTCTCTAGTAATAGTAACGTTTTTAGGTTTTCAAATTGATTCATGTATAAACTGGAAAAATCAATCACTGATATCAAAAATGAATTCACTATCATATCAATTCAGAACCACTAAGAAAGTGATTTGTTGAAAATATAAACAGGATGTTCATAAAATCAGATGTGGAATCAATATTCAATTGAGAATGTTTCTCTTTTCAACACTAAGAAAGTGTTGGAAATAAATCAGCTGAAAGCTGAAAGTAGATTGCGATATGGTATATGCCTATGGGGTTTATCTGTATCCTCACACGATGTTTTTATTGCCCAAAAGCGAGTTTTGCGTTCTCTCGTTGGTATATCGGGCCGTACAAGTTGCAGGGATGTCTTCAAGTACCATAAAATTTTAACACTTCCTTCATTATTTATTTTTGAACTCTCTGTTTACGCATTTGAGAATAGAGGTACTTTATTCAGTACCAATAAAGTCAGACATCAATTTGATACCCGAACAAAAAATGACCTTCATGTACCTTTTAATAAATTTAGCGTTTCATTCAACTCTCCTCCCTCTATGGCGCCCAGGGTATTTAATAAACTGCCAAAATTTATAAAAGAAAGTAAATGTATTAAAATATTCAAAATACAATTGCGAGAATTTCTACTTGAAAAGTGTCTGTATAGTGTTGAAGAGTTTATGTCGTAGAACCGTAATGTTTTGTTTATATGCTTTTATTCTGAGATGTCGTCATGTTTCTTTTATAATGTTCTTAGGACAATTTTAATTGAGGTTGATAATTTTTACTTCAAACCTGTGGTTTCAGCTTTTTGGTTGCATCTCAAAATTGAAATTCTGAATTTTTGAATTGTTGTGTGTTTCTATGTTTTTATATTTACCGATTCAAGTGTATGACTCTTCCTATGCGTTGTTATGTTGTCTACTGGTTCGAGAAAACACTACGATTTTCTCAAATTAACTTTTTTGCTGTCTTAAATTAATTGATTTTTTCGAACAATATCCTATTTTATCGACGCTTGGGTGGATATATCAAAAATAATAGGGTGTGATTATGCGGAGGTAGAAAATTAAAATCTTTTGGCGAGTTTTAAGGGCGGAATTTTGCCCTTTTTAAATTCTACAAACAGGGTGACCAAGCTAGCGACTTGTTTTTTTTAAACGATAGGTTGGACAATGGGGCACATTCTACAAATATTTCTATTTATATACACACGGAGAAAAATGCGCAGAACTTACGTTATTGTAAAGACATTATTTCACTTTCTGGGATAATTTATCTTTTCCATGAAAAGTTGTTTATTAGTGGTAACAACCTGTCGTTACCAGGATGATATGCTAAAAATCCGCATTGTCAATATATATTATCTGAAACATTAGTATATTATATATTTCAGGAAATGAACATAAGAAAATGTAATTCCCAACCTACGAAGGCGTACAAGGGCCAACAACAAAATATTTTTTAAAACATTTGGAATTGCCACTTTGAACTGACAATTGTCACTTTGAAGTGACAATTGTCACTTCGAACTGACAATTGTCACTTCGAACTGACAATTGTCACTTTGAACTGACAATTGTCACTTTGAACTGACAATTGTCACTTTGAAGTGACAATTGTCAGTTCAAAGTGACAATTGTCAGTTCAAAGTGGCAATTCCAAATGTTTTTGTAAGTGAAATTGTCACTTCGAAGTGACAATTGTCACTTCAAAGTGACAATTGACAGTTCAAAGTGACAATTGTCACTTCAAAGTGACAATTGTCAGTTCAAAGTGACAATTGTCAGTTCAAAGTGGCAATTCCAAATTTTTTGTTGTTGGCCCTTCTACGTCTTCGAAGTGACAATTGTCAATTCAAAGTGACAATTGTCAGTTTAAAGTGACAATTCCAAATGTTTTGTAAGTGACAATTGTCACTTCGAAGTGACAATTGTCACTTCAAAGTGACAATTGACAGTTCAAAGTGACAATTGTCACTTCAAAGTGACAATTGTCAGTTCGAAGTGACAATTGTCACTTCAAAGTGGCAATTCCAAATATTTTGTTGTTGGCCCTTCTACGTCTTCGTACCAACCATACGAATGGTGGTGATGAACAATAATGTTTTTTAAAAAGATTGGTGGGGATGCAAACTTCCACTTTTCGATCCAAAACGCTCTGAGGTGGCACAGTTTGAGTTGCAGGCTTGTAGTTGTGATGTGCGTCTATATATGTATTCCTTTTCCACAGCCATATGATATATTTATTAACTGTGATTTGTTGTGTTGTAATAAGGATGAATATGGATTCTCCCTTGAAAGATGGATTTATTCGATGTATTTAAAGTATGTAAGTATTATAATTGTTTTTTGTTTGTTTGTGTCTCTTTCACTGTAGGTACACTAGATCAATTCATATTCGTTAAACTTAAAAATTGAAAGAAGAGTGTATAATGTTCATGTCACGGGCATGAGTCGATAATATTTATAATATCAATATATTGCATGATCATAATCTAATTTCACCATATATCACGTGTTGCAAATTCGTAGATACATATCAAGAGCGTCCGTGTCGGTTG
This sequence comes from Gonioctena quinquepunctata, assembly GCA_018342105.1. NCBI lineage: Eukaryota > Metazoa > Arthropoda > Insecta > Coleoptera > Chrysomelidae > Gonioctena > Gonioctena quinquepunctata. The sequence goes on from JAFIRS010000043.1 coordinate 1,629,958, forward strand.
TAGCCTTGGTTGGCCACAGAAGGTACAGTGTCACAACGAGAAATGGTTTGCGAAACCAATCACAGGATGGTGTTATGTTTCGAGATTATGGTTCTTATGTTGGTGTAGTTTTTGTGGACAACGACTTTGGCACACCGTTCATCATATATCAAGCCATACTTAGACCTGCAATAGTTTCTTGGCCCTTTCAATCAACACAAATTACTAATAGCGATCAGGGTCGGATTAAAAGGTGTGGAGGCCCTGGGGCAACAAAGGAGTGGAAGCCCCTAATTATTTTTCAAACAAGTTTTTTTTTATTTATTGCGGAACAAATCAAATTATTTCGACACGAGCATATGTAGGTATAATAAAATAAAGAAATAAATTAAATTACACGTAAACAAAGGGATTCTTGCGAGCTTTTTTCGACGAAAAATCATTGATGATTTCGGTCAAATCCAGCATCCGGAGAAATCATTCTCAATGCTAAGAAGCGATAACTTTGATAGGCAGCTTTGTCTCATCGTAATTCGCCTATTTTTTTCATTTTGGAAAATGAGCGCTTTCCAGTGCAATTTGACATCATCACATTCTCAGTTGTAATATCACAAGAGAGTGAAAATAATTCGACAGATTTTCGAAAACTTGTTGCCAGGCAATAGACAAGAGAGACCAACTGGCTCGAGTGGCTATTGCCAACAAGTTTGAGAAAGAAATCTAGATAATTATTTTCTATATATCGAACTCTCGTGGTATTCTTTAGATTATTTTTTGATGTTACGATCATAAACACATTTCCCTGCAAAATTATATAATGTACTAAACCGGTTTTGATTCATTTCACACTTTTCATGCGAATTGATGACAGACGTCAAATTAAAAATATAGGTTGTCAGACAATAAAAACAAAATACCTCAAATTATTCCCGCGACAATTTTCTAGGTAGAATATTCCCACTATTGATTGGCCAAAACGTATATGAATTATTTGAATTAAACGTTTCCATTGGTTTCTAGCAATGTCAAAAAATAATCACTGTAATTTCAATGTTTGAGTATGTAGCTCTGAAATTTTGGTTTTCAAGAATTTGATAGTAGAACATGTTAGATTGATAGATAGATAGTCCTTTTCAGAAGGATTTACATTTGTTGCGGAATGTCATCCTTCTCTTAGACTCACACTTTCAGATTTCGGGGATTTCTCTGTTACAAGCGCGCCACTCAGCGGACACTTGTCAACGCCAATAAATAGGAAAAACAGGTATAGACGGGCAAAGTGTTTGTAGAATCGACAGAAAAATAGTCAACAGAATTTGAACTTTTGTTCTATTATGGAATGCGCACAGGGCTCTTATAAATAATTTGATGCAATCATATTCATAAATTGAAATATTATTTTCTTTTGCTTATGATTATTGAATTTCATTGTGTATCTAGATCGCTTGTGTCATTCGAAAAATACATCGACAGAAAATCCTTCATTTAATAAAAAAAATGTATATTTTTTTTTAAATTCAATTGTTCTTGTTTTTACAGCTAATTTCGATACGATATAATATTTTGTATAATAGTATGATGTTTTACTTGGTGATTGTTTCTCGCATATACACATGATTCATCAGATCGAAGATTAATATTAACCATGGATTTTGACAAGAATACGAAACATGTTTTCGAATGTTTAAAACGAAAAATGAGAGGAAAAAGTGGGAGAACTGCTCTTTCGTTGTCAGATTTTTTATATATAATTTTGCATATCATTCAGTATTTGTTAGGAAATTTTACCTAAAAATTTATATTGTGGAGGCCCCGGGGCTGCATCCCCGTTTGCCCCCCTCATAATCCGGCTCTGATAGCGATTATAAACATAACCTGGTTGACTTGCTGTAAATGTTTTGAATATCCTCAAAACATCCAACCTCTAAAATATAGCGACGGTTTTAATGTGTGATGGAAATAATCTAAAAGTGTAAGAATGATTAAGTTTCTTTTGATTATTGACACATTTGTCATTGGCCAATTCAGACTCAAAAAAATGAACCAGCTATTTTTCGTTTGTTTGATGGGTTACGGGAAAATTTCACGTGAGAAACTAGCTCTGCATTGGTAATTTCATTCGTAAAATAATATACATATCTAGTTCATTTTCAGATGAGGAAGCTTTCAATTTGATGGATGATGATAATTTGAAGGAATTGATTCCCAATATGGAAAAACGATTGAAATTCAAGAAGGAGTTTACTGAGTATTTATTATCCAGGGAAAATGTAAGTGTTTGATAATTACTTATACAAAGGTAAATCATTGAAAACTAGCGGCAAAATTTTTTTTTTTATTTCTTTATTTATTTTCATAGTTGGTAAATGAAAATTTATGATAACGCTGAATTAAAGTATAACTAAAATAAATATTGTAATTTTATCTTGTTTTTCAGATTCAATGTTACCCTGTTGATGAGAGCAATACATCAAATGATGATTCTATAGTACCAGAGCTCGAGAGACAAAGATTGTAAATACATCCACTGTTTGACAAGGTGCATGTCGAACAAATATGTATGAAATTGTCATTTATTATTTTTCCTGTTGCTATAAATCTAGAATGATTTTATAAATCTGCTCAATATCAGTTGGCCACTCTGGTAAGAATATTTTCTAAAGATATGAATTTATATGTTTATTTAAATAAATTTTATAAACTTTTAAAATGTATTTTGATTTTTTAAAATTCAGAAATTCTCAAAATAGACAAGAAATCAATAATCTCTCGATATGAAAATATATATTGCTTCATATTAAATATTCAGGACTCTTTTGTAACATATTTTTATCTATCAGCAGATTAAAAAATATTAGTGATAAGTAGATAATAATGTTGAAATTAAACAAATTTTATATTTGGAATGCGAATATCAGTTTCTTATTCTGGGAATGAAAGTATATTTTTTTAATTTTTACACTTGAAATTCATATATTACTACAATAATAGTTCCGTAATTTTAAAGAGATTTTATGCAACCGCCAAACACATGAATCTTTGCGAATTGAACATAAGATATTTTACTATGGAATATCATATTTAGTTCAGGTTACAATGAAGTATGTTTGGTATATACAATTACATATGCTCTGAATTAATATAAAATATCTTCAATAATAATAATAATAATCTTTATTCAGTACAGTTAAAATGGTATACTGAAATGGCGAAGTTCATCTCTTGCTGGGCGCAAGGTGATGGTCTTCCACTCAACCAAACTTAACCTAATCTTAGCATAATTGAAAGACAAAAATAACAAAATCAAATAAGAGTTATAAAGGTGAAGTAGAAATGTAAACATGAATACACATATAAAAACATACACAAAACACATAAAAACATATAAAAACATTAAATGTGGGAAACTGAATACACTTGTGTAGAATAATCGAAAGACATCTGCACAAAGTGCACAACCCTCCCAAGCCCGCAAAGCGCCCTCGACCCCCGCCATCCCCAGCGCCCCACGCCAGGCGCAGGAAGCAAAACAACAGATGAGCACATTACTAACCATACGACTACAAACCATCCCAGAATCCAACGCATCACATGTCGGAACCCAAAGGCCAGGTGGACATGTCAATGTCTTAAGACCTTGACACATCCACCCGGCCTCCGAATTCCAACATGCGACACGCCAGACTCCAAGCCAATCCACAATCATTCGATCAACAATGCACCCATCCACTGCTCCACCCCCCGCACCCGACACGAAGCACCGAAGACGACGAAGGTCGAAAGCGCCTCGCAAACCCAAGAAGACTACTCACTCCATACAAAAATCCTCCACTATACAAAAACATATTCATAAACATATATGCATATGGTAGGAAATTATTATCAAGACTAAAAACTAAAAAGAAAGTGGACACCGAAAATAAAATCCTATTGAAGTGACAATAGCAATTTTCTATAGGCTTCATGAAAAATAGAAACAGATTTGTCTTTGATAAAGTTCGGTATGGAGTTGTAAACAGCAGATATATTGTATGAGAAACTTCTTTCAAACATGCTAGTTTTATGTATAGGTGGGGTTATAATACCCTTCGTTCGTATGTTTATGTTGTGGACATCCGAACGGAAAACAATTTTGCGGTATAAATAAGAAAGCTGTTTTGAGAGAATAATTTTGTGGTATAAAGTGGCACAGTGAAGTTTACGGAGAGATTTCATATCTAGCCAACCATCTTCCATGAACTTATGTCTAATAGGTGTTCTCTTCCTCACGCTATAGATGAATCGCAAACAATGATTTTGAATTTTTTGTATCCTCTGCATCGAATGCTGTTAGACAGGGGCCGTAAACAGTGTCACAATGATTGAAGGTAGACATTACTAAAGATTTACAAAGCATTTTTGTAAGATGGATATTCAACAAGTAACGTGAGTTATATAGGAGTTTAAGTTTCCAGATTGATTTCTTTATGCATTCTGAAACATGCTTTTGGAATCTCAAGGTGGAATCGGTCCACAATCCCAAGTTTTTTGCCACGTCGGCGAAGTTTATTGTGACATTATTAATGGAAATGTGCATATTCGCAATCAATGTCGCTCTGGCCTTGTTATTACCGAAGAGCAAAGCTGTTGATTTGTTAGGATTCAGAGCCAGGTAATGATCACGGGAGATTTTGTGAATGATGTTCAATTCCCTATTGATTATTCGACAGCTGTTCAGCATATCTGATGGGTGGAATGAATATAGGACCTGTGTATCATCGGCATACATTTGTAGATGACAGTTACCAATAAAGTTATGGAAGTGTGCAGTATAAATGGTATATAAAATGGGGCCAAGTATTGAACCCACACAGGTCAATGCCCTCTGGCTTGAAATGTCATTTTTTAATATAACACGCTGTTGTCTACCCCTGAGGTAATTAGGCAAAAAGATTACCGAATTTTCAGAGAGTCCTATGTACTTCAAGATGCATATTAGGACATTGTGACCGAGTGTATCGAATGCTTTTGAGTAATCTAATAGTACCACTATTGTAAGTAATCCAGAATCTGTGGCTTTAATGATTTTATCTGTTACGTTAAGTGAGGCTGTGGCACAACTGTGATCCTTCCTGAAACCAGATTGTGTATCCGGTAGGACAGCGTTTTTCTCCAGGTACTCAACCAACTGATTTTTTATTATTCTTTCCAGGATTTTTGAGATGACGGGAAGGATACTTATTGGTCTCAAATCTTTCAGTTCATTCACTATGTCCACTTTTGGTAAAGGTATTACATGTGCGACCTTCCATTTGGTGGGAAAAACCGAGTTTTCTATACAGAAATTCACAATATGTAATATATAATCAACCAGGAAGGGACAACACATTGAAATGAAATCAATACTGAGACCATCAGCCCCAGTAGCTCTTGTTTTGATAAATTCTAGTTGTCTATATATCTCCCATTGATCAACTTTTGCGAAGTGTAAGTTTCCTGAAAGTCCTGCCCTGTACCCATCACAATATTTATTAATGTTTTCTGTTGGCACAATCTGAGGAATTGAAGATAAAAAATAATCATTTATTTCATCAACGTCAGACAGGTGTGCAGGGATTGCTGGAAGGTTTTTTTTTTATAAATATTCAACTTTTTCATAGTACTCCAAGTATCTTTACTATTTCTACCAACATGATATTGCAAATATGCTTTTTTCTCTCTTTCTACCGATCTATTGGCAAAGTTTCTAATCGCTTTGTATTCCTCATAAACTTGGGTATTCTTCGTTTTTTTGAATTTCTTGAAAATGTTATCTCTTTCTTTAAAGATCAGTTTGATATTATTCGTTATCCATGGTTTACGTTTTTTCTTGAAAACTGTGGTGATAAGGGGAGCATGAAGATTCAGTAAGATATTCAGGTTTTCCGTAAAAAAGTCAACTTTAGCGTCAATAGTTTCTAGATAAAAATATTCCTCCAGGGTTCGAACTTAGATCATCACTGAGTTGAATCAAGTTGATAGTTTTTAGAGATCTGTAGGTTGTAGGGATAGGTTTAAATTTGTCTTCCGTTAAGTCAAAAGTGATGTGAATCAATTCATGATCGGAGACTTGGGGAACATGTAACGATCCGCAGTCTGCAGTATCAAACTCTTCCGAAACAAGGATAAGGTCAATCAGAGAGGAACTATTACTTGCGACTCTGGTAGGAAAATCAACCATCTGCTTCAACCCCGTACTTGACAGAAGCTCACAGAAGCTTTGGGTATGAGAGCTGTTGATATCGTATAAGTCAATATTGAAATCACCCAAACATATAACTTTATCAAATTCGGATATGATTGAAAAAAGGCTATTTTCAAATTCATTTAGAAAATTATTTGTGTTTGGTTTAGGTTGCTTATAGATACAACCTAACGCTATATTTGATGATTTAAATTTTATACTCAACCACAAATCCTCGATATTTGCATTCACTGGAAGAATTGAATATTTAATGAAATTTCTCAGATAAATTGCTACACCTCCATACCCACTGTCATCGGATCTGTCTCTTACTAATACATAATTTTCTAAATCAATATCTCGAGAATTTATTGAACTTTTCAACCATGTCTCACTGAGTGTAATAATATCAAAATGGTTACTAATTAAAACATCATTCAACTGAATGAAGTGAGCTGGAAGTGATCTCATGTTGAAATGACAAATTTTGAGATTCATTTTAAAGGAGAAATGTATATTTATATATAAAAATTATTTAGTACTTGAGAAACATACACAATAACTGGTAAACACTAATCAGCGTTTTTTGGTTTTGTAAATGCGCTATTTTGTCGTGTTCTTCTCTCAGACCCAAGGATAATATTTTGTTGCTTCAGTTTCTTGATATGAGGTTTAACAGTTGAGTTCGATGCGGATTAAATTTCGTTTTCAGTATCTTCAGGTTCGGAGCTGCTGGTGATTGGTGGAGGGTATGAAGGAGTTGTTGGGGCACTATAAGATTCTCGTCCTCTTTTATTTGATACTTGAAAATTTTCCTGACTCTCACATTCCTTTTCTAATTCTTTTGCAGTGTAAGCTTTACCGTTGACAATGAGTTTGTGGTTAACAATTTTTGCCGAAAGATTTCTCTCTCTGGCCTCCTTCATGTGTTTTGCCAGGATTTTATAGTTCAAGCGATCTTCATAGCAAAGATCATGTGAAATAAATAGGTCGCTACCTGTTAATTTTGAAATGTTCTGGAATACTGAATTCTTTTTCAAATATGACATGAACTCAATCTTCACAGCTGGCTTGGAAGTATTATTCAGAGGAAAAATGTTGTTGAGGTCTGATTCACAAAGACTAGTCCCCAACAAGGAATTGAGTTTTCCAATAGCCGACCTTGCACTATCGATGTTGGAATGATGGATGATTTTTTTAGTATCAACTCAATGGAAATATTACGAATCATTAGTTCTTCATTTTTCAGGCTATCTCATTCAATAACAAATCAAAGTGTGCATCGTGGGAACAATTACGTCAGTTCAAATCCTACTGTCTCGGAGTTCGAAATGACAAAATGAATAATTTCATATGAAATATGGATAATTTTTTTAGTATAAATTGAATGGAAATATTACAAATCATTAGTTCTTCATATTTCAGGCTATCTCATTCGATAACAAATCAAAGTGTGCATCGTGGGGAACAATTACGTCAGTTCAAATCCTACTGGCTCGGAGTTAGAAATGACAAAATAAACGATTTCATATGAAATATAGATAATTTTTCTCGTATAAATTTGATGGAAATATTACGACGAATCATTAGTTCTTCATTTTTCATTCATTCATTCAATAACAAATTCAATACATTCAATAACAAATCAAAGTGTGCATCGTGCAAATACAATAATATTATTTTTTCTAGATCTCCTGTCCAAAACTAGAAAATTATCTGTGAGATTTTCACACTTCTGTTCTAATTCAGATATCTTGCATTTACTATTTTTCTCCTAAATAATTTTATACTAATTCTACCCTAATTTATTCCTGTCACATATAGTACCAGAAATGTTGTTAGAGATTACTATATTTCTGGTAATATCTACTATATATTTTCCTCCGCGCAGGATGTCCAAAAAAAAAATATACAACTAAGTTCTGTTTTTTTAAATGTCAACCGCCATTTTTGTTACATTTTGTACTATCTGTAATAGTTTTTGACTGATGCCAATTTATGTTTCAAAATGGCGTGATGCATAGACCCACAGAAAAATTCATAACTTCAGAACCATTCAAGATAACTCTACCAATATTTTTCCATTTCTTAGGCTAACAGGAAACAATGTAAAACATTTGAGGGAATGCTACTTATAAATGCTCAAATAGTTGACCATCATGTGAGGATTAGCATAATAATGCGTATTATGTCTGTTGACCGACCCGTTTTTAAACGTTGCTTCATGAGAAAACAGAATTTTGTTTAAAGTATTTTAATCCTCGTCAATCATGCCATTCATTTGAATACCAAACGCAACTTTATTTGCAAAATCATTACCATACAATTCTTGATGTAGGTTCAGATGATAAGGGTGGTACTTATCTTTCAATATTATTCTGTTCACACTACTTTGTGAAATACCCGTTTCCGCTGCTATTTTTCTAGTGCGTAAGTGAGGATTTTCCTGTAGCATCAATAAAACTTGCAACTCCTTTTCCTCATTGATCTAACCACCAACAATTTCCTGTTTGGTTTAAGACACACTACCAGGGAGTTCAAACCGCTCTCTTAACTTTTGGAATGAGGACACCCGTAGAGTTCTTGCTTCTGGATATTTCTGATGATAGATTCTGCTTGCTAATAAAGGATTTCTATCAGCTTCGCAAATACAATATTCCATATTCACTAATTCGTTGCAAGTGAAATTCATTTTCAATAATAAGACGTGTACAATTATTGAAATGTCATGCAATAATGCATTAAAATATAGAGTGTTGCATTTGAAAGAGTCGAGTTAGTGCATCAATCTGACATCATCCCAACAGTTTCAGTTACTCCGTGAGTTCGATGTGAATCAGTTGAATTATTTCCAGAAAATATCTGTTATTTATTGTTCTGTATTTCAATATTTACTATAATAGTTTTTAAGATAGTAAGAGGTGAGTGTTTATTTTTTTATTATTACAAACTCAAAACACATTTATTTTGTTATGGTATATTATATTCTGTTCACGATTTTTCGGAAATCATTGAAAAACTTTAGTGTCCTCAAATGAGGGCGCTGAAATATATAAAAATATTTCAGGACTAGCCAACATGAGCAAACCAATGAATGTTTTCAAAACATTGGAAGAAGCTGCTGAATATTTGTATTCCAACGAAATCGAAGCTGATATCTTAGCTTTACCACCCAAAGTGGACGACCTCACAGATGAAGAGGTCATCAATGATGAGGACTTGGATGTACTGGTTGTAGTGGACGTTGCAGGACAAATGGAAATAGACTTGCCGTCTGATGACGATTCATATGATAATATTCCTCTATCAAATTTTGCCAGGCAAGCACCATCAACGTCGCAGCAAGAGTCATTGCGTTCTACAGACAATAAAAAAAAACTTCTAGAAAACAAAAAAATGCCACAAAAAAGGAAATACCAGAATGGAAGGAAGCTGATCCACAATTTGATTTCTTGGAAAATACCGATACGCCAGAAGAACTATTTGCCGAATTGCTACATACTTTATCTGGCGCAGGCATGTTGGAGATTTTTTTCCTTTTTTTTACTGAGGAAGTGTATAAAAAAATTGTGGACGAAACAATTCGATATGCAACTGAACAAAAAAATAAACTGACATTTCATGTGTCAAAGGAAGATATGAAGATATTCATCAGATTTTTTATCTTTTCCAGATATCATACACTGCCAAGTGAACGAGATTTTTGGTCTGACGCTGAAGATCTAGGCGTACAATTAGTAAATAATGGCATTAAAAATTTAGAAATAAAATCATTTTTATATTTGCAAGATAATGCAAAGGCAAATCAAGACCCCTTCTTGATGATAAAAATAAGAATTTTCGGAAATGGGGAATTTTTCAGAAGCACTTATCTATTGATGAGATGCTGGCAAGGTAAGGTGATCCGTACGGACATAGAGTTCATTTTGACAATTATTTCAGTAGATATAATTTGTTCAAAATCTTGGGAGAAAAAAGATTTCGTGCCAGAGTCATCATACGAGATAATAGGGCAGAAAAATGACCTTTGAAACCCGTAAAGGAAGTGGAAAAGTCAAAAAGGAGAGAATTTGATTAGCAATTTGACAAAAAAAACAATATCCTAATGGTGAGTTGCAATGACAATAAATGTGTCACAATGGGAAGTAATTTTGATACTATTGAGCCAAAATGTGCAGTCCAGAGATGGAATAGGGGCAAAAAGAGTATAGTGCAATTCCACAACCTAAACTTATACACCACTACAATAAGTAGCATCGAGAGCAAATATTTTGGATGATTTTAGGTTTGATAGTAGGAACCATATAATGGACAAAAGGGATAATCAACGCCGATTCAGTTCATCCCATGTAAAGGAAAACCACGTACTTTTACAGAAAATGTAATGGTAAACCCTCTGCATTCCCTGTTTTCCCAAATTTCATGACAAATATTTACCCGTCTTGTATCTTTATTCCATTTTATATTATGTTATATTTGAAATTTGTTAGTTTATGCTGAAATTTTCATAATAATATACTTTTTTGTTCTAACACAATTGCAAGGATTTTCTTTTGTGAGACTTGTTCATGACCAAATTTTCTATGTATAACGCCCAGCGTCCTCATATGAGGACGGCACTCAAAATCAAAACTGTGATTTGCAAAAAATCTACCTACTACAACTATAAAGCCATAAAAGTAACCTCTGTGAATATTTTGAAATTTTTATGAAAAAATATAATTTGGGCGGAAATGGGTTAAAATAGTTCTGAAGTTGTGGATTTTTCTGTGGGTCTTTGCACGACACTATTTTGACACATAAATTGACATAAGTCAAAAACAATCGCAGATAAGTCTAAGAAACCCGGGTACGTTTTATCGACAATGTAGTGGTGAATCCAAAAATGTAACAAAAATGAGGGGTTGCTGTTTAAAAAATCAGAACTCAGTTGTGTATCTTATTTTGGGAAATACTGTATGTAAATAGAAATATATTTAGAATGTGCCTCATTGAAATACCTATTGTTTAAATAAAATCAAGTCGATAGCTATCAGCAAGTCCGTATCCATATTTTCTTCTAGCCTTCTCTCTAGTTCAGAATTTTGTACACATTTATTACAAATTTGCGTCCCAAACCAATTTTTTTTACAGTACCCGTTTTCCAAGAAAAGGGCGTGGGCTAGCTTTCGATTGAAGCTGCACCACACTCTGTATTTTCGAAAATATGCAATATATAGAGATATGACGCGTGCCAGAATTTTTTACACATTTATTACAGATCATTAACGTGTAGAAAATGTCAAAATGTTGATCCACAAGGGGTCAAATACCCATAATTATTGAATAATCACTATTAAATATACATCAAAACGTGGATGGTAACATAATTTTCCACAAAATTTCTTACACAATTTCTTAAACAATTGACGTTATGCAAATTGCATGATGATGGTTCCCCAGGGGGTTAAACACCCCCAAACATCTCAAAATTCCTGTTACATATGTGTTACGACGTAGACTCGGTGGCGGAATTTTCCACGGACTAGTGCAAATATTTATAGAGTTACCGTTTTGAAAACGGAACCCTCAAAGATGTTGACAGTCCGTCGTTGAAAAAAAAAGAGTTTCTTTCGAGTAATAATGCCTTTGAAAAAATAATTAATACATCCCACTCTTCCAAGTAAGGCACACTTAGAAATATGTGATAGAAGGTTGTGGGCTTCCGAAAAAATTTAAAACTCAAAAAACTGTGAATATCGCATATTTCTGTCATAACACCTTTCAATCATTTAATAACACATCCCACTCCTCAAATTTTCAATTTTCGCAATCAAAATAGTCCCTGCTCACCTACAAACCAGTGATCAGAACTTGTGGGATTCTGTAATAAATTTTTAACTAAAAAAAACTGGAATGTCACATTTTTTTTAGTAATAATGCATTTGAATGCATTCCACTCGTCGAATTCTGATTTTTTATAGTCGAACTAGTCCATGCACACTCAGAAGTATGTGATAGAAGGTTGTGGTCTACTGTAATAAATTTAAAACTCAAAAACACTGTGAATGTCGCATATTTCTGTCATAATACCTTTCAATAATTCATGAACACATCAATCAAAATAGTCCTTGCGTACCTAGATACTAGTGATAAAAACTTGTAGGACACTGTAATAAATTTTAAACTCAAAAAACTGTTACTGTCACATTTTTGAGTAATACCTAATGCATTTCAAAAATGTATTATTAAATACCGCCCGTTCATTATTCTTATTCTGAAAGTCCCAATCCTTTAACCCATTAATGGCCAAGCAATATAGGAAAACAATGTTTTCTAATTTTTTTATTGAATATGGTTCAAAATACATTAACTAAGACATATTTATCATATTTTGACAGAAAACCAACAGCAACACAAAAAAAACATAAGGGTGCGTATAAGCACCTTTGACCATCACCGTTATACATCAAAACAAATGTTCAAAAAGTCAACTATTTTTTTTTATGAAAGACCTCAAAACATTCGGGATGGAGATGAATTTTACATTTTTTGCACAAATATATAGTATGACTTTTGCATAATCTACATTTTTTTCGTGCACTTGTATCATGCCTTTTGATCATATGACCAATATTGTCAAATCTTACGTCGTTCGTCCGGCAAGCTATCTTTAGACGGACGTCCATAGCTTGAGTGAGCAACCACATCTGTGTTGACAGTTTCAGCAAGTCCCTCAAATTTCATAAGCGATAGTGCTAGAAGTGATCGAAATTATAACAGCAAAATGTTACTGTCATTGGCTATATTGTAAATCTTCCAGCTATTTACGACTGTGCTACCAATCAGATTTAAATAGAGGCCACCACCATTTCTCACCTCGTATTCTGATACGGTAATTAGCTATGCCATTATCATGTAAATCCACCCCACCCATGAATTTGTTGTATTCGGCTACACGATTAGGTTGAGGTACAAGAATATCTTTGTGCTCTTTTCGACTATATCGTTTTGTTTGTACAAGAGGTAGTACTGTGCAGGTATTCGTAATTACCATAACAGCAGAATTATCATTCCATCTCACAAGTAAAACTTTCAACGCCGTATCAAATACAGAATCGAATGTTCCCCGTACCGTCTTTTTGAATGTTTTATTATTTTGTAAAGGACACTTCGCAGTGCGGTTTTCTCTAATAGTACCGGTGGCAAAGAAGCCTAGCTCCTTCAGTGTCGTAAAAAGGGCGTAAGACGAAAAAAAGTTGTCAAAAAATACTCGATGCTCTTGGGGTTTGTCAACTACGGGAAGTAAGTCTAAAACTACCTTCGTTCCAAGACTATCGACTGAATTCAAGTTGGTTTTCTGTTTTCCACCGTATGGAATGAATTTATATAAATAACCAGTGTACGAACAGAGGCACCATAATTTGAACCCGAATCTTACAGGCTTTCCCCGAATAAACATTTTGCATGAGTGACGTCCAAAATATGGCACCATTTCTTCATCTATTGAAAGGTTATGTTCAAATATACAAATTGCAAAAATGTTATATTTATCATATCAAAGATAGAGTGACTTGGTAAATTTATCACCTTTGTCTAATTGAGTATTATCAGACAAATGAATATTTCGTTTGATTGATCGAAATTTATGTCTAGGCATCCTTCGACCAATACATGTCATACTGTGACAAAGCGTGATAGCCAGATAAAATGCAAATGCCGATAAAACGTTTCAGGTCTGCTCCATTCATGTCAAAATCGTGTCGATTGTTTTGTGCTGCATAATTTTTTGAAAAATGTACCATTTGACTGGTCACCTCTTCATCGAAAAACAATGAAAATATTTCCATGACAGGCTTTGATGTTTTCTAATAAGCGAGTGTTGTTTCTTACAGGATGAGAGGAGAAATTGGGAGTGCTGCTTTTTTCCCATTTTGGCACAATATTTGATTTTTTCGCATTGGGTTTGTCGTATATTCTCATTTTGTCGCGAATTTCACTCAGTGGCATATCATCTTCTTCAGAATCACTTGCCGAAGGAACATAAACTTCATAAGTTCCAGCAATTTCTGCATCAATATTACCTTCTTCCATGAGATTATCGTCTAGGTCCTCATCATCAGTAATTTCATCAACATTTGGTGGAATATACGTCACTTCAACTTCATTTGCGTTTTCTACATCAGAATCTTCTTCAAGATATGCAAGCAGTTCCTTCGTAGTCAATGGTCGTCTTCGGTCATACATCTCCTGTGGTCGAATCTGGCCAGGAAACTTTCTAGATGTACATGGTTGGCTCATGTTGGCTGTTTTGTAAAATATAGAGTTTTAGATTATATAATTTTGAAGCATAATAGTAGTTCATTGCATCATGTAATCAAATATTATCGGCTCTCTTAACTTTGTGATTCTCATAACACTGTATTTTTTCAGACTGAAGAATAGTTTATTTTTACAACTCCACTCGCAAACATATTGTAAGTCCTTCTGCAACATAACACTGTCTCTGATAGTTTCAATTTTTTTTTTTCAAATTTGAGATCATCTGCAAATAATAAACAGCTAGAGAACTTGAGAACTGAGGGCAAATCATTGATAAACGTAACAAAGTGTAAGGGTTCCAAATTGGAACCCTGTGGTACTCCAGAATTAGCTTCATATTTCCCTGGGGTATTTCCATTATGTTTGACGACTAAAAATCTATTTTCAAGATCACTTACAAACATTTTGAGTGTGCTATCAGAGAGTCCAAACTCATTCAACTTTGTTAATAGTACACCGTGATCAACTTTGTCAAAAGCCTTTTTAAAATCAGTAAATATTACATCGATTTGTGATTTACTCCCAATAAGCAGGGGTTGTTTCTTACAGGATGAGGGGGAAATTTGGGGGTTTCTGCTTTTCCCATTTTGGCACAATATTTTATTTTTTCCCCTTGGGTTTGTCGTATATTCTCCTTTTGTCGCAATTTTCTCAGTGGAAAATCATCTTCTTCAGAATCCCTTTCCGAAGGAAATAAAATTCCCTAAATTCCAAAAATTTCTGCATCAAATTTCCTTCTTCCATGAGATTATCGTCTAGGTCCTCATCATCAGTAATTT